>QXEO01000320.1:600000-1066239 GCA_007115705.1 Dactylis glomerata | reverse complement strand
ACTGGTGGTCGATGTGAAAGACTCTGCCTTCAGGAGAGCTCTTGGACATTTGCTGAAATCAGCTCGATGCTGAATATGAACTTCCCGTAGAACAGGTACTGCGACGTGTAATTTTCCTCGATGCAGCTCGACGACGATTCTTCTAACATCCTGCTCTATCCCCTTGCAGCAACAAGATGGTCCAGAACCTACCAACGAGGATGGCTCCCCCTTCGAATTCCTCCCACCAGCTCCTGTGGTCCTTTTCTGCAAAAACTCGCCACCTTTGAAACGGGTCGTGATGCAGAACCAGCCGACTATCACCAAAATCGGCTTCCAAGAGCCAAACACACTCCGCGGTCAGCTGCCTCCCGAGTTCCAACCTAAAACAAGAACGGCGGTGAGGAAGATAGTGGCCAAGAAAACTTTGAGGCGCCGAAGCCCTTCTCCAGAGAGTTCGCACCGTACGCTGATTTCATGCCTTGGTTGATCCCATTTATCTTTGAAACTGCTTGTGCTTACCAACTCTCCCTTTCTTACAGGTCTCCATCGAAGACACCTCCAGCGAGGAAACACCATCCAACCGAGGAAATTCAAGCTCAGCAGACTCTGAGAGAACCACCACACCGAGCCAGCCAGATGTGCCACCATCGGCTTCCAGGAAAAGGCCTGTTCCTGAACCTGTTGCCCCCCGAGCATCAGTCGAGGCGGGGCAAGCTGTGAGCCCCAAGAGGGCTCGCAAGGGACTGCAAACTTCTTCTCTGAGCCAGGAGGCTTCGCAAGTAATTATCCTCCATACTCTTACCACTCCTTTTTTATGCCGATTCATTGCTATTCACATCGGCTAAGCACCTTTCATGCAGACGAAGGACACTCCTAGTGGGAAAGTCGGGGAAGTGTCGATGCCTTCCGCAAGCCTGGATCTAGTAATCCCTGAAGGTATAGATAAAACGGTTGCCAATCTGGCCAAGCCATCAGCAACAACACACGAGCCGATTGTCTCGCCGTCGGCTTTCCCCCTGATCTCAGGAGAGGTATGTTCGCTTCTTTCGACTCATCCTTCCCTGTTTGACGCATACTGACGCCACTTCTGCCTGCCAGGGTTGTGATATCTCAGGCTTGCTGACGTTCGACCCTGAATCCATCGAACCAGCTCCCTCTGTCGCCAACGATGAACCACGAGCAAGCGCTGTTCTACCTCAATTCCAGCGTCTCAAAGCCTTGCTATCCTCCCCAATCGAGAAGTTGGTCGAGGGTTCTGAAGAGGTGAAGAGTGTTCTTGACGAAATCAAGGACCAACTCCCGGTAGCATTGCAGGTGAAGCTTTGGCCAGTTGTGACTCTGTCTTTCTACGGGTCAAGGGTGAAGTTGGCTCGTGAGAGGATCAATCTACGCCACGCCCAACTCCCACTGAAGGCCGATATTGCAGCCAAATGTCAGCGGCTCAATGAGAAAAAGGCGTCTCTGGATGCCAAAACTGACACCTCTGTCAGCACCGCCGAGCTTGCATCCTTAAAAAAGGAATTGGAAGATCTCGAAGAAAAGGTCCGGGCGACTAAAAAGCTCATTCATGACAAGGAAGCATTCATCGCCCGCTCCCAAGACGAAGCAGAAGGCCTCAAAGCTCAACTGAAGACTGATCTGGCAGAAATACGTGCCCTGAGCAAGCAGCTAGTGACGGGCAAGGATGATGATGACGTAGCCGAGATCGCCGAGGTGGATCGTGTCCGTGCTGACGCCCTCCGTGCCTTCGAGGCATTCCTTCAGTAGACACCTGCTCGTAACAGTCTGAACCTCGAGAGTCGATGGCTGTGCATTGTTTTTTTTTTGGCCGATTTCATGTATCGGCCCCCATGTTTCACTGGATATATCTTTCTACCGGCCGATTTCATGTATCGGCCCCCATATTTCACTGGATATATTTTTTTTACTGGCCGATTTCGTGTATCGGCCCCCATATTTCACTGTCCATCATCCCACATGCTTGGGAAATATTTCTTGAGATGCTGACCGTTGACAGCCACTGGGAATTTCACACCGTCCAGCTCCTCAAGCATGTACGCGTTGCCCCTTAAAACTTGGCCGACCCTGTATGGCCCGTGCCAATTTGGAGACCATTTACCGTATGCTGCATCCTTAGTTCCCAATGGCAATACAGCTTCCCAAACCAGATCACCAACGTGGAACTCTTTTGGTCTCACCTTCTTATTGTATGCACGAGCTACCTTGGCTTTGTTTTCTTTAATTTTCTCAAGCGACCACAGCCTTAGTTCAGTTAAATCCTCAACACTGTCACTCATCAGGGCTGCATATTCTTCAGTTGTTAGATCATTCTGAAAAGTGACACGTCTCGATCCAGCCGTAATCTCCCAAGGCAATACGGCTTCTTGTCCATATACTAGATGGTATGGCGAGGTTTTTATCGCTCCATGACATGACATGCGATAAGCCCACAAAGCTTCTGACAACACCTCGTGCCAACGCCTAGGGTGTTCGTCGATTTTTCTCTTGATCAGCTTGATAAGGCTCTGATTGGACGCTTCAGCTTGCCCATTTGCTTGAGCATAATATGGAGATGATCGGATCAGCTTAATTCCCGCGTCCTCGCAGAACTCTCTAAACTCATGAGAAATGAAGACCGAACCTCCATCGGTCGTGATAGTTTGGGGAATCCCGAATCTATGAATGACATGTTCTTTCACGAAATTGATAACATCCTTCGAGTTTACTGACTTCATAGGGACGGCTTCCACCCATTTAGTGAAATAATCCGTAATGGCCAAAATCCACATGTGGCCTTTGCTCGATGGAGGATTGATCTTGCCAATCATATCCATGCCCCAACCCCGGAATGGCCAAGGCTTGATGATGGGGTTCATCGCTGATGCAGGTACCATCTGAATCTTCCCGAATTTCTGACATGCTTGACACCCTTTATAGTACTTAAAACAGTCCTCAAGCATGGTGGGCCAATAAAACCCTGATCGCCTGATCAACCATTTCATCTTGTGAGCCGATTGGTGAGTTCCACAGGCGCCTTCGTGTACCTCGTGTAGAAGCCGATTTGCCTCGGCTGGCCCTAGACATTTGAGCAATAGCCCTTCCAGAGTCCTGTAGAACATGTCATCCCCAATAAGCACATACTTCATGGCCTTGTACCTTATCCGTTTAGGTGCCCCCCGAGCCGAATCTTTCAAGTAATTGAAGATATCGGCTCTCCAGTCGTCCGCCTCCAGGAACTGTACCTGAACATCAGTTCCATCTGCTATGTCCTTGTAGCCTGAAGCCATCTGTGCAAGATCATTCGCCTCGGTATTCTGCGACCGCGGGATCCAGTTAAAGTTTAGATACCTGAACCGTGCCATCAGCTCACGGCATTGCAACCATAATGGGAAGAGTGACTCGCTCTCACACTTGTATTCGTCCGTGAGTTGGGAAATCACCAATTTGGAGTCTCCAAAAAGTTCCACTGCTTCTGCTCCGGCTTCAATGAGCAACTCCATTCCCTTGCGTATTGCCTCATACTCAGCGACATTGTTAGTGCAAGGGGTAGATAGCCTGATGGAGAAGGAATATGTTGCCCCCCGGGGCGACACGAGTAGAATGCCGATGCCGCAACCCTCATCACAAGCCGATCCATCGAAAAACATAGCCCATGCACGTACAGACAGTGCTGCTATATCAGTGTTGATTCGTTCAGCAATAAGATCGGCCAACGCTTGTCCCTTAACCGCTTTGGCGGGTTGATACCGGATATCAAATTCCGATAGTGCAAACATCCATTTGCCGAGTCGGCCTTTCAACACAGGAGCCGACAGCATATGTTTTATGACATCTGATTTGCATATGATGATAATTTCTGCTGACAGCAAGATGTGTCGCAGCTTGGTGCAGGTGAAAAATAGGCAGAGGCATAACTTCTCGATCTCAGGATATCTCGTCTCTGCATCCATTATCCTTCTGCTGATGTAAAACACAACTCGCTCCAGACCATCATAAACTTGCACCACCACCGAGGCGATGGACGTGTCAGCCACTGACAAGTAAATGTAGAACGGCCTATCCTGCTGCGGTGGAACCAACACTGGTGGCTTCGTTAGATATTCTTTGATCTCGTCGAAGGCTCGTTGTTGTTCTATCCCCCAGCGGAACTCCTCATCAGATTTAATTTTCACCAGTCCCATGAACGGCTCTATTCTTCCTGACAGATTGGAGATGAACCTTCTGACGAAGTTGATTTTGCCAATGAGACATTGCAGTTCTTTCTTCGTGGTAGGTGGCTTCATTGTTCGCACTGCCTCCTGACTTTTCAGGCCGATCTCAATTCCGCGTTCATGGACCAAGAAACCCAAGAACTGACCGGCCGTCACACCGAAGGCACACTTCTTTGGATTCATCCGTAGTCCGAATTTTCTGGTTCGGTCCAGGACGCGTCGCAGATCGTCCAAGTGTCCTTGTACTGAAGCAGACTTGACTACCACGTCATCGATATAAATCTCCACCAGCTTGCCGATCAGATCATGGAAAATGTAATTCATGGCTCTTTGGTATGTGGCGCCGGCATTCTTCAGTCCAAATGTCATGACTACATATTCAAACAACCCCACCGAACCTGGGACTCTGAATGCAGTCTTGTGTATATCTTCTGGAGCCATAAAAATTTGATTGTAACCGGCATTGCCATCCATAAAGCTCAAGACCTTATGACCAGCAGCTGCGTTGATCAATGTCTCTGCTACCGGCATCGGATATTCATCCTTTGGAGTGGCTCTATTGAGATCCCGAAAATCTATGGCAACACGCCATCGGCCATCCTTTTTCTCTACAGGTACGATACTAGAAATCCACTCAGCATACCTGCATGGCCTGATGAACCCAGCTTTCAACATTTTCTCGATCTCTTTCTTGACTTCCTCTAAAATTTCGGCCTTCATCTGTCGTGCTCGCTGCTGGAATGGCCGAAACCCTTTTTTAAGCGGGAGCCGATGCTCAATGATGCTCCTGTCTAACCCGGGCATCTCCGTATAGTCCCAGGCAAAGCAATCTGGATATTCTTTCAACAAAGCTATCATCGGACCCCGCAGATTCGGATCTAACCTTTTGCTGATAAATGTCGGTCGTGGCTTATCCCCAGGACCGATGTCAATCTCCTCTAGCTCATCAGCGGATGTAAACCCATACCCCAGCTTTCCGTCACCTGCTAAATCGATGCTGCACACAGGCCAAAAGTTTGGTGAGGATAACAAAGATAATTTGGGCCGATTGCCGGAATCGGCCCCCTTTTTGATTGCATTACTCAAGGAAGGTTTACAACTTATTTGTGCTCTACAATGGTAGGGAATCTCCCTACTACGACTACATGACATGCTTGTCGTAAGATCACTGCTTTTTATTTTTTGTGGCCGATCGCAGGGATCGGCCTTACCACGCACAATCGTGGGCTTTGCTACTCTGTCAGGCCAGTGGATAAGACCAGCCTCACCCCGTTTTTTGTAGCTTCAATGCGCTCACAGCCGTCTAGACTTACTCAAGAGATCGGCTCTTGGTCTTCTGCATCCCAAATGTTCATGCCAGCTATTGAGATCTCGATCGAATCATCTGCATGAATGACCTCCACTTCATCTCCATCCCACTGTATCAGGCATTGGTGCATCGTGGATGGAATGCAGCAGTTAGCGTGAATCCAATCCCTTCCCAGCAAGACAGCGTAGGTGCTTTTGCTGTCAACAATGAAGAACGACGTAGGGATGGTTTTTCTACCCACGGTCAGATCCACATTCAGAACGCCTTGCGTTTCTGAAGCTTGGCCGTTGAAGTCGCTTAGCGTGACGTTGGTTTTGATCAGATCTGTAGTGGAGTGTCCCAAACGCCGCAGCATGGAGTATGGCATTATATTGACTGCCGCTCCGGTGTCAACCAACATCTTGCGGACAGGCTGCCCATTGATATAACCTCTCAGGTACAGGGCTTTCAGATGTTTGTAGCCCTTCTCCCGTGGCTTTTCAAAGATAACCGGCCGTGGGCCGCAGTCAAACTGTGCCACTGGTAGTTCTTCGGTTCTTGGAGCGCAAAACTCTGACGGAAGTATGAACACCATGTTTGTGCCAGCCGATGTCTTCGCATCGTCTTTTACTGGTTTGGGGCGCCACTCTTTCTTTTTTGGACGGGCCTCCGTCTCCAAGGTTTGCTGAATTTTCACAGCCAGATCAGGCCGGGCTTTCCTTAAAGTGTGGAGGTACTGCGCTTCGGCTTCCTCCAAGCTACGTAGCCGCTGAACTCTACGCTTTTGGGAGTGTCTGAGTCCATCGGGACACCACCTTGGCCGGTGATATCTATCTTCTTCTTCATCCTCTGACTCCTCGAGATCTTTTGCTCGAGATGACTCCCCTTGCCCGTTCTGAGGCCGGAGAGGCCCTAGACGCTTGAACACTGAAACTGGACCTGTGTCATCCTTCTGCTGTCCACATTCCGGGCAGTTGTCGACTGTAGGCAATCGGCTCATTCCCGCATCCCAACAGTACTTGAAGAAAGGACAATCCCAATGTTTATCCACGCCTTCCTTTTCCTTTGACCTTCCCCTAGCGCGGTGCTCATATTCTTCATCATCTCTATCATGCCGACGGTATCTCCCAGCGTATGCGTCGGTCCAACGATCTCCTTCATCATTTCTGTCGTACTGCCGACGTCGGTCATACTGACGCTCATACTTGTTAAGGAGATGCGTGGAGTGTGGCTTCTGATATCGCACGCTTTTCACTTGTTCCTCGGTTATATACCGCCTATCATCATAACGGGGCCGGTCGCGTGGACCGGCCTCTTCCTTTCCTTTGCCCCGGGAGTGGCCGCTTTCCTCCTTATACTTGCCATGGTGGTACACAGGCCCTGCCATGTTAATATCGAACGAGAAATCTAGCTGACGCCTCGTGGAGTGGCTGTGCTCTACCATGTTGATGCCAGGAAACGGGTTTGTGTCCACTTTCATGGCGAACTGCCCAAGGATCAGACGGCCCTGTTCTATCGCCGTTTGGATCTGCCGACGTAGCTCTTTGCAATCATTGGTGGTGTGGGTGAACGAATGATGCCACTTGCAGTATGGTCTCCCGTTCATCTCTTGCGCCGTAGGGATTTTATGGCCTTCGGGTAACTTCAGCTGCTTTTCCTTCAGCAGTAAATCGAATATCTGCTCAGCTTTGCTTACATCGAAGTCGAACCCTTTTGCAGGCCCTTGCTGTTTCACCCATTTGCAGGACACGGGATCTGCTCCCCGAGCCCATTCAGCCACGACTATCTCCTGGTCTTCTATAAGATCCGCTTCTTCTGTATCGACCAGGCTTATCGGACGTTTGAACTTGTCTTGGTACAACTCAGGGTGGCGCTGCTCATACATTGTCAGTTTCTGGACCATGTGCGCCAGTGAATTGTATTCTACTTGGAAAGCCAGATCCTTGATCGGTGCTGAGAGACCCAACACGGCCAGCTCGACTGCTTCTTTCTCAGTTAAACGAGCCGAATAACATCGGTTCTTGACAGTCCTGAAACGCTGAATATACTCGGCTACCGCTTCTCCCCGCTTCTGCCGCACCTGCGCCAGATCGGCAATGCCAGCCTCGGTAGCTTCTGAATGATACTGAATATGGAACTGTTCTTCCAGCTGCTTCCAGGTCCGGATCGAATCTGGTGGCAACGAGGTGTACCACCCAAAAGCTGGTCCTGTCAGAGATTGAGCAAAGAACCTTACGCGTAACTGATCTGATGCTGAAATCATGCCTAACTGTGCCAAATATCGGCTCACGTGCTCGATCGAGCTAGACCCTTCTGAACCATTAAATTTTGAGAACTCAGGGAGCCGATACTTGGGTGGAAGCGGAATCAGATCATACTCGTTGGGGTACGGCTTGGAATAGCCGATTGTTCTTCTCTTCGGCACGAAGCCGAACTGGTCTCTCAAGATGGTACTGATTTGCTCCACCGTTTGAGCTGCAGGGGCTAAATTCTCATGACTCGTTCCGGTGGCATACTTAGCTAGCCACGCCTGTTTATCAGCGTCCATCCCGGACATCCCTGCTCCCGAAATCCCTACTCCAGAAACACCTGCCCCAGAAATCCCTGCGGTTGCAATCTGGTTCGTACGCGTCAGGCTGTTGCAGTCCGGCACGTATGTGCACACATATCCATGTGGGATTTCTTTAGGTGGTTCAGACAGGAATTGGTAATCGCCAGGATCACCTCCAATCTTGTAGACGACGTACGCCGGTGACCCCAGTGGCTCCGGAGCTGCAAGCGTGAATGGTAGCTGTGGCCTGGTCTGGAGCGGTCTTTCTCCCTGGTGAGTCCCTAGGGTAGGCCCCGACGGAGAGTACTGATGTTTCATGATCTCCTGAACCACGCGAACCGCGACGCGCTCGAAAGCGTTCACCAGGCTCTCAGAATGGCGGTGAAGAGAATGAGCCACCATGTTATTGACTTCCTGTCGCAGAGCTCTGGTGCGATCCTCTGAAGGAACAGACAGATCCACCTCATCGAGAGCGCCTTCGGGTGAGAACCCTTTCCACCTGATGCCATGCTTACGGGTCCTCTCAAAAGAGCCGATGAGATCAGCTTCGAAGAGAGCTTTGATATCATCATACCTCTTCTTGTGCTCATCAGACAGATCGTCGTACGTGATTGGTCTGTCCCCCATCGCAGCGTCAGATGTTGATGCAGATGTTGTTGAAGGTCCCACCGGGCATGCCAGAATATGTTGCCTGTCAAAACCCACCGGCGAGCAGCGACGAGCAACACGAAGAGCCGGGAGGCTCCCAGAGCTGCTGGTGGCCCCTGGTCCCTCGGTCAACGGCCCGCAAAACTCCGGCACACGTCCTGGCTGATGCAAGGGCGTGCCACCTGACCTATACCTGATCAGGAAGGTGATGGATTGCTTCGATTAGTTTCCTGCATGGCAGACACGTAAACGTTAAATACGAGCCTCGATCGGCTCTCAGGTTTCCCTGTGAATCGGCTCAGGTAGCCGATTGTCCCATGGATCTGTATTGGATCTACGATAACATGGGGTTTTGCTTTATCAATACAAGTCAAATCGATTTACGACAGTTTAACGCTTTCACCACATAATTGGAACATCCCACACGTAATTGAGCCTGGTAGATACGAACGATAACGGAAAACTAACCCTAGAGGAGGCCAAAAAACCAACGTAGAGTCAATTCCCGGAACAACTCCTCTCGAATTGGCAAACCATATCCTTACGTACTACTGGACCGTTCAACCCGTTTGTGAGGCCTGACTATGCGGATATTAAACTAATCCTTGAAGAACAAGGAACAACTATGACAGATTGAATCGACTGAATACAGATCAAGCAAGATGCTGCCCTTACACCCAAAATAGGTGCAAAGGCAGCGAGATCTCTAAGGGCAGCATGACTAAGCAAACATAAACAAAAAGCACTGATGCTAGCCCAAACAGATCTAAGATAACAGTATTACTCGCCATTAACAAGGCTTCAGTACGAGCAACACTAAATAACACATAAGCATATGCTGCCTAGATCGCAAGATGCGATCTAGGCAGCACGATGCTTACCTGAAAGAAACCCTCGAAACAAGGGGTGGCGATGCGCCGAGATTGTGTTTGTTGCGAACGTGGTCGTCCTCCTTTCTCAATAACCCTAGGTACATATTTATAGTCCGGAGACTTTCTATCTTTGGAATAAACCTAACAACTCTATCTCTTGCTTAAACCGAAACGTACTCTATCATAATATATAGATACACGGGCAATTAGCCCAAATCCACGCGCAAGGCCGATCCAGCCTCCAAGCCCACCTTGATTACAGCCCATCTCCTTATCTGGCCAAAATGTGGCGATAACAGGAGGCTATCGTCGGTGAGCGCCCACCACCATGGATGCGAAAGATCGAAGCTTTCCAGAGAGCAAGGACGCCTATGCCTCCATGGATGCACCACGGCCCTAGCTCCAGAGCCCGGGGACGCCGACCCGCCATGGATCCCCAAAATCCTAGCTTGCCTTCCCCTGGGCTAGGGTTTGTGGTGGGTCTACAGATCTATGCCTCCACGCGAGAGAGGGGGATGGGCTGGTTGTGGGGAAGTGGCCGCGTCGCGTCAGGAGACCGCCGGGACCGGCCGGCGACGGTGGCGGGCGGAAATGGAGACGGTGGCGAGGAGGAGGTTGGGACGGGGATGGGGACGGGGATGGGGACGGGACCGACACGAGTGCGGGAGGACGAGCTCGTTCAGGTGAAAAAGTGTGAGGATTTTTTTTGCAAAAACGCCGGCGCGCAGCTTATTTCGAGACGGAGGGAGTACCAATGATGCAATTACCTCACCGTTTTTTTCGAAACCGTTCGGACACACATGCTAGAGTTGCCCTCATCCCGATCCGACCCGGAACGTTCTCAATCGCTTCGAGTTCGACATAAAGAGATCCTTCCGTGTCTCTCTGCCCGTCCTCTCCTGCCCCCGCCCACTCTCCTCAGATCCCGATCTTCCTATCGAGCGCCATCGCCGTCGCCTCCCATGTCGAGGCCGCCGCCCTCTTTCACGCCGCAAAACCCTACTCCCGGCCCCAACCCGGACGGGCCCGCCTCCACTGTCCCGGCCTCCTTCTCTAATCTCCAGATCTCCCGCGCTCCCCCGCCCTTTGCCACCGGCGGGCCACCGGCAGGGAATGGGCCCGCGCCTTCCTCGATCCGAGGTCCGCAGGCATCCTTTCCTGGCGCCCGCCCGTTCCCTGGCAGTCCGGCGCCTCCGTTGCAGCCGGGTCCGCCCTCCGTCCGACCAGCGCCATCGGTCCAGCAGCCTCCTCCCTTTGGCGGTCCATCCGCCGTGCTGCCGTTGCAGCCGCCGCAGAGGCCTCCCTTCAATGGCCCGTTGTCTGGGCTGCCGGCGCAGGTGCAACGAGCGCCATTTAGAGGTCAGCCCGCGGCATCCCAGCCTCTCCCGATCGGTGGACCACCTGCGGTTGTGTCGCAGCCTCCCCCTTTCGTTGCAACAGGTCAGTTGGCACCATTGAGTGCCCCGCCGTATTCAGCAGCTCAGCCACTATTTGGCGGGCCATCTGGGTCAGTGCCCCAGCCGACCTTCTCCATGCCGCCGGTTGGGGGTCCACCGGCGCCATCGCAGCAGGGGCCTTATGGTGGGCCTCCGCAGTTTGGGGGGCAGAGACCAGGATCGCGGCTTCCGGCATTTGGGGCTCAGACCGCACCTGCATCACAGCCACCAACATTCATGGGGTTTACAGGGACTAATGCACCAGCATTTGGGCCTCCCGGGTGGCAAGGGCAGGCACAACCAGTGAGTGTTCCTTATTAATTTTCAGATTGTTACAAGAAGGAATAGATTTTTTTTGAAGACTTATGAAGAGATTTTAGTGGGTAAATATGGAACCAAAGCGGTTACAACTGAGGCACTTGAACTGTTAGTTGCACATGATTTGTAACCTTGTAAGAACTAATAAGTCCTAAGTTACCAGAATTGAGCTTGAATAGGATAGGAAAATATGGTCTGGAGTCTGATATAGAAGCTCCATATTCTTGTGGTGCATTTGGGCAACTGCGCAAACCCTTATTTGTTTAGGGGTGCAATATTGATCATAATGATTGTTTGACCAGGATGACATGCTCTAAGGAAGTTATAGTTTGTTTTGTAAAACTGTCATCTGGAAAGTTGTGCTTTATGTTTCAACCTCATGTGAAGACAATTGAAAAATACATGTGTATTGATATTCTAGACTAGGGAAGAATTGACCAATATACGATGACCTACCTAACTATTGACCTAGATGATTGTTGATCACATTTTTCATGAAAGATATGTATTTCTTTTCCATTAGAAGGGATACCTCACACCTTACATAACTAAGTTGTGCATGGAGCCTAATTTCTGTCCTTGAGGTGTTCTGTTTATATGGCTGATCCTTACTAGTTGAATGGTAAGAAAAATACTATAATTATCTTTCATTTGGGTTTGTTTTGTGGATGGGGTGCCTGAAAATTTACTTTTTATATTGTCAGAGCTTCAACTTTACACCCTTAAGCTGATCTTGTTCAACTTTTAGGGAGCCCTGCTTGGTGGTATGCAGCCATCCATGAGAATGCCTGTCATGCCTGGTGGCATGCCACCCAATGCAGGCCAAGGGCCACCGTCCACACCCACCATGCCATACTCTCCCCATGCTGGAGCCCAGGTGTCTACCCCATCCAAAATAGACCCTAACCAGATTCCACGCCCTATTGCTGAGACATCAGTCGTCATTTTTGAGACCCGGCAAGGTGGCCAAGCAGCTGTTCCACCGGTATGTGTATCTGCAACTAGCAATATGCGTGTCTACTTCGACAACACTGGATCCAGAATGTTTTTGACTTAATATACTGGTATTATACTTCTATTTCGACTAACACCATTGCTGCTGATTGTAGGCTGCATCAAGTGAATTTATTGTGAAGGACACTGGCAACTGTAGTCCTCGTTTGATGAGGTGCACCATGAACCAGGTTTGATTTGTTCATTATTCTGTTTTCTTCTTCGGTCACCATAATTTTTCTTTCTATAAACTGCTTCTTTTCCCTATCTGTTAGATACCATGTACAGGTGATCTTGTGACAGCATCGGGAATGCCATTGGCTTTAATGGTGCAACCTTTTGCTCTTCCTCATCCTTCTGAGGAGCCTATCCAGGTACTTATCAGTTTATGCACTTAAATTAACCCAAAGAGATATTAATCTACACAGGTGATAGTTATACTGATCCTGTGCCCTTATACCAAAAAATATTAGAATATCCATTGTGTGAAAACTTATGTGCTTTTATCTTATATTAAATATTGGGTACTCACAGGACACAATCTGATTGCGTAGTAGCTAACCATTGACTGCATTGCAATCTTTAGTCCTGAATACTCTGCTGATGTGCTGATCGTTCGGTCATTCAGTTACTCTGCACATTGGCACATTTACCAAAAAGTTAGCAGGCAAGTGCAATTAGCATGGATTTCATGTCTCTCCCCGTGTGATTGACTCGATGCCCCACCTATGTTCTTGACTCTAGGATTCTTTTTTTTGACAATCTTGACTCTAGAATTCTAGGCAGTCTGGGAACATCGTATCACTTTGATATAAACAACAATATGGGGCTTTAAAGAATTTAATGTTAGCTACTATATATGTTTGAGCCTGCCTCCTGTTCCACTCCCACTTATGAACGGTACACTGAAAGGTGGCCCTTATGTCAACTGCTGCCCATTCACGCCTTGCTTTCTTGACATGCTCAGTCCCTCTCCCTCGATTCTTCTCCTTCTCCACAAAATCTTGATCTTGAATCCTATAGAAGTCTATGTCTTTGAGGAGGGAGAATGGCTTTCTTCTGCTGGCCAATAAGGACGCTCACTGTACCTCATTTCCTAATGACATTTAAGCCATTACAGGGGTGGGTCCTAGCAAATGACCAAACTTTCCCAACTAATTTCGGTTCTTACAAAATGATCACCGAATTAGTAACCAATTTTTTTTCGTTTTGGTCTATTTGGGGTCGGTCTTGGTTCTTTCGATTTGGTAATTCAGTCCTCAGTTAATATGCCCACCCCTAGTTACACCCAATGTCTCGCGCATCCAAGTAAAATCCACCACTGCAACAACTTGGATGGCATGCAAGTTTTTGGGCACTTACATTGGAGAAGGGAATCATCCCCTGGACTTCTTTGCCAATGAATTAACACAGGGATTATCAAGCATTTGTAAGAAAACTGCAGCATCCGCAGTAAGAAAACACTGTAGATACTCATTTTTCGGTAGCAGTAGTTTTGACCCATTTCATTTTCTTTACCTGCACAGATGCCTCTGAAGCACCTGATTATAAATCTGTTTTGATTAATTAATTTTATTTATTTTTCTTTGAACTTGACATCTGCTCTTAATTTAGCTCGTGGACTTTGGAGAGATGGGCCCTATCAGATGTTCACGCTGCAAAGCATACATAAATCCTTTCATGAGGTTTGTTGATCAAGGAAAAAACTTCATCTGTAACTTATGCGGTAAGGGACTAAGGCTCGCTAGTTTTATGTGCAGTTCAGCTTTTCTATCATTACAAGCTGCCACTGGAAATGTTTTAATCCTTTGCCAGTATTCATATGGAATTAAATTATCATTTTAAAGTCTGATGCTGTCTTATTCTCTTCCTTTTGAAGTCCGGGACTTATAAAATTCACCTCTTTTAATTTTGCTCTCGGTCAAGATTTTTCATCTTTTTTTGCTTCATAGCTTTTGTAATTATTCGCTATAAAATATTGTTAACTTATGCAGTTCAATCTACTTCCCTTTCTAACAAGGTACACCAATCATGCAGGATTTAGCAATGATACTCCAAGGGAGTACTTGTGCAACTTAGGACCTGATGGTAGGCGACGTGATGCCGATGACAGGCCTGAATTATGTAGGGGAGCAGTTGAATTCATTGCCAGCAAGGAATTTCTGGTATGCCCATGCCTTACTGAGTGTTCTTGCCACTTCCTCTTAGCAAGACTTGTCAACCATAGCGTAGTACTCGTAGTTATATCTTGTGCATATATATTTTATATTGATGATTTAGTTTGTATGATTGACCAGCATGTAAGCAGACTTGTACATACTTTGCTCCATATCTGCAGAATTTTCATATTATAGTTTCACATAATTTTTACTTTTGTTTTCTCATTTGGTATCACAATAGTGATAGTGACTTCATTCATTTCAGGTCCGGGAACCAATGCCGGCTGTGTACTTCTTCCTTGTTGATGTCTCCATGAATGCTGTACATACTGGTGCAACTGCTGCGGCTTGCAGTGCGATATCCCAGGCTCTTTCTGATCTTCCTGTAAGTTTACGTGTTATTTCTATACATTGACGATATACCCATTATATAAGCTTAATGCATTGAATACTGCCTAGATTTCATAATATCAACTTGATGCTGCTTTATCATTTAGCAGAACCATTGTGTTTTTTCACCTTGAAAATGAGTCTTTCTTCTGGATCCTGTCATCCTTGGCAAACTGAATTGGGGATGGTCGCAGTTCTGAGTTATGGTTTCTTTAATTGTGCGATCAGTTGAGGGTGGCGTTTTATCTTCTGAGCATGCCTGCTGTCTACCTCCCCCCCCCCCTCTCTCTCTCTCTCTCTCTCTCTCTCGTCTCATGAATTTCTTAATGTCACATCCCCTTTCTCTTGATCTCCCTGATGGAGAATCCGATGGCGATGATATTAGTGTTAGGCGGCCGTCTACAAGCAAGGGTGTTGGCATCCGGCAACGGGTTTTGCCCAGGACAGAAGGCCATTTCTGTCGATGTGACTGGTAAAGATCCCCAGATTAGTTTTCTCCCTTGATTCTGGTGACTGGAGCGCACGAATCCGGCATCCGCCTTGTCTCCTGCGGCCAGAGAGCGAGGATCCGGTGTTGCTCCTCGTTTCCGTGGGTCAAAGACCATGGGTTAGCTGTGCCCCTTGGTTTTGACCGCCTGGGCGCGTAGAATCACATTCTTTTTTCTTTCACCACATGACAGGATTTGCTTGATAAGCGGTAAGAGAATGTGCCTTGTCGATGTTCATCAATGCCGTGGCATTTCACGCGTTAGGTTCTTCATGTATCTATCGTACACTGCTTTACTCTGTCTTTGCCTCTTCTTCCAATTGGTGACGAAGCAATCAATTTGATTCTGCATTCCTGTAAATTATAATAGATATATCAAATCATTTGATATGGCTCTAGTTATATACTGGTGCATTAAATAATTCTGATGTCTGAATTATTTTGTGTTCTTTTTTTTTCTTGCTAAAACAATTCTGAGGAATAAATCATTGTGTTTTTTAATGGCAGTTGCATGATTTACAGTTATCTCTTAGTTTTGGACTCTTCAGATAGCAGACATATCTGAGTACTGCTAGTCATGCTAATGCTATATAAATATTTTTCTTGATTAGCCGGCACGCGAGAAAGTATTTTGGAGATAAAGGAAGTCAGCATTTTGTGTTGATTGTTTGTTCTTGCTCTGAACATGCGAAAGAAAACAAGTTTTTGTCAATGTTGTTAATGGCAATTTGGATTCTTATGCCGCTGCAAAAGAGTTCTTGGTAGTGAGATATATACCCTTTGCTTCCTGTGATGGAGATAAATTTGTTTGACAGGGGAACCAATTTTGCAAATACTGTCTACTATGACACTCTTATCAGTACCATGTTTTAATTGAGAGCACCATGTAAAACTTTGTGGGACCAGTCACAGAGAGGCGGATAGCACAACTGTCGGCCAGTTACTGCACATGCAGAAGTTTGTGTCAGTAGTTTCCCAAGTTTGCTCGCCCTTGGATCGGTGCGCAGTGTGCCGATTTTCTAAACAGCCAAATTAGAAAATACTGTACAACACATGTACAACCCCATATAGACTGCCTGGCCTGAATCTCAAGACACATGGGGTGCTTGGATACCAGGCTCACATGGGCCCATGTGCCATTTTCAATATCCGTGATGACTTACCTTTAAGATGGTTCTATGGTAAACTCATGTCCCTTCTGGTTCTTTGAAGTTTGAACCCTGTTCTAGACATCACTTTCCTCAAAATAATGAGGTCTTGGAAAGGTTTAATGTTCATGTTTTGACATTCGTAATTGTGAAAGCAGTCTATATCATAGTTGGCAATCTTTGGAATAGAATGCTCTCGTACCACTTCACTAAATTGTGCTGGTCCAGTTTCGCTAAGATAATAATATTTGTAAATACTTGCTAGGAAGAGATCATAGGTTAACCTAGTTACTATGTTGTATATTAACCTACAAGCCTAGGCCCTAGAGAACATAGCATGGCGGATACTATGGCTGGCCCAACAAACCTAAGCCTCAAACTCCAGGACACACCACAGAACAGAGAGCAAACCTAATTAAAGAATCAGCAGCCTAAGCATCTGCCAGAACCCTACACACATATGACATACTCTCTCTGTCCCAAAATGTAAGATGGATTTTTTGGCAGTCTTTGATGCACAACTTTGACCAATAATATATACCAAATTATATGGATTCAGAGTATAAATGTTATCGTTGCATTCAGCTTGCAAATCTCCTTTGTTTCATATATATTTATACATATTTTGTGAACATATTATAAGTACAAATCATAGTCAAAGGTGTAAATTGTTGACCAGCGAAATTTAAGGGCGCCTTACATTTTGGGACAGAGGGAGTATGAGAGAGCCTTAGGGGCAAGGCGCCGTTAGTTGCAACAATGCAGCCACCAGAGTCGTATCTGTCGGGACGCCGTCGCTGAGGTATGTGGATGATGCTGAGATGTCGCTTGGCACCATGCCCTCGCTTTCCTTTGTTCCTTTGCGGCTAGTGCTTCTTGGTTTCGTCCCAGATCTATGCATCCTACCCTCCTGCACTGTACAAATTTGATAGTTCGGTTTCTTGCTCTAATCTGGATGGATGTGCTTGTCCATCACCGAAACCAATGGCATCCTAATTACGCCCTAGATGGCCGCTTCTCTTTGCGGGTTTGTGTGACATAGTTAGGCATACTGGGCCTGTCGAGGGATTCAATCTAGGATCCTCAGCAACCTTACTCTGAGGATTGGGCGAGTACGTTTATTTGTACTGTAAGATTGCTTCTCAGGCCAACAGGTTAGGATAGGCAAGATGTTTTACCCAGGTTCGGCTCCTGATCTGATTGGCTTGGATTATATTGATATGGAGAGCACAAGATGATCACAAAGGGAGCTCTCGGCGAGTTGAAGGACTAACTCGGCGACTATGGATCGATTTAGGGTTTAAGGCTATACTGTGTGTGTTGTCGATGGCGTTGATGTCAAGAGCGATCCTGTCGTTGTCTCCTCTTTATCTAGTGTTCTCGTGGGTGTCCTCTTTGCGTCCGTGTGCGCCAATTCTTGGTAAAGTCTCCTTCCATAATGTGCTCCGAGTTGGTCTTGGGTTCATCTAGGAGTCCGGGTGTCACACCACACAGGTTGGTGATGTTCCGTGGCGAGCTCCTAGGCCTTGATCTTAGCATGCTGGATGGGGTATAGGTCCATATATGCCGCAGGTATACAGGTTGGCCCCATATATTGTCAATAGGGCCGTTCTGACTGGTATCATAACGGAATCTTAGCATGATCTCTATATATTGCATATAGATTTGAATCCAGAGTGCACACATAATTAATGTTAGCCGAATCGCTGTGTTGACAAACTTGGTGTGTTATTATTGGTTATTTTTCTTCACTTTGCTGAACTATGCAGAAAACTATATTGATATTAGAGCACTTGCAATCGCCTTGACATTTCTTTTCACTTTTCTAGGACGGTCCCCGAACTATGGTTGGAATTGCGACATTTGATTCTGCTATTCACTTCTATAGTCTGAAACGTGCTCAGCAACAGGTATGTTCCAGAAGAAGTTTGTTAAGCAAATGCATCATCCCCTCGGTAGTTCAACTAGTAAAAACTCAAAATGTTGTTAGTTATTGTAAATCTTTTTGACCCAGCAAAGAGGGAAGCCAATTGTCTATAATCTGCATTTGATGTAAACATACCATCTTGCGTAATTAAATGTTGTCACTATCATCCCTTCTATAACATTTCTTATTTTTTCCCTTTCTAATTTTCTGAATACTGAATTTCTTCAAATCTGACCCAGTCATAGGAGGTACAACTAGCGCTTATTTAACGACAAGGTTAATCATGCAAATCACTTAGAGTTCAGATATCAAGTCAATCTGAAAAAAAGTGCAATAGAACTTTGTCAATGCAGTCTTGATTTACCCCACTTCTCTATAAACATTCAACCTCAGTTGTAATCAGTGACAGAAGATCCAAAGAGGTTGACAAATTTAGAATATTATTACTTTAGCTTGAGGACAGTGCAGTGGGTACTGGGTACCACATTACTACTTCAGTATTCCCTTATGCTTGGCTGCAACAGTTATTGCTGCTTCTGAAGGCAATGTTAACTTAGACTCCACCAGCGCCCAAAAGGGCCCCGGCGCGTTTTTTGAGCTTGGGGGTGAAAACGAGGCCACACCCACGCCCCCAAAAGGCTCCCGGCGCTCCTGCGCCGGTCCCTACGCGGCAGGGTCCTCTCGGGAGCGCCGGCAGCCCGCGGTAGCTAGGATCTGACCGGCTGGGCCCGCTTGCCAGCTACCAGCGGCGGGTCAAACTATTTTATGACGACGGCAGGGGTTCACTCGTTGCCATAATGGGGTGTCAGTTCCTGAGGCGGCGCAGAGCTCGACGACCACATGGGCTCCCACGCGGCGATGCCATGTATTCCACGCCGCTGCTTCAATGCGCCGAGCACGCCACGGCGGTTCAGGCGGCGGCGGCTAGGTCTAGTTTCTTGTAAATTTTAGTTAAATTTGATGTAAGAACCGTCCAAATCTTCTAAAATTTCAATCAATTGACGGTTTTGAAATATTTTGCAAAAATTGGGGCCGGCGTTTTGGGGGCGCCGGTGTGGGAGCCCAGCCACAATTCCAAGGGAGGGCTTGCCGGCGCTCCCAAAACTAGGGGTGGGCATATAAACCGGAAACCGAATCACTAAACCGATTAGACTTGGACCGAATCCGAAACGACCGAAACCGATATCATCGGTACTTCCCTCGGTTAGCAAATCTAGAAAACCGAAATAATATCGGAGACTTCGGTCCTAGCACTCGGTCCACCGAATAGACCGAGGAACCGACACCCAATCCTATCACATCCACGCGCAGACGAGGCAGACTCGTTTTCCCTCGCCTCTCCCCAAATAGCGATCCCCTCGCCTATTCCCTCCCCAAAAATCACGGTCCGATTGATTTTGCCCTCCCCAAGCCGCAAGTCTCGCTCGTGGGATTTGATTACCTTTCAAAATCGCTTGACATTTTACTCCCCAATCGGGATCCCATCCAGCTCCGATGCAACGATTCCTCGCCTGATTCACTCCAATCTCTAGCCATGGCCGTGGGCAACGGCGCCGTTCAACGGAATCATACATCGGAAGAACAAGGTCGGCCTGATTCGTGCAGCACCGAACTCTGCAACTACTAATACTAGCTTGCAAGCTGCAAGGTAAGTTCTTGATTCGTCAAGTCCAATCTGAAACGTGTTCTATGTTGTAATTCTCTTCAGGACGTTCTTGTGCCCGCCGTTGACTCCTCAAAAAATTGTTGTAATTTGATCTGTTCATGCGTGATTCCAAGACCAATTTGAAATTTGTTCACTGTTGTAATTCGAGCTGTTCTAGGACTGTGTCCCAGGCTGCTGTACCTATGGTCGTGGACAAGGCCATTGCTGGCGTCGGCGAGTTGCAAGCGGAAGCAGGGCAGGCCGGCGGTGGCGCTGGAGTAGGTAGCAATTCAAGCGGTGGCTGTTGCCTGTAAAATCCCATCCTGCATGTTTTACCTGATGTTGCGATTGTACAAGGTTTGACTGGAAGTCTGGAACTTGTATCACACGTGTATTTGCAAGCCTAAACAAAGCGACAACTGCAAGCCCAACCCAGCTATCCCGGACGGCCTGGCAAGCCTATAGCGCCGAGCGATCCATGCGCTTCGGTCTGTTCGGTATGAAACCGACAACCGTACCGAACGAACAGGGCACCGATATCTCGGTTCTGTTAAATGTTGGAGACCGATCGGTCCTGTTTTCCTGGGAACCGAAAACTCTAGATCACCGAAGCACCGAACCATTCGGTTCGGTGGAATCGAATGCCCAGTCCTACCCAAAACGGCCCAGCTGGCGCCCCTGCCGGCTGCAAATTTGGGGGCGCTGGTGGAAATGCTCTTACAGAAGGAACTTATTTTGATGCTCTTACAGAAAGCTTATCCTGACAGTTTATGGAGCCTAAGATGCCAACGTTTTCAAATTATACTTTAACAATTTTGTCCTTTGCAGCCTTTGATGCTTATTGTTCCTGACATCCAAGATGTGTATACTCCACTTCAGATGGACATAATTCTCCCAGTTTCTGAGGTTTGTCTTGGCACAAATGACAGTTGCCTTTGGTTTTTAGCTGAGCAGTTTTTCAAATATCAGTAGTAGCTTCAACAGAAATAAGATATCGTTATATACCTTTAAAACCTCTAAATACCTTCTTTTGTGAGGCTTTAGTGCCGTGCTAGTTTGGAGCAATTACTGGAGAGCATCCCGAGCATGTTTGAGAACAATAGGGTTGCTGATTCAGCATTTGGGGCAGCTATGAAGGTAGTAATTCTCATAATATTTTTGCCCTTTTACGTTCTCATTTTGTTACAATATATGAATGAATTAGATGCTTGTCTAATGTCTGCTTTACGTATTTCAACAGTTCCATTGCAAATTCTTAATCTTCAGCCAGTTGTTAATTTGGGTTGAAACATATCACAAATGTTTACATAGTTCCATCTTTTGTTTACGTTGCTCTGTTTCTATGGTGTACGCAGGCAAGCTTCCTTGCTATGAAGCCCACTGGTGGAAAGTTGCTTGTGTTTCAGTCAGGTATTTTGTACCTTCTCTATTTCTGCATCCGCTAAAAGATTACTAGAGGAAACTGAGCATGCCGTCCATGGCATCCTCCAGATTCTTCGCAACCATACATGATTTTTAGGTCACATAAATTTTGTCTTAACTCAGAAGTCGAGAAGAATTTAAGAAAATATAGACATGATGTAAATTTTTTCTTTACGTGAGGTACAACAATTCAAAGTAAAATACACATCTTATGTTGATTTTTTCGTGGTGGGTCAATATGAACATAATTATTTGTATACCAAACATAAATATTGAACCTTGGTTGCAAAATAACGTACTATGCACCCTGGGTACTGAATAGCATTTCTAATTGGGAGTATATATAACTGCAAAAAAAAGAAAAATGTAGTCAACATCTTATGCAAGTCAACATCATAAAGGAGGTTGTACATTGTTGCATATATAACTCACTGGGTTGGTAATTTCTTCTTGTACAAAAGCTGTGAGTAGCATTCCTTGTTCTGGTGCACTGCTTGTTTGCTTGTAGCTGAGCGAGTAGTGAATTAAGCATGACATAGTACATTAGTGAAGTTATCCTAATGCTTTAAATGAGATGTTATCAGCACTAGTTAAATACCCGTGAGTTGCTACAGAGTAACAAAAATAAATATGAAGGCAATATTTGTATTATGCCACGACTGTGGTGTCCACATGTTTTACCCTCTATTCGAGGGATACCAAGTTGTGTCTCTCCTACAATAAAGCTCTCCATTCTCGACGTCATGATAACGATATGTCAAGGCATCATATTTCTAGTCATGTGCTACCACTTTGTGAATTTCTAGCTATGTCATCATTGAAATGTTGCTCTGCTTGACTTTCAACCTACTCATCTTTCTGACCCAATTATCAGCTTCTTCAATAATTTGGGTGACATAGGTAAAGTCTTGAAGACTTATTCTTCGGATATCCTAGATCGTTGCTTCCGTGTCCGCCACCACTCGCACTTCTCGAGCTCGATGAAGCAACAAATTAGGTGACATAGGTAAAGGTCGGCGACATGTCAACGATCTAGATGTGCGGCCGCCGCTGTTCTTGTTCTTGGCATCCTCATCGCCTCCCTCTTCCTCTCCTTCCTCTCCTTCTCCTTCGAATTGGGAGGCATCGGCGGTCTCGATGCCATTGTTGATCACGTCGTATGGCGGCGCCCACATCCATCTATACAAACACAATGCCATTTGTGCATAAAACGGCGATGATCATGTGAATCCAAATGCAATGAAGTGTTCCATACCTTGCTGTAGCCGAAGCCACCCTGTGTTGTTTCGTTGAACGTGTTACCGGTGCCGTTCCCCAGTAGGCGGATGAGCTGCATCGCTATAATGGAGAGGCCCCCTTCGGAGCGGCGGCAGCCGCTGTGAGGTAGAGCCGATGGTGTAGGTATGGTTGAGGTCGACGGCCGCGCAGTGGTCCTCCGTGACGACCGGGGAGAAGCCAAAGACGTTGTTTGGGTTAAAGCTGCTGAGAGGGCAGCTATCCGCGTACTCGAGGGAGAACCTTCATAGCGGTGTCGCGCTAGCGGGTTCCTGCAAAAATGCTGGGGATTGGTGACGTGCTCCTCAACCGGTTCACTGACTTCGTGCTCGTTTGGCTCCCGCCCACAACGCTGTCGGTTCGAGCCTCCGTAGCGTCCGCTGTCATGGCCGCTACAGTTTCCTTTTTCTTGATGTCTGCCTTGATGCGCCACCCCTGGTGTTCCGCCGTCGAGAACTTCTGGTGGACAAGGATGGCTTCCCACTCCCCTTCCATCATTCATCCCATCTGGCTTCATCTTCGGAACCGACTGCCTCCGCGACTTCGCAAAAGCATCGGTCGTTGCTTTCAGCGGCATGGTGGCGAGGGAGCCGGCGACGATGGCGTGGGCGTTGGGTGGTGGTGGCGGGAAGGATAAGCGACGGGAAGGAGAAGAGGCGGGCGTGAGAGAAATGACGTGAGAAGAGGGGAGGCAAAGAGAAATACTGCTCGCCTCTGTCCTGTCTTCGCCCCACTTGCCGCTCGTGTCAGACGCCCCCGCAACGTGGGACGGCCTAGGGACGCCGGAAAAGTTATTGAACCACACCGAACCGAAAACCAATTTGAGGCGCGTGGCTGGGCATGATTTTTGATTCTGGGGCACCATTTGGAGATGCGGCTGGGATGCTCTTAATATGGATAAATAAGACAGACATATTGCACTGCCCAACACCTGTAAATATCTCCCCCTCTAGCATCGCATTGATCAAAGCTCTGCTTTGCAATAACCTATCCATTAGGCTGCCATCCCCTCCTATGCGTAGTTATATCCTCGAAAGTTTCGATTTTTATATGCGGACTGAGCAGGCAAAATCTTTAGACTTTCTCATCTCGTCACTCTCCAGTTAAGTGAAACCTGTAAATCAAGCCAAGAAAGACCAAACATGAGGTGAAATGCACATAAAAAGTAACTAATAGCTTGGTACATGCATTTTATTGGCCAAATATATTCGAAGTTCAGAACTATATATGATAACCTGCTCAAGATTATATTTTCTAAATCTACTTGATAAGAATGTACCAACTGAACAAGAAATCAGACGCAAAGCATAATACAAACATAAACTTGCTAAATCCCTTACAACAAACACTGGGCTATCCTGGTGTTAAAAGAATTGAGTATCCTGAGTAGGAGACATCCGTCTACCTGATCGTTACTGAGCCGAATGAGAGAAGCATCTAGGTGACCCACCACATGTCGTTGACGGCTGCGGATCGGCCGCTCGTACGGCGTACTGTCGTGCTGAGACAGCGGAGTGCCTGGGAGGCATTGCCAATGGCCAGTAACTGCATGTAGATGGGAAGGATTTGGCAGCGGCGTCACTCCTGTATTCCATCCTGCTTCTTCTCTAGTACTTATTAATCCAACAGAAATTAAGGGGCATGGGACATGGAGCTGAAGTGCAAGTAGCAGCAAAGAAGAAGAATATAAATCAATGAGCAGCACAAGATATGCTTCACACAGGCCGATCGGGCTGGGTCGTTGTGCGGGGTGCAAAACATGCAAGAGGAGGGAATCGAAACGAACTATTCGTGTGTAGAGGGAAATTGAAATAGACGGACACTCCACGGGGTAACAATTATGTGGGGCGTAGGCGCGTATACCCTGGAAGGTTAAATGTTTGTTGAGATAAGATAAGTTTTGTTAACCAAGATAAATATTAGCCAGGAGTATTAGTTAGCTAAGATAAGATTTGTTAGCTCTACTGGGACTTGCATGCATTTTACGCGCTGAGGAGGCTGGATTCCAACGACCATGACATTGTATGTAAATAGGACGAAGTGTGACACCACGGGAAGATGTGACACCACCATCTAACCATGGTTTTTAAAGCGTCCGAGCGCTTTAAAGCGCTGGGGGGGCGCCTCGACGCCTAAGCGCTCAAAGCGCGAAGCGAGGCGACGCTTTACGGTAATTACTAAAGCGCTAGCAACATTGGTGATCTGAAATTATAGCAGGCTGTTGTAGACATACCTTGGATTTGCTGGCTGTTGAGCCCACATAGCATCCACTGCAGCCATCCTTTTCCCCCCAGATCTGGAGGACGAGGAGCTGGCCGCCAGAGAGGGAGAGAGCTCTGTCTCTCTCTCTGAAACGTTCTGTGAAACCTAGGTCTGAGAACCCTCTCTCCCCTCTCTTTTCCCCCCCAGGCAGCCCCAATTTCCCTCCCAGCTTTAGGCTCAATTTGGGTTTGCCGCTCCGCTGGGTCTGTTTTCCCGCTCGAGCTCTGTAGGCGTCCGAAGCAGGAAGAAGACGACGCTCAGCTCGCTTTGACGCTTAATCGACGCTTTGAAGACGCTACAGGACGCTTTACTAGCAAAACTAAAGCGACGACGACGCTTCTCGCTGCCAGGGCGCCTCGACGCTGAGGCGTCGCCTACGCGACGCTTAAGCGACGCTTTAAAAACCATGCATCTAACGTACCATCACCGCAGCTTCTGCTTTAATAGTAAAGATATCTGGACCAGAAGGAAAAAATCAGTCATTAACAGTGCACTGCTGGCACTTGCAGTGCTACCATCAGTTGGGACTGGCTCATTATCTGCAAGGGAAGCTGAAGGTAGATCAAATACTTCCACTGGAGATAAGGTGCGATTTATTTCTTGAGTTATTTTGCATACTACACGTAAGATAAAGTACATTTGCAAAGTCATTTCATCATGATTGTCTTGTTCTTTTTATTACGTTTCTTTAGTTGACACGCTGTAATATCCTGTGTGATTTCCAGGAAGCACATAAACTCCTGCAGCCTGTTGATAAGACACTCAAGACAATGGCACTAGAATTTGCCGAGTATCAAGTAAGCAGCATTTGTTTCTGCTTGTTTCAGAATTTGTTACTTTCAGTATTCAAATAAAATGAATAACCTCAATATTTTACTACTCGTTTTCTCAGGTTTGTGTAGATGTGTTCCTTACCACACAGTCATACACAGATATCGCTTCAATATCAGTTGTTCCCTCTACCACTGGTGGCCGGGTATGCCTCTCTTCAATAGTTATGTTAGATCTGACATTTGTAATTCTATAGGATTTTGAACATGCTGGCAGTTAAACCTATTTTCGATAAGATTAGCCCTAAATAGAAAGTGTCAAATCCTTGCTGCTGTTTAGGCCTAATCATGATCAGCTTTTTATTGTGTTGGGTGAAAGCATTGTTCATAATTGATCTCTATCTGTTATCTCCCTTGGGGTCTTGCATTCATGGATGCTACTACCCTTGTGCAAAAGATTTCTCATTGTTTCAAGTTGCAGTATCAGATTAGCATTTGCTCCTACAATTTTTGTTCATTATAATATCAACTTAAATATACTTAAGATAAGAAAGGGAACACATACCATTTGCCTGCGGTAGTCTCTACCATATGACGCTGGTAATAAAATACACCTAGCATTTAGTTCTGTTTTTTTAGATCAACAGGCACTAGCACCTGTTGACTTTGTTTTATATACAAGAAACAACCTGAGCACCAGGGAAGTCTGGGGACTCGAACCCTGGTGGGCTGGGTGCGCACTCGCTACCCTTGCCATCCGGTCGACGCCCGGTTCTCAATAAAATGAATGAGTGTCTAGGAGGAACCAGACACTACTTTTAATTAAGAAGAAGCTGAGGATCAAACCCAGGCTGCCTAGTTCACCATCTGTGGTGCTAGCCAGTAAGCCCCTGGGTGACTTCTTTTAGTTCCGTTTATCACTTTTTGAAATACATAGGACTCTGGAGCATCCAGTTCCTTTTTTCTTCTGATATTTCTGCTTTTTCCTTGTGCTGTTTGATTGTCTATTTGATCTGAACATCTCTCAATTATTCAGGTTTACTACTATTTTCCATTTTCTGCTCTTTCGGATCCAGCCAAACTCTTTAATGATCTCAGATGGAATATCAGTAGACCCCAGGGATTTGAGGCTGTCATGCGTGTCAGGTGCAGCCAGGTGAGCATATGTCCAACCCTCCCTCCACCTTTTCATACAATAGTACCTTATTTCTTTGTTTCTTTTTCAATGTGCACAAGGGGCTTCAAGTTCAAGATTATTCTGGCAACTTCTGCAAGCGTGTTCCTACCGATATTGATCTGCCTGCTGTAAGTAATTAAGATTGCCACAGATATAATTGTTGTTTGCATATTGAGGTCTTGCATATTGTGAACACATGTGCTGCTTGTGTACATCAGTATATAAGCTTTATTATGTTTTGCTCAATGTTGCTCTCATAATGGTAGAATATGAACATTGGCCCTAAAACAATTAGCTGGTGGCACTCCATAGTAATGCAGTATTATCTGGTCACATCCAGTATAACATGCTGGTGACAAAAGTATATATCAAGCATTGGTTAATCTTAGGCAAACTAAGCTTTCTTTTCTGTGGAAAATTTGCTGTTCATTGGATTATGTCTTTCTCTATTTCTAGGTGGTAACTGACCAGTTACAAGAAATCACTGACCCAGCTGATGTATAATATTGACCAGTCATGGCATTTATTGCTAGAAACGCTGCAATTTTGAATTTGTATATGTAAGCCTAGAGGGTAATAAAACCATAATGCTAAACACTATTCGACTAAATAGCAAAAATAGTTGCTGACAAGAATAATTTTTAATTGTTATATTACTGTATTCATCTTCTGTTTCACTTTCTTAGTGTTGCTCTGTCAGATTTGGCAGGTCTAAGCTCTGTTGAATTTATGTTTCTTCTGCTACAGATTGACTCTGACAAAACCATAATGGTTACCTTTAAGCATGATGACAAGTTTCAGGAGAATTCAGAATGCGCTTTTCAGGTAATGTGCATTACTTTACTTGAGAACAACAGTTATAGGAACAGTTTCAACAATATGTTTTGTACAGAAGAACCAATGAGATGCACGTGTTGAAACTAGTACATGTATCATCCAGGAAAAACAGCGGGGCTTAGAAAACCAGCCTCATGCATCATGAAACCTGTTACTGAACCAGCTATAGCTGATCATTCATCACTGGCTTGACTCACCCACTAGGTCATGCTAACAGTAACAGCAGAAATTTGCTTCTAAACTTTTGTGCTTATTGCTTAAACTAAGTAGAGTCGCCTATATCTGTGCGGGTGTTTGGGAGAACCCCACCTCAGCTCAGCTTCACTCCACTTCTATACTCGACTCCACCTCTTGACTCCGGAGTTAAAAGTGTTTGGGTATCACGCTAGCATAACATCCACATTACATAGAACTTTTGGGTGGAAGTAAATAACCCTTGTTTATATTTTGATCTTCACTTGATCACTCTTGGGCCTATGCATCAGAGGTCATATTTATCGGTTCATGAATATCCGAAATTCAGTAAGTAGTAATAACTAGCAACAATTATTGTTGAAACCAATGAAGTGGAGTTGGTAAAGCAACCTTTTCCTAGGGCAGCCCCAGTGCATGAAGCTCCCGCTTTGCGCGGGGTCCGGAGAAGGGTCGGACCACTTGGGGTCTTTGTACGCAGCCTTTCCCTGCAATTTTTGCAAGAGGCTGTTTCCACGACTTGAACCTTTTCCTAGCTCCACCAAAATGAACTAGAGGGGATCCAGCCTCACTTCACCAAAATGTGGAGTTGTGGGTGTTTGGACAGCTTCACCTGCTCCACTAGTGAATCTGTGGAGTGGACCTGTCCCAAACACATCATAAGTATGTGGTGAACCCTGAACCCCAAGTGTGATATTAGTTGTTTTTTTGTTCTGGGCCTCATGTATGGTCCACCAAAATGAACTAGAGGGGATCCAGCCTCACTCCACCAAAATGTGGAGTTGTGGGTGTTTGGACAGCTTCACCTGCTCCACTAGTGAATCTGTGGAGTGGACCTGTCCCAAACACATCATAAGTATGTGGTGAACCCTGAACCCCAAGTGTGATATTAGTTGTTTTTTGTTCTGGGCCTCATGTATGGTTGCAGTATATATCTGATGCAATCAGCAATTTGAGAACCATATTTTTTTGTTTCCATGGTGGTTATGCTAATTCGCTCACAGATTCTATATGCCGGCCCATATGATTATGATGTCCAAAAACAAAAAGGCAAAACTCGAAATTGATAACATCCTCAGTCCCGAACTCAGTAAAGACTACTTTTCTCTATCTGAACCCGTCTTAGTGGGTCATGCTCTATGAATTACTTCCAGTATAGTTGCGTTATCAGTAAATAGTAATAGAAAGATATGACACCAATATTGTTGACATGTGTCTTGTTGCATATTCAGTGCGCACTTCTTTACACCACTGTGTATGGGCAAAGAAGGATACGGGTCATAAATATCTCGCTCCCTTGTACAAGCATGCTCAGCAACCTTTTCCGGTATGCTGATCTGGAAACGCAATTTACGTATGTTGTTAAGCAAGGTAAACCAGCTGCTCACTATGATAAATTTAACCTCAGTAAACCTATCTATTGATGAAAAATATATATTTAGTGAAGCAGTTGTTTGAAATTATTAGTATCATATAAAATGTTCTGGTAGACTAATATATTTTGTGATACGTAGCTGCAAATTGCATTCCAGCAAGTCCTCCATCCCAAGTTAGGGACCAAGTAACAAGTACATGCATCAATATTCTCCAGTCCTACCGAAAACATTGTGCATCTGTAAGTTCTTCCGGGCAGTTAATTCTTCCGGAGGCTCTAAAACTCCTGCCTTTGTATACTCTGGGTATGATTTCTTCCATCTAATATTGCTATTATTTATTTTTTGTAATTCACTGACGAGTGATGAGCATATCTGCAACCTCACTAATTGTTTTCTTTGATTTATCAGCCTTAATTAAGAGCATAGGACTGCGAAATGACGGGAGAATAGATGATCGGTCGTATTGGGTCTCGATCGTCTCTTCAATTTCTGTGTTTTTAGCTGTTCCATTGGTGTTTCCTAGGATGATTGCCCTCCATGATCTTACTTCAAGGGTATATGCTTCTAATTAGTGCTGTTGTTTCACTTATTAGATATAGTAGGAATTGTCACTGATTTTTTTTGGCTATGTACAACTTTTGTACAGGATGATGAAGATTCCCTTATTCCAAATCCCCTTACTCTCAATAGTGAGAATATACAGGATGATGGTATTTATTTATTGGAAAATGGCGAGGATGGTTTTATTTATGTTGGAAATGCAGTTAACACTACCACCCTAGAGCAAATATTTGGCCTCTCATCTTTGGCGGGAGTGCCAAATCAGGTTAAGTCTTGTACCTGTTATCTGTATGCAATCCATAGCCTGGGAAATTATTAAATAAATAATAAGTCAATATGCAAGTGTGGTAAATAACTTTGAACTTTTTGTCAGTTGGTGTTGGAGCAATTTGATAATGAACTGTCCAGGAAAGTAAATGAAGTTGTGAACGAAATAAGGCGACAGAGATGCTCTTACTTGAGGTACTATCTGTTATTTCTCAACTATGCTGTAAGAACTCACAAGTTGACTGCAGCACTTGTTCAATTTCTTTTGCAGATTGAGACTATGCCAAAAGAGTGATCCATCTGGTTAGTCTTCAGACTGTTCTCTTCCATTTTTTGCGAGAAAGATCCGGATCTATTATAAAGCTTCACAAGAAGTACAAATTACCCCCAAAATAATAAAGATTACATTTAGGCTTTTGGACAACCTAACGACCACTATCGCCGACAGAACGAGCCGCCGACACACCGTTGTTGCCGCTCCCCTATGGAAGCCGGCCTGACTTTGTCGATGACAGCCGGGAAGTCTTCGTGCACGTGCCCCTAAGGACCAGCGCCCTAGAGCTGAAGTTGTCGCCATTGAACTCTTCAATCGATCCATATCTCCTGACACCAAACCTGCAACACACGTAGACAATACGAGATCCACCACTTCAAGGGAGCAGCGACCAGACCATTCTCCGCCCTTCTCAACGCCACCGGCAAGATTGCCGCCGATGAGGTGGACGAGGAGACGGAAAACCTTATTCTTGTTCCACGCAATTGCCATAACCATAATAACTTTGCTGCCGGTTGACCAAACCTAATTTTAGGGAATCAACTATAGCGCCGAACGCAGGTCCAAGGTCCCCACCTCCTCCCGCCGCTGGAGCGACAAGCAGAGGAGGCGGGGACCCGTCGGTGATGGACAGACTCAGGCGGCAGCTGACTCTTAGACAAGGACGTGTTCACATTGTTGCCGCTCTACGACTGTTTTCTTCCTTTACCTTATATATTATCTTTATATAGTACTCTAAATTCTTGTTTCTGTATCTGCAGGAGATTTCTTCCGTTCACTGTTGGTCGAGGACAAGGCACCCGGTGGCCTTTCCTATGTAGAGTTCCTCGTACATGTTCACAGGCAAATCCAGAGCAAGATGACCTGACGTGACATGCCTTTTTGGTGTGATATTTTGGTTGGTACAAACTCAGAAGAAATTGATTCCCGCATGTGGATATATAGCAAAGAGAAATGAAGCATTTCTTCTCTAAAGAACAACCATATTGGTGTTTGTAGAGTTGTTGCAAATTTGTCAGGATTCCCCTATCTTGTACAAAATCGGTTTTGGTGTGGGTAATATGTCTGTACAGGGCCGAGTCTGCTGAGGAAGTGATGTATCTAGATTTTGAGTCTATTTATCTGCTCTTTGTGAACGACATATCTATTATGTTGATAAAAGAAGCATCCGAGAAGTCGAGTCATCAGGTCACAAACTCAGATGTCTAGTATAGCAAGTTCTCATAATTCTTAAGGGAAAACTGACTGGATTTGCAGGGCTAAATTTATTACCCCCTCCGATTGGAAAAGTTTGTCGGTTAGCTAGTGACCTTGTACAAAGTTTACTAAATTTCCGACAACCTTTTCTGATCTAAGGGAGTACAGTGTTGAAATTGTTCCATCTGCTAGTAACTTGCTTCACTGGCAATTTACATTCAATTTAATTCACTACCAAATTAGTACTGGTATATCAAGTCAAATACACAAAATGACTAGGCGATATGTAACCCCAGAAAAACATTGCTTGTTAGGTAAGCGGGTTTGCAGTATCTCACAATCAGCACCGAACTTACTATGGCTTCCAGAGATGCCTACAGACTCTAGCAGTTCTTACATCTTTGTATTTCCTGTCTTGTTGATGTGTTCACGTTAAGATTGTTTCGCGTGCGTGTGTTCATATTGAATCGTGCCAGTATTGCTATGTGCATCCAATGCGATGAGCCGATGACCCAATGCGATCTTAGGATCCCATTGGATGTAGAACATGTGGTACAGATCGGATTTTTTGGACCTTGTGTCACATTTTTGCAACCAACACATCTTGTATTATATATTATAGTGCTGTGCCCTTCCATCCCCACCTGTTATATTCTCAAAGTCTGAACCACATCTAAGAAAAGTCTGAACCCTAGTTCCCAAAACTCCCTTCTTCCCGGCGAAGCTGATGGTGGTGGTTTCTGTTGGGAAGCATTACTAGTACATTCAGTTTCTCAGTGCAACAAGTACGGAATAATTACAAACGTCATCAAGATAATTTTACTTGATGGAGTCCCAGATCTTTCAATTTAAAATATCTAGATACATCACATACAATGGATATAATCTTTTTTCGAGAGTAAGCAATTGCGTACCTTACTTTTATGGAAGACAGAAGGTTATTGATAAGATAATCCTAGGGTAAACCCACCATAGGACTATAACTCTTGTTGTGTTGTTGTTTCAGGTCTTGGGAGTAGTCCGCATGCCGGGGTCGTCATGTTGTATGGTTTTTCGATCTGGTTTTCCTATAAACTGGATTATTTTTCTTCTGAATGAAAATTGGGCTAAAAACAAACTAGAAAAACTACTTTCTCTAGCCATTGCCAAAGACTGCTGCTCCTATCCTGTGCAACCCTTCGAACTAGTAGAAAGCAGAGACAATTCTTGACGCCAAAACTGTAGCAAGGTATTGAAGATGCACGTTGTCGAAACACCAAACGTTCTGATGTTTCTAGAAAGCATGTCCAACATCACACCAATCCATCAAGCCATTTGCGATATCTGTTTGTCAATCTTGCTCGCTCACTCGCCCACCAATCTCACAATGTGCTTTCAGGCGTGGGAATCTCGAACTGAATCTACAGCTCCTGCTTGCATCTAAACCAGATTTCCCTAGCATACACACACTGCAACAGGAGGTCCTTTGTCGTGTCCTCCTCCTTTAGGCATGTTAAACAGACCGAAGATTGGCTATGCAGTCCATGTCTCACTCTGCGGTCCAAGGTCCAAATTCTGTGCTACGCCGTAAGCCACATGATTTTCTTACTATCATAAACTCAAGAACAAAACATCACACAAAGTGTAAAACTAGTCATGAGTTCCTTTTATGTAACTATTCATCCCTTCGCCTTTCTAAAATAACCTTTGATCTTCAACTTAGTTTTGTTCCAGTAGCTAAATGATAATCAATAAGAACATCTAAATGTGGTTGTGTTTTATTTATAAGCAAGATTGCTAAACAAAACTTAAAAACTAAAACTAGATACAGATGCTCCAAGTTTTTGCAATAATCTTATGTCGCTCAAAAAACAAAGTTTTGAAGTTTGAAAACTGAGAGTGTAACAGGTCCAGTGGCGTGCCCTGGTCATCCTAAAAGTTATGGTTTTCACCATTCTTGGATAGCTTCTTCTTTGTTGTTCCTGTGAAAGAATTGACCATAGTTGAGCCTTTCCATTGCATGTGTATTTATACAAGAATTACAATCCTAATCATAAATGGGAGATCACAACAATAAGGACTCTCCACAATTTAGAGGATCAGGGAGTTATGTCACATAATGTGATATATCTCTAGCACTCCCCCGTAGTCACAATGGGAGGAGTACGGACGTCGAGACTAGACCAAAAATCTAGAAACAACGGTGATGGAAGACCCTTCGTCAAGATGTCGGCGAACTGTCGAGATGAGGGAACATGCAACACGCAAACCTGACCCATGGCAACACGATCATGAATGAAGTGAAGACCGATCTTGATGTGCTTGGTGCGCTGGTGCTGGACGGGGTTCATTGACATGTAGACGGCGCTGACTTTGTCGCAGAAGACAACCGTAGCTGGAGAAGATGGTCGTGAAGCTCGTGGATGAGTTGGCTAATCCAAGTAGCCTCGACAACAGCGTTAGCCACAACACGGTACTCAGCCTCAGTGCTGGAATGAGAGACCATGTGTTGCCGCTTCGAAGACCATGAGACGAGGTTGTCACCGAGGTAGACGCAGAAACCCGACGTGGAACATCGAGTGTCGGGGCAATCGGCCCAGTCGGCATCGGTGTAGGTGACCATGGAAGCTGGTGAAGACGAATGAAGCTAGAGTCCATGAGACAACATGCCCTTGACGTAGCGCAAGATGCGCTTAATGGACGCCAAGTGCTGCTCGCGCGGATCGTGCATGTGAAGGCACACCTGCTGAACGGCGTAGGCGATGTCAGAGCGCGTGAAGGTGAGGTACTGGAGAGCCCTGGCGAGACTCCGGTACTCAGTCGGGTCGGCCACGGGAGGGCCGGCGGAAGTCAGAGAGCTTGGGCAACGTGTCGACCGGTGTCGTGGCGGACTTGCAGGCAGTCATGCCGGCATTGTCCAAAATCTTCGCCACGTACTTGGCCTGCGAGTGGTGCATGCCGGAGGAGTCGCGGGTGACCGCAATGCCGAGGAAGTAGTGGAGGCTGCCCATGTCCGTCATGACGAACTCGGACCGGAGGGAGGCCGTGATTGATGTCTCACAGGACCAGTTGGGAAACCCCAAGAGGAAGGTATGATGAGCACAATAGCAAGTTTTCCCTCAGTACGAAACCAAGGTTTAATCGACCAGTAGGAGAAAGTAATCACTTCCGAAGGTTGTTGCTAGCTGACTTTGGCAAGGCGCCAGAAAACAGTCTGTGCGTGGTTGACGGCGCCAGCAGCAACGTGGAACCTGCATGCAACACAACCAAACTACTTTGCCCCAACTTATAGTGAGGTTGTCAATCTCACCGGTTTGCTGAAAACAAAGGATTAGACGTATAGTATGGAAAAAGATGTTTGCTTGCAGTGAAATAAAATAGTACTTGCAGAAAGTAAACAGTGCTTGAAGTAGATGGTAATATAAATATAAAAGAATGGACCGCGGTCCACAATTCACTAGAGGTGTCTCTCTATAAAAATAAATAACATGCTGCGTAAACAAATTACAGTTGGGCAATTGACAAAATAAAGAATGCATAACAATGCATGCACATGTCATGAAGATCACTATGAGATTCATTTGGGCATTACAACATAATACATAGACCGTAATTCAACTGCATCTATGACTAATAATCCACCCGTAGGATATCATCCGAACAACCCTTGTGTATTAAGTTGCAACCAACAGATTATCGCCTTAAGCAAAGTGTGTAATGTAAACAATACAAATATCCTTGAACAAAAGATTGTTGTTTTCTCCCTAGTAGCAACAACACATCTACAACCTTAGAAGTTATTGTCACTCTGGAAAGTGGTGGAAGGATATGGTGGAGGAGTTGTGCAAGCGTGCGGCGGTGGCGTGACTAGGGTGATTCGAACTCGTAACTCTAATGGAAGAGACACTAAGACCAGCAACTCGACACGCGGATGCAGACACAAATTCAACGATGCAAACTGAAAAGACAATGTAAAGGCTCGGATGGTTGATGAGACGAGATGATCTAAACCCTAACTGTAATTTTGACTTTTTCGTGGTTTATAGGTATGAACACAGATGCAATCTAGACTACGAAAACAGTAAATCTCACCGAGCAACCTAAAATCTGATACCACTTGATAGGGCAAAGGTGTCCGATCTTTCGATGAGATCTTGATATGTCGATTTGGTGGGTGGAGTTCGTGCTTGACGATCCGACTACATGTGTGAAGCTCGTGCGCCAATGCAATCACTAGGACAATCTCCGAGAGTTACTGATCTTGCGGATGCACGATCAGCCTGACCAGCGAGGGTCTTAATTTCTACCTGAAATCGAGAACAAGTAAAAACTAATACATCAATCAAGATATTGCGGATGAAAGATGTATGCTTTTTTCAAAAGGTGGGATTCCGAATAGGCGGTCTTCTTCTGGGCGATTGGCCTCAAAAGTCGAGCTCGTAGTTGCAGCAATGGCTAACTTTAGTCTAAACAAAATCCGAGTTCTAATGATGGCTACGGGGGGTATTTGAGGAGGAAAAGGTAGGGGTGCGACCATCTATGGGTATGGTGGTCGAACGGAACCCTAACAGGCCTTTTCTCCTCAAATTCAGACTCCTAAAAGTGGCTATCTTATTTGCTGCGAAAATTACATGGGCCTGGCCCAAAAATAAAAGTGACGCAGCACCATATTTATCTATGGACGAATTTATGAAGTAGCTCTTTGTATATTTCGTCCAAGTCTTCATTCTTCATTATGGTGGCTTCAAAGTTCTGAAATCTCCACTCGTGGCATCTTCTTCCATCCTCAAACACTTGCTGCCATCTCCATGCACGATCATGCTCCAATGCTTGTCCCTCTCATCCATGCTAGGTCCATCATTCCTAAGAGTAACAAACATATCTGATTTAGGCAGCACCATATTCTCATGTATGTGAGAAAGAGTTCCAAGAAATGAAAGTACCTGATAGTTAAGTTGCTTGGCACGAGCTCGAGTGATAGGTCCTTGTATGTGTTCCGCTGTAGGTGCATCGGGTGTATCATTAGATGGGATGTCCTCATCAGATGTTGTCAACGTACAACAAGAGGAAAGCCGTACCTTCCACGCACTGAAGAACGAACAGTGGCATGTCGGAGCATGAGCACGTGAAGCCGATCGAGGTGATGAAGGTCGCAAACCGCTGGTACCACGCGCGAGGAGCCTGCTTGAGACTGTATAGAGAATGGTTCAGCCGATAGACGTGCTCGGGGCGAGTAGAGTCGATGAAGCCGGTGGGTTGGCGACTGTAGACAACCTCGGCGAGCTTGCCGTGGAGGAAGGCGTTCTTGACGTTGAGCTGGCGAGTCTCCCATTTTAGGGAGAGCGCGATGGAGAGGACGACGCGTACCATGGCCAGTTTGACAACCAGACTAAACGTCTTGTCGAAGTCAATGCTTGCTCCTGAGAGAAACCGCAAAACACCTAGCATGCTTTGTAGCGGTCGAGAGAGCCATCGGGCTTTAGCTTGTGGCGAAAGACCCACTTTCCAGAGATGATGTTGGCGCTCCAAGGAGGAGGCACGAGATCCCAAGTGTCGTTACCGAGGAGAGCACGATACTCCTCGGTCATAGCCTCGAGCCAGTTGGGATCCTTGAGCGCCGCATGTGCAGAGGAGGGAACTGGCGAGCACCTATTGATAGAAGCATGCAGGTTAAGCCGCTCATGGGGAGGGACATGTATGCCAGAGGTGCTGCGCGTTCAATGCACGGGCGAGGGTGCCGGCGAGGGCGCATGCGCCGGTGATGCGGCAGGGAGGGCGCCGACGAAGGCGACGGAGAGGGTGCCGGCGAGGGCGGCAGGGAGGGCGCCAGTGAGGGCGCCAGTGAGGGCGACACCGTAGGGTTGTGCGGGACAACCGAAGGAACGACGATAGAAAGAATGTCGTCAAGAAACTCGTAAGTGGCAACGGAGAGAGGCTACGATGAGGCAAAGGGAAAAGAAGACTAGCAAAAACAACATGGTGTGAAATGAGGACGCGCTGTGTGGCAAGGTCCATGTAGCGATAAACCTTATGATGAGGTGAATAACCAAGAAAAACACAAGCACTAGATCAGGGTGCGAGTTTGTGAGACATAGTGGAGGCGGTGTTGGGATAGCAAAGACAACAAAAAACGCGAAGAGATGAGTAGTCGGGGTGCATGTGATGAGAGCGAAGTATGGGGAGGACACACTAATGGTTTTGGTGGGGAGGCGATTAAGAATGTGAGTGGCGTGATGAAGAGCTTCAACCCAGAAACGAGGCGGTAAACTATCCTAAAATAAGAGAGGACGCACAATGTCATTGGTAGTACATATGACGCGCTCAGCTTTACCATTTTGTTGGGATGTGTATGGGCACGAGAAGAGGATGTGTATGCCATGCTCGGTGGCGAGGGAGTGGAGTTTGGCATTTTCAAACTCACGATCATTGTCACACCGAATGGACGCAAGAGGCAAGTTAAATGTCTATGAGTGTACGCGCGAAAAGAGGCGAGCGAGGCGTAAGCATCATATTTTTGGCGTAGAGGAACAGTCCATAAGAAATCAGTGAAATCATCCAAAATGACTAAGAAATATTTAAAACCAGAAGTGCTCAAGACAGGAGATGTCCAAAGATCACAGTGAATTAACTCAAAGGGGCGAGTAGTTCTAGTCTTAGAAGATGAAAAAGGCAAACGTACATGGCGTCCAAGTTGACATGCATGACAAACAGATCTAGAATTAGAGAACATCGCGAAGTTGAAGAGGGCGATTAGAGAAAAAGGAAGGAAAAGAGTCATGTCCAAAAGAAGAGACGGGGGTAGAGGAACCGTCTCCAACGGTGACATGATAGTAAACATGATGTGGAGAGAGAGAGGAAAGGATACCGGTGTCATTGATGAGGTGAGCGGTGGCACCGCTGTCAAAGACGTACTCTGACGGAGGGGGCTGCAACGTTAGGTTGATGAAGTGCTGACCTAGCGCAGATGTGCCCCAAGACCGTGCCGAGGCCGGGGGCGCGGTGTGGGGGACGACACCGATGAAGGGGGCGCCGTATGGGGTGCTGTAGGTGGCACTGTAGGGGGTACCATAGGGGGCATCACGAGGAGCGCCGTAGGGGGGGCCATGGCCGTAGGGGCGGCACCAGGAGGGTGAAAGGACGAGATGTTTCCTAGAGGAGGGGGGGGGGTGAATAGACATTTTAAAAACAATTACGGAATTGGCTTGAATGAATGCAGAATTAAATTAACGTTTATTTTCTTCAAGCATAAAACCTAAATATGCTAGGCTCAACTAAGTGCACCAACAACTACTAAAGAAAAGCAAGATAGCACAAGATATATTTCACAAGTGATAAACAAGATATAAGTACTTCAAGCACGAAGGCTATCACAAGAAAATAAACTCGGATATATAGATAACCGAGGCACACAAAGACGAAGATATATTCCGATGTTCACTTACATAAAGTAAGCTAATCACCGTTGGAGAGATGCGGGTAACCATGAAGGCCCCCGAACGCCATGAAGGCTCACCTTCTTCTCCGAGTCCCCCACGAAGCTAGGGACCCCTTTTTATGGTTAGCTTTTCCTCCACTACGGAGATGACAAGCTCCACAACCACTTCACAAATCCCACTAAGTGAAAAGCCCGTGCCTCTTCACAATCTTCCACGAAGAGGTCACCGCGTCACCAAGTGTAACATCCCAAGTTTTTATCAAATTTTGGAAAAAAATTGTTTTATTTGTGTTGATTGAAATTTTACAAGGATTTAATTTTTTTTTGAGTTTATTTAAAAGCTTTATTGGAAAAACCATTTCAAACTTTCTAATATTTCTTGAAGAACTCTTTTGAGAAAATAGAATTTCAAAATACTATTTTGAATTTATTCAAATCTTATGCAAGCATATTTGCAAAGAAATGATTTACAAATGTGTTTTATTAAATAAAGTTTGCCTTTCCAAAACTATGTTTGAAAATGAATTTCAAATATTATTTTATAAAGTATTTTCTCTGATTTCAAAGGGTTATTTTTCAAACCAAATTTCTATTTTGCATTATGCAAATAAAACCCTTTTTGGCCAATTTATAAAGTTTTACTTGAAAATTAGTTTTATTGTGAAAATTTGGTTCTTACTATTTGAAAATATTGTGTGGAATTTTAGAAAAATTTAGAAACTCGTTTGAGCTTATTTAGAGCTAAAATGCAAAAGTTATGAAAGAAATAAGAAAATAATAAAATCCGGCCGATCGGACCGAGCATCTGGCCCGGCCCAGCCGATCCCTTCCGCGCCGCATCGGAGCGGCGGCTAAAGGCCAACACGTGCCCGCGGCCCAAGCCACGCGCGCAGCCCCACGGCCCAACAAGGCCGGTCCAGCCCGCGCCTCCTTTTCTCTTTTATTTCTTTTTGTCTTTCTAACCTATCTCTATTCGAATACGAATATTTCACGTTATACAACTCCTTTTTTTGGATCCGTTTGTTTCTACATGTTTCTAACTCGAAACCCTAACTCCTCCACCGACATACCCCTCCATATAAAGCCGCCACTGGTGTAGATCTAAGTTTCTCTTCTCGAAATCCCAAAACCACAAATCCCGAAATCTCAACTCGAATTTTCGAGCCTCTAAACTTCGTTATTTGCTTTCGGCTTCTAAACGGAAGTTGTAGATCTCGTCGAGACCTTTCAATCCTGACCAACCCCATCTCTTTTCATCTACCGTAGCTCGAGAAATCTGGCCCGAAAGATTTCAGATCTGATGGAGAAAATCCTAGATTGCGGCTAGCTCGCTTCTGTAAATCCAAATTTCTTTAGTGAGTTGATACATCTTTCAATTCTCTACAACTTTCATATTAAAAGTTTTTTGATTTGATTTACTGATTTATGTATAAAAACAGATCTATTTTCGAGCTAAAATTCGACTAAACCGGAGCCAAACTTGAGCCAAGCCAATCTAAAGCCAAGCGCAAGCCGAGCCGAAGCCAACTCATCGCTGCCGTCTGATCAAGATCTGGTGGTCCACGTCGATTCACTTAAACAAAGAGGTATCGACGAATCAGAACACGCCATGTGTCCTATTATTTTCTATTTTGAATTAGACATTGACATAGATTATGCAAACTTGTAAAATCATATCTTTCAAACCAATGATCCAAAAATAGCAAATAATATGTCTCTGGAAAGCTAAGAATGAGTAGAATCCACTGGTGCAATAATATTCTATAGTTTTAGTAGTCAATTTGAATTGAAATTCAAATTGATTCAAATCTATCTCTTACACCAATTAATTCATATCTTTTGTTCTACACATCCACAAATCACAAATTTGTAGTCTTTAGAATCCTCTGATCTTGTAGAAGATCATAGAATCAAGAAACATCAAAGTTTATGCGTGCACAGACCTTGTGCATTCAAATTGATCCAAATCACTATCCTGATCATAACTTGAGTTCTAAAATTGATTTTGGAGTGAATCCAATTGCTGTAGCTTTGTTTTACTATAATATATCCGGTAACATCACTTCCCAATTTTTTTTGAACCACTTCACAAACATTCAAATTCAAATATGGGCATTTGAGTATTTTCCACTATAGGAATAATTCTATTTCTTTTCGGCATGTTTCCTTTCTACCAAGGTAAATCCTATGATCATATCTAGCTACCAAAGATCATCTTGACACCACCTTGACCCAATATCATACCTATCTAAATTTTTCTTGTCTAGTTCACATATATTCAAACTACAATTGTGTTATTTGAGTAAAATGTGATGTATCTCAATCATAGGTTCTACTCTTGCTATGGTGGTGTTGATTTAATCAACATCATAGCACATGATCATGCTCCATGTTATCCAATAAACTCTTTGAACCATATTCTCAAATAACATTTATTCATTTCAGCCCCATGCCCACCAATTGTTGTTGGCCTTCATTGAACTATTCAATTTACAAATGAGTTAATTGAGTAATTCAATGCTTCATAAATCCTTGCCCAATGTCTAAGTGTAATTTATACTATTTATGAGTAATTGTTGTCCCACTTATTTAATAATATTGCTATTGCACTATTTGACACTTATGTGATCTAATTCACATGAGCCATTCCAAATTATATTCATGCTTTAGTAAAGCATAAAGATTCATCACCTATATCTTAGGTGGTCCAATTTCTCTCTAATCATTGATCTTGCCTTCCTAACTCTCAATTCTATATCTTGCAATCCACAATCTTTTTGCTATATCTCTCTTATAACAGTATCTTAATAAATCTAAATTGTTGAACCAACCCTTTTCAATTGTTTGTCATGTTTGATTCTATTTGGATTGTATGTTGTGTTTATGTTGTGCTATTACTATGTATAGCTTGTACGGAGAGCTACGTACCTTGTTGAGAGAAGTGAAAGATCGTGATCTTCAAAAGGCAAGTGACACACATATCTTTCTACCTATTTTTACCACTGCATTAGTGTTTTCAGTAGTATGCATGATAGGTGGAATATTCAACTATTTTACAAAGTGCTTAGATCCTAGTAGTGTGTAGCTATCTTTTAAACCCCACTTGTTAGGATGCTAAATACTTTGAATATTGATGTCATGCTATGATCACTTTGTTAAAATTGATTTGTAAACAAAATTAAGAACTTCAACTAAAATGAAACACCTGGCTGGATTGGTAAGATAGAGGAGGTATAGTAGGTGTGTCCTGGCATTCATGCCTCGCAGAGGATGTGTGTCTAGGGTGTTCATTCGGGTTTGCCACCCAGGATTAAAGAGATTACTATGTCTTCTGTGTTTTAGAGTACTTCTAGTGCAACCTTATGACACTATGGGCTTTGTCTTGATTGAGTATGATGTAAGGGTTCAGCCATGGGTACTGACAGAGGGTGGTAGCTGAATTGTAGGGGGTACGGTCAGGTTCGTTTGGTTGAATGCTTCTTCAGAAAGGTCTTGTCTCATTTTACTCTTTGGGTAGGATGAGTCTTAAGGTGAAAGTGCACAACCCCTGCAGGGTGTCAAACTAATCGATTAGTCGTGTCCCCAGTTATGGACAATTTGAGTCTCTAAGTTATGGATTGTACGGAAGAATCTCATCACCGGTTCTGAATAATTAAAATTTGACTAGAAACTGTTAGGTAGGAGCTCAGGACCATGCACTCCAAGGGGTGGTGGTTATCTGGTTGTTCCAACTTTATTGAGTTTCGCCCAGAACTACATGCCTAATTAGTATGTAATGTATGGGGGTTATTTCTACCCTTAATGAATAAAATTTTGAAAGAAAGTTTTGCAAAGAGTTGTAGGATAAAATTGGCTTTATGCAAATTAGCCTATGAGATCCACTAGCCAAATGTCATGTAGTATAGTCTTTTCACAACAGCCACCAAATAAGTGTCATTTGCCAGTACGTTGTTGTATTGACCCCTTGCATTGGGGCTGCATATTCAAATGTGCAGGTTTTTTGGATGAGGAACGATTTGTAGGTTCTCGAGTCTACACTCCAACATGTCTGTCTGTGGCATGTGATGAATATGGAGGATCATTGTTACTTTGTTTTCCGCTGTGTGTCTGTAAGGTTGGAGACTATGTAACTGGAAATACGTTGTAATTTTGATACTATTGCAATGATTACTACAATTTGTACTGTGGTGCTATCAGTGATCCAGGGAGTAGCACTTAACACAGAAGTTCTGCCTTTTTTCAAAAGGTAGGGCGCTACACCAAGCGCCAAGCCAACTAGGAGGTCACCCTCCAAGGGTAACAAGCTCACGGTCTCTCACTCGAACAAATCGTAATGGAGAGCTCAACACTATGCAAGGATGCACAGCAAGAACACAAGGGGAAGTGCTCAAATCCTTTTCTTTCAAGACTCACCAAAGCAACAAATGTTATGGAGGAGTTAGAGAGGAAGAAGAATGGTGGAGGTCAACCAATGACTCTAAGATCTAGATCTAATGGGTTCCCCTCACTTAGAGGAGGAATTGATTGGTGGAGATTGTAGATCTAGATCTCCTCTTCCAAATCTCTCAAAAATATGCAAGAATCATAGGAGGGAAGGGAGAGGAAGCAAGCTTAAGAGGTTCAACAATGGAGGACAGAGAAATGCTCAAGAACACCCTTAGAACCCTAAAAACCCGTTGGGGAAGAAGCCCCTTTTATAGCAACTCAAAATAGGGCCATTGGGGGGGAAAACTCGGGTAAAAACCAGTCAAAAGTCAGTGCCGCTGGGCTCTTCGTCGGCTCTCCCGGTGCACATCCCGATGAGCACCGGTCCTACGCCAGAAGACCTCCCAGAGATGGATTCCGGTTAAGAACTGCTGCACACTAGGCCCTTTGCCGGGCCTCCCAGTGTACAGCCCGGTCAAGCCGGGTTGAAACCGGCCTCCTGGTCTACAGCCCGGTCACGCCGGGTTGAAACCGGCCTCCCGGTGAAAATCTCGGTGCACACCGGATTTGCACCAACTCAAAAACTCAGAAGACGAAAATGGTGATAACTTTTGCGTCCGGACTCCAATTTTAGCAAACTTGGGCTTTTTGAAAAGCTAAGAGAAAGATATATCCAATGGAGACCATAAAGCCCAAGAAGTAGTAAGCGATAAAATATCAAATAGAGAGAGAGGTGAAAACGTCCCTTAAGAAAAAAATCAGTAAAACCTCCAAACTTGAAAACGAAATAAAGGATGCATACAAATTTCGTTTTCAATGAACTTGGAATTTTTGGAAAGCTAACAACAAGCTCAAGAACCTCACATAGAGAAACACCAATAAGCAACAAATTTGGGAGAAGCAAACTATGCAAAGGATTGAGCTCCCTAAGACGATGTGATCAAGTTACCCACCGAAGGACCCTCTTGATAGTGCGGCTATCTATCCTATAACCCGGTCTCCCAACAAACACCTTGAGACCGGTAGAAAAAAAACCTAGCGAGGACAAACCTTTGCCTTGCGCATCCCGCTTGATCTTGATGACGATGCTTCATGCTTCCCTCAAGTCAAAATGCTTCACTTGATCATTTGTTGCTTATTGAAGGCTTCCAATTTGCTTCCCCATACACCACTATGTGATAGCTTCACTAAGGTACATCTTCACAATTCCATTATCACCAAATGGATGACAAGCTTCAAGCATATGATCTTATTGAGATGCTTATCTTGAACTCGCACTTCTTGTAGTGACCTCACCTTTTAAAGATGACGATCCCTGTGCTTTTCAGTGCTAGTCCCTGGATCAAACGCTAGCACACACAATTTTAGATGTAATATCAAGAAACAAATGTCATTTTATTACATCGCATGATCCAGCAAATACATAATGAAACTTTACAATATTTGTAGCATAAAGCTTTCAGAGTTTACAACGAAATCAAAAATAGCATGGAGTCCTTCTTCTTCATGTGCCACAGGCGAACATGCTGCGGATAGACTCGTAACCCTGTCATACCTTTCTTATCGTCAAACCTGCAACATGAAACGGTGCAGCCACAAAGGGTCAATACATTTGAATTGTATTGGCAAGATGTCACTTTTTGGTGGATACAAATGGAGCCTAACACTTACATGAATATTTGGCTAAGTGGAGCTTCAGGCTAAGCTTGTAGAAAAGCAATTATTTATCCTACTTTTCAAAAGATCTCATTTTTCTATTAAAACACTATTGGACACATTGGAATCCACCAGGTGCTCCTAGTTAATTATGCACACACAGGAATCCACCAGGTGTACATAATTATGATCACACAAAAATCCCTTGTTGACCCTTCAAGTTTTAATTTTAAGAAGTTGGGATGAGGAGATTCTTGAACAGCTTCAAAATCATGTCGCTCAAAGTTGTCCGTAATCAGGGACACGGCTAAGTACTTAGTTTTAATACTCTACAGAGGTGGTGCACTTTTCCCACAAGACTCAGTCAACCTCTTTTGCCATGATGCTCATTTTGCTCAAATGGCCAAGTGAAGACTAAGACGAGACCTTTCAGAAGCAATCCCTTAGACCAACCCGGACGCGTTCCATCCTACAAATCACTACCACCCTCTGTCCGTCTGGCTGAGTTCTCGCAACTTAGTTAGTCAAGACAGAGCCCATATGACTCGTGGTTGCACTGGAAGCTTCACGACTTGAACGTCTCAAATCTCTTTGTTCCTGGGTGGCCGTCCACAAGTGAGATACACACGACCGCCATAGAGATGGCTCCGGTGTAACCACTCAACATAAATCCATCTTACCAATTTCCACCTAGGTGTTTCATTAACTTAGTTGGTTTCTTAGTTTTTGCAAAACATAGTTTTCAAACTTAATAAAAGAACACGTGGAATCCCAACCACGAATTCTATAGCACAACTAAGCAATCTACACTTACGGTGTTTCTTCTAACAGGGTAATCAGGGATATCCTAAATAGGAGATAGCAAGCCTAACAATCTACACATGCATATTATTTAAAAGAAGAGAAACACTACATGCATAGTAAAACATCATTGGGAATTTTATGAACAAGAGTGACACTTGCCTTAGAAATTTCTGAAGATTGTACTTCTCTTAATCAACACACGTGGCTCTCCGTACAACTATAAGATAGAAAGTAACACAACATAAACACACCAATCAAGAAATATAATCAAACGAGACAATAAAAGTGTTTATTTGTTTTAGCTTAGTCTTCAAAGTCTTAGTGATAATTAGACAAGAGATTGGGCATGAAATTGACGTGATATAGATGGAGAGAATGGCTAAGTCAAAGACTCCAAAGGATTGATGGAGGTTTTCTAGATTGTTAAGAAGTGTCAAACACTTAGTAAAAATAGCTTCAAGGAGATTCTTAGGCTTGGTTTGAGAAGTTGGATGAATAATTTCTAAGTCATGAGGTCTAACACTTTCATCTTCTTGACTTGGTCTCTCTTCTCTTGATCTTCTTGTCTTTTCTTCAACTTCTTGCTTTGCCTTCAACTCCTTGTCTTCTCTTCAACTTCTTCTCCATGGTATTGATATGGGAATAACTTCTATGCCATAATGTTTGGATGGGGTGGTCAAAACACTTAGAAGAATTTAGATGAGATGGAGTTGATAGTTTGCACTAGGGTAAGGATAGAGAGTAGATTTTTACTAAGTCATGGTGGAGTGGAAGGTCACTAGGACTTAGGATATTTCACACCATTGGTAGAGTAGGACAATAGTCAAATAGCACAAAGTGCACAATAAGAATTTGGGACTTGATATTTTGCAAGGTGCTCAATTATCACATCTATATCTTGCAAAAAGATGAACTAGTGGAGTTGACTCTTGGAAAAGTGTGAAAATGTGTGTAAAGTATTCTGGTGGGTTTTTAGTATCAAGATAAGCAATTTTGCAAAAAGAATTATGCCTAAAATATTTATAGAATTAAATCTAGGAAGAAAATACTCAAATCCTCATTTGAATTTGAATACTTGATAAAATTAATTCAAATAATTTGTGCAGTGGTTCTACTGGATAGAGGACAACAATATGATCCTACTGCAAAAAGAATCAATTGAAAAGGATTTATAGAATTTGAACTATATTAAAAATACCCAAACTCACATATTTAAATTTGAATGTTTTTAATTAGTTCAAAAGTCAAATTTTATTTCAGAAATTTGTTCTACACTATTTTAGGAGTCTAGAGACATCTTATTTGCATTTTTTTGGATAAACAGATCAAGAGATATGATTTTTCAAAGTTTGCATAAATTTCTGTCAATTCTTAATTATCAGATCTATTTTTCAGCGTGCCAGCACATGTGGCGTGTTATGATTGGATGGTACCATTCGCCCGGATCGACAATTTGGACCATTGGATCAAAAGAGGATTGGACGCCCCAGATCTAGCTATACCGGTTCATTTAGTGATCTAATCTGCGGCGCTAGATCTAGATCCGACGGCCGAAGGAAGAGAGGAGAGGGCTCACCGGGGAAGGGACATCGACGACAAGGTTGGCGGCTCTGGAGCTCAATGGCGAGGTAGCTACGGTGATCCTCGAGGTCCGTGAAGATGACGATAGTGTTCAGGAGGAAACGGCGGTGACGATGGTGTGCAGCACATGTATCTTCGTTTCCTGTGACAGAGGAGAGAGGCGGCTGGAGCTTAGGTGCAGTGGCGATGCGACTATGGACGTGAGCGGCATGACGGCTTTAGGAAGATTCTGGGGATGGCGATCTTACCAGACGATGCGGAGTGCTGAGGCGATGGCGGTGGCGAAGTAGGGAAGGCGATGATGCTCTAGTGCTCCGGTAATCTCTCGCAGGAGTTTGCAGTGGCGGGCGGTGAGATCTGGCCGTGGATGAGCCCATCGATCTGGAGCGCAAGAAGAACAATGAGCATGTCTGGAAGGTGCGCAGAGGCTCAGGAAAGGGAATGGTGAGTACGAGAAGGCTCGGGGTGGTCTTAACTCACCGGAATCGTCGTCGCTGGCCGTCTGGGTCTGTGAGATGGCGAGCTCCTTTGCGAGCAGCCTGGCGGCCGAGAGAGAGGAAAAAGGGTCGCATGTGAGAGAGGAGATCGGGCGGCTTTTATAGGTGCAGGGGCGCGATGAAATCGGCAGGAGATCAACTGAATTAAGGGGGAGAGGAAATCACGGCTCGGGAGAGCTCACCGGCGAAATTTCCGGGCGGGGGTTAGGGATGACACCCGGGCCCCACTTGTCGGTGACAGAGAGAGAGGAGAAAGATACCGGTTCGTGTGGCGGGTTAAATGGGCCGTGGGCCTCTTCTGGCTCCAGGCCGAATGGTTTCCGCGCGGCCTCTTTCTAGTTTTTTCCTCTTTTCTTCTTTTCTTTTTCTGCTTTCTTAATTAATTCATAACCTTTTCATTTGTGCTTCAAATTGATTCAAACCAATTTCTAAAAATTTCTAAAATTCAAGGCAACAAGTCAGGACAGTAAGAAACATGTTTTCATAATAAAACAAGATTTTTAATTAAAACTTTATAAATTAGCCAAAGGGCTTATTTGCATAACAGGAAATGGTTTGAAAATAATCCTTTTAAAATTCAGAGATTAAACTTTATAAAAATAGTTTTTGAAATTTATTTTCAAACATTCCTTTGGCATAGCAAACTTTATTTGATGTAAAACCTTTTGTAAATGTTTCCTTGCATTGAGTTTGCATAGGTTTGGGTAAATGCAAATTTAATATTTTGAGAATTCTATTTTCTCAAAGTAGTTCTTCAAGGAATAAAAGAAAGATTGAAATGGTTTTCTAATAAGGTTTTTGAATAAAGCAAAAAGTTTTAATTCCTTGTGAAATTTCAATCAATACAACATACATGGTTCCTATTTTATTTATTTCACATTCCAAAATTTTGGGATGTGACAGACTACCACCCTTAAAAGAAATCTCGTCCCCGAGATTTGGAGAGGCTAGAAAGATAATGGGTTTGGGATATTAGGTGGGCTACCACCCTTAAAAGAACTTTTGTGGGTATTCTTAGGTCTTGGGTTCATAGTAAGCACACCTTGGGTTTGGCTTGGCACTGGGTCATCTTTTGTAGCTTCTACCTTCATTTGCAATAGGTGGGTATCTATTCACATTCTATAACATCCAATCTTCCTCAAGATAGCTTGATTTTAAATTTCCTCCATTGTAGTGCTTCAATCTAGTAATGGCATTTGTTGAACTACTTTGGACACTGAAGAGTCACTCTTTGGGTGAATCAGAATCACCAAGTTAAGATGTTCTAATAGCTTTATCTCATATCCCCTCTTTGATCTTTGTGGACTCCTATCTTAGGATTGAAGCTTCTTATACACCACTATCTTCTATTGCAAGTCATCTTAAACGGTAAGCTTGTGGTTCATCCTCACCGTATTCCTACATTTTGGCAACACTTGCCCATTATAAGGGTACAATATCTTATCCTTCTAGGGTTCAGGTTTAACAATGTCGTCTCTCTTGTAGGTATGTCTCTCTAGATTTACCATTCCTCATATCAGGAGCGAACAATTTGAGTAGTCGTCATGGGGGCCAATCCATAACGCACCCAATCGTTACCTTGTATTTCAGTTTGGTACATCTCGTACACTAACTCTTGGTCAACCTCACTAGTTTGATAAAAATAACTTTCATGGAGATTGAACCATTGTTCGAGTCCATTAGGCATACATTTTTTTTGAAACTTCTATCGAGTCCTAGGCTATTGTTTGCATGAAAATCCTATATGGTATTATCTCTCAAGTAGTAGAACCCTTCATTGATCTTTTCCTTGGCAAAATTTGCTTTCCATACAACTTCATCTTATGGGCAATGATAACATTACTAGAGCGAGATTTGCATAAAAGATTGATTTGAAAGATACATGAAGATTTTCATTCCACCTATTACATCATGAGAGTACTACGCACACCACATAGTCTATTATTTCACTCCTTACATATTCTTAGGACATTTATTCCAAAACAGCAGCTACATATGACATCTTCTACGTTGGTTGCTCATCAATGTGTCACCATATCCCACTATAGTGTGGCATCCTTCAGTTGTCCTTATTTACTGGCGCTCTGAGTACTTCTCAGGACACTTATTTGCATAATGTCCTTTGCCGCCACATTTGTAACAAGTGACAAGGCTGAAATCTCTTCCACTATACTTTTCTGGACAATTTATAGCATAATGTCCAGACTCGTGATGGTTGAAACAAATATCTTGAGCACGATCCTTCTTCTGCCCCCATTGATTACATAACCCTTTTTCTCACTCTCTTTGCGTTTCTCCTTATCCGGGCAGTCCCATGAATAGTGTCCTAACCTTTTACATTCACGACACTCTACTTGGCTGATATCTTTCTTCTTCTTTGGCTTCTCCAGGGCTAGAAGATCTTCCAATTCTTTCTTCTCATACTCCATTATGATTGAGGGAAACCTTTCTCTCTTCTTATGGTTATTTTTGGTTACTTGTAGTCTTCCGCTCGGGTTGTTTCTCTTGGTGGTGACAAAATGTTTTGCCTCCTCGGGCTCGAATTCAGCACTTGCTTTCCCGAGTGATTGATGTAACTTCTGCTTGACTTGTTGATTCACTTCATCCACCGTAGCATAGAGATGACATTCTGCGAGGACCTGATTTGTTCCTTCACACAAAAGACACATAACCTTCGATAAGCAGCATTCTCCATTACAATGGTCTCTTCCACAACTATGGCATTGCTCCTCACAATCCGTAGATATATGTCCTATATCTCCACAGAGTTTGCAAGCTTGGTTTCTTATCACAACATGTTCTTCGGGCTTGTCATTGCTTGGATCACTTGGTGATGCGTTGTTGTTGTTAGTCATGATTCGAGACGCCATTTGCACAATGTGAGTATGTGCATCTAGCAGTTGCTGCACTCCTGGGGGTAACTCATTGCTCTTGCTGCAGATCACATTTTGGGTTACCACTAGAGTCAATTATACTTGTTCAGGTTGTCAAAAGTTTCCGCCAGGTCGCTGATCAGAGACTCTTCCTTCCTCGTGGTGATGACCACGTCGTCGATGTAGACTTGGATATTGCACCCTATTTGACTTCCGAGGCAATTTTGCATCATCCGCTGGTAGGTTGCTCCAGTGTTTTTTAGGCCAAAAGGCATGACTTGATAATAGAACACGCCGTATGGTGTGATGAAGGCTGTTTTTTCCTCGTCTTCCTTTTTTAATTTGATGTGATTATAACCAGAATATGCGTCTAGGAAGGAAAGCCTTGCGCACCCCGCTGTTGAGTCAATTATTTGGTCAATGCGAGGTAGGGGGAAGGGATCCTTTGGACAATGCTTGCTGAGAGATGTGTAGTCGACACATACTCTTTGTACGTGATATGGGCACGCAGGAGGAGGTGAAGCCCAATTTCAGGACTCCACCGAGATGAGGGAAGCTCGTTGCAGATTGGCACGCCAGGACGACCTACGATATGTAATAATTAGTATAAGGTTATGTCAGCAATTTATATTCATGCTTATGTTATTTCGTAGCTAGGTCAAGTTGTGGGCCACTTAGGGTTATTTGTGTTTTGGGTTTGGGCCTGTCCAAGCCCAACAGTTTTTTGGCCATCTATATAAGGAGGCCAGCAGTCTAGGGTTTGGGGAGTTCAGTTGTTTAGTCTAAAACTATCATGTGCTCCACCGTGTATCATCCCTCCGGAGAAACGGTGCTGCCGTGTTATCAAATAAAGATTGCTGCGAGGGTTCTTGTGTTCATCAAGAATTATCAGGCTCAGGTTTGAGGCATGGTGATCTTCATCACGTTGCTTGCTGGATTCGTTCCTCTTCTTCAGGTGACGTTCTTCACGTTGTTGGAAGATTTTTATCTGGTTTGACTCGCTGTGAAAGATCAGGACAAAACTCCAAGGATCACCGGCGTGATCCTTATCAGTACGTCTATATTTTTCTTGGGGACTATAACTGGATTAGATACCCAAGTCGACGTTTTGATTTCTTGGATGAACCCTGCGTTTTCCAGCCTATGTAGCTCTGATGCTATTGCTTTCCTCTTGGGTTCATCAAATCGTCGTAGTTGTTGCTTGACCGGCTTTGCTTTAGGATCCACTTTTAGTGCGTGCTCGACGAGTTCCCTGGGAACACCTGGCATATCTGAAGGACACCAGGCGAAGATTTCCCAGTGCTCATGGAGGAACTCGATGAGTGCGCTTTCCTATGCGGTTCATTGGATCAAAAGAGGATTGGATACCCCAGATCTAGCTATACCAGTTCATTTAGTGATCTAATCTATGGCGCTAGATCTAGATCCAACGGCCGAAGGAAGAGAGGAGAGGGCTCACCGGGGAAGGGACGTCGACGACGAGGTCGACGGCTCTGGAGCTCAATGGCGAGGTAGCTACGGTGATCCCCGAGGTCCGTGAAGATGATGACGACGTTCAGGAGGAAACGGCGGTGACGATGGTGTGCAGCACACGGATCTTCGTTTCCTGTGATAGAGGAGAGAGGCGGCTGGAGCTTAGGTGCAGTGGCGATGCGACTATGGACGCGGGCGGCATGACGGCTTCAGGAAGATTCTGGGGATGGCAATCTTACCAGACAACGCGGAGTGCCGAGGCGATGGCGGTGGCGAAGTAGGGAAGGCGATGATGCTCTGGTGCTTCGGCAATCTCTCGCCGGAGTTTGCAGTGGCGGGCGGTGAGATCTGGCCGTGGATGAACCCGTCGATCTGGAGCGCAAGAAGAATAATGAGCATGTCTGGAAGGTGCGCAAAGGCTCAGGAAAGGGAATGGTGCGTACGAGAAGGCTCGGGGTGGTCTTAACTCACCGAAATCGTCGTCGCCGGCCGTCGGGGTCTGCGAGATGGCGAGCTCCTTTGCGAGCAGCCTGGCGGCCAAGAGAGAGGAAAAAGGGTCGCAGGCGAGAGAGGAGATCGGGCAGCTTTTATACGTGCAGGGGTGCGATGAAATCGGCAGGAGATCAACTGAATTAAGGGGGAGAGGAAATCGCGGCTCGGGAGAGCTCACCGGCGAAATTTCCGGCCGGGGGTTAGGGATGACACCCGGGCCCCACTTGTCGGTGACAGAGAGAGAGGAGAAAGATACCGGTTCAGGTGCCAGGATAAATCAGCCGTGGGCCTCTTCTGGCTCCAGGCCGAATGGTTTCCGCGCAGCCTCTTTCTAGTTTTTTCCTCTTTTCTTCTTTTCTTTTTCTGCTTTCTTAATTAATTCATAACCTTTTCATTTGTGCTTCAAATTGATTCAAACCAATTTCTAAAAATTTCTAAAATTCAAGGCAACAAGTTAGGACAGTAAGAAACATGTTTTCATAATAAAACAAGATTTTTAATTAAAACTTTATAAATTAGCCAAAGGGCTTATTTGCATAACAGGAAATGGTTTGAAAATAATCCTTTTAAAATTCAGAGATTAAACTATATAAAAATAGTTTTTGAAATTTATTTTCAAACATTCCTTTGGCATAGCAAACTTTATTTGGTATAAAACCTTTTGTAAATGTTTCCTTGCATTGAGTTTGCATAGGTTTGGGTAAATGCAAATTTAATATTTTGAGAATTCTATTTTCTCAAAGTAGTTCTTCAAGGAATAAAAGAAAGATTGAAATGGTTTTCTAATAAGGTTTTTGAATAAAGCAAAAAGTTTTAATTCCTTGTGAAATTTCAATCAATACAACATACATGGTTCCTATTTTATTTATTTCACATTCCAAAATTTTGGGATGTGACACTTCTCAACCTAGATGACAACCACCACTTGATGTCATCTTCTCATGGGCTATATGTAATATCACTAGTGATGCATATCCATGACACAATACCTAACCCACATAGACAAAACAAACACACATATGTAATGGGTTAGTTCACAAAGTATAATTGACAAACCTTACCATACCACAAGACCGATTGGTCCCATGTGGCACATTCCTTATGCTTCATGTGTTGACAAATCTAGAATCCAATCTTTGATCTTTGTCTTGGTCAACCTTGAATCTTCTCATGATCTATCATAATATCTTGAGCCACATAAAGAATTCTTCATTTGATTGCATGCTCTAGGTATTAGTCAATCAAATCTCAACTCATGAAACCATCATGACCTTAACAGAGAGCCATATCTTGAATTCTTCTCTTGTAGCCAAACTCTCAAGATCTTGAAACTCCTTGGCTTAACACATAAGCTAGATCATGGATTTCTTTAGTTTTAGACAAGAACTACATCTTTATTTCTTCTTCTTGATCATATTGGATTCATCTCTTCTGTTTAATAATCTTGATGCCAATACTTAAGATATATCTTTATCTTCATGGCATCCAAGACTTGAATCCAACAGATGGACTTCAAGCAATTCCTATGAACAATTCCTTCATAAAAATCTCAATGGAAAACATTAGTCCATAGGAATTGTCATTAATTACCAAAAACACACTTAGGGGCAATTTACCCTTACAATCTCCCCCATTTTGGTAATTGATGATAATCTCAATAAGAGGGTTTATATAATGAATAATAGAAACTAATATGCAACTTATCCAGTAATAAATTTCATATAAGAGGTTGTATTTGATATGGTCAAGTAACACGAAGTTACTACCGCATATCAAAACCAATTGTACTCACATAAACTACAACGAATATGATTGATGTGAGTACAACCAAAATATATAGAGCAAACTTCCCCACAATATATGCACGTGTGATGAACTTGAATTTCATTGCATACATTGTCAAGATAAACCTTTGATGGAGTTTACACTATATATACAACCATGAAAAACATCTAACAAAGAAGAGATGCATGAAAAGCAAGCACTTAAGCACAAACCAAACTTAAGAATAAAAACCATTTCCCTTAAACCCTCTAAACTTCTTCCCCATTGACAACGATTGCCAAAATGGATGAAGAAATTTAGAAGGCCAATATAGTATGAGTTCCTCCCCAAGGTGTGCATTTCTCATAAAAATGAGTGAAATCATATGCACGTATCCAATTAACAATATTTGGAGGAAGTCAATCCATATTGAGGATCAAAGATTGCAATAAGATAACATAGTGAAGGAAGCTTCAACGAATGAAGCAAGCAAGCAATCAAGAGACCCAAAGAACCAATTGGACACAAGTTCTTACCAACACCACCAAGAACCAAATGGATAAGAAAGATGGTCGGCAAAGAACGAGGATATCAAGGGAAGAAATTAACACTCTTATGCATATACATTTCTAAGTGGACAAAAAATCATGACAAACAATCCACAAAGGAACATGTATACACAAGAGGTTAGTTGAATTAAAGAAAGACATGATATCCAAGAGAGAGTCATAAAATATACCAAATAACTTTGCTAGAAAGCATATATAGCTCAAGGCTCCATTTTCCATTATGATATATTAATGGACTCCCAACACAAAATCATCAAAGCCATCACAACTAGCAATAAGGGATCAAAAGATAGTTGAGATGCTTTGAAAGGCAATAAGCATAATAGAGAAGGGTACAACTATTGCACATGAGAGAGCATTGAGGAATTAATATGCAATAAATTGCTAAAAGGCATATTTGGGATTGGTGAATCATAAACATGATTTTATATATTCACCATCATATGCAATCATCTCAACTTGCTCACATATGATATAAAGAGATTTCTTTATAAGACCTTTGCAAGAACCGCAACATTTGCAAATAAAAATTACCATGCCGAGAGCCAACCTACAAGTGAAAGTTATACTTGTTACCGAGATAGCAATGTTGTGATGTAGTAGATAAGAGTTCGCCGATCATCCTATCTTGGCTCCAATAATCATATGGTGACAACACCTTCCATATAAACGAGACAAGCATCCATTGCATCTCCAATGTACCTAAGACATCATTCAAGTACATCTTGGTCCCCAAACTTATTGGGTCCAAAGTGGTTAGAATAACCACAATACATATGATAGACTCCATATAAATATGTGCATAGTTAGAGATGAAATTTGAATTTCATGCACATCTTAGCCATTTATGATTTTATGGAGTATAACAGATATTGGATCAAAGAAAGCAACTAAGATACAAAATTAAGCATAAAGAGAATATGCATGCACCTAACTTTCAAGATTCAAAGAAAATAAAATTTAGATAAAAACACCAAGAGTACAAGGAGGTATAAAAGGTGTGGCAAAACACATTTGTTGTCCAAATGATATCAAAGGAACAAATCAACAAATGATTTATTCAACAAAATTCAACCTAACAACTTATTGAGCATGAAAGAATAATGATAATAAAAGTACACACATGCTCAAAGATTCATCTCATTCAAGCAAATAAATCCTAGAAGTAGGAATGAAATGACTAACTCCCAAAAGAGCAAGGTTCCAACAAATAAACCAAACCCTCTACACTTTTCACAATGGCACAAGTACCAAAAAGAAAAGGTTTGTATTACATCAACACACACTTGATAGGGATCAAAAGATGAGACAAAGTCAAGAAAGAAGATCCACAAGAAGGCAAATAAGACAACGGGGGTCAAAATAATTTCTTGGCAAGAAATAAGGGCAATAAGAGGCAAATTCCAAGGTGAAGATGATCTAGAAGAATTACCACACATATATACGAATAACAATTGTCAAAGACAAGAAGTTCATATTGGAATAATTTTCTGGTGGTGTATTGCAAAGATATTAAAGATCAATTTCACAATAAAAGTCATATGGTTAAATACCCAAATTAAGCACCATGCACAAAAAAAGATTCTTGGTAGCTCCAAAAATACACAAACAATCATGCAAAGCAATGATTAGAGTATCTTGAAGCAAATGGTTTCCTACTTATGATATAGAGAAATATATTTGAGTAAAAACACACCAAGAATTTTTACTCAAACCAAGACCAAAGAAATGAGCAATAAAATCTTTTAAGAGATAACATAGCTTGTTTGAGCAAACATGCCACCTAGGAACAAGATAATTAAAAATATCAACTCTAGTGGCAATACCTCAAATGTTCACATTTCCTAGGCTTGTGATATGCACAAGGCATATTACTCCTCCATAATGTGATATTAAATTCTTTTCAACAAAAGGCAAACAAAATCCAACTAGAGATAATTAATGGAGATATAGAATTTGAATTTCTCATGCGCATGGCATAACACATAGTGACTAGATAATCTTGCAATATCAATACTAAGTGGTATTACTCATGTGCACACATTTATAGGATTGTGAGGTGCCATGGCAAATCACTCCCCCAAAATGGGATGTTCCATTAATCACTCGATATGAGCCAAATAAGATACCATCAAGATGCATTAGAGGCTCAAAGAAAACACACAAGTATATGATGTGCCAAACAACCAACACCTACTTGAATACACAAGATAAGTAGGTATAAGGCACAATATATACAAACACATACTTGGTACAAAACCAAAACATGCAAAGGGGCAAGTAACTTACAATGTAAATAGATTAGGTATAAGTTACCGCAAAGAGGCACATTGGATATAATATGATAGTGTCAATGACTTGACTTGATGAAATAAAATTAATGAAGATCCCTTAATTCTTCCTGAGGTAGCCAAGTCTCCAATGCCCTCCAAAAACACCTATTGATCAAGTTTTATCTTGTTTGTCCCCAACTAAGTTGGGTCCTAAGAGGTTAGTCACAATAGGCTTGGCAACCCAAATGGTCCTTTTCTTGGCACCACTTTGAGTTCCAACAAACTTGGCAAAGACATTGCCATCCTTATCATTCCTAAGAGAATAATCATCATCAACAATGATAGGATTAGATAAGGTACCTCTTAAGCATGAAGAAGTAAAGTGCCCCTTCTCACAGAAAATATAGCAACAAGTGCTTCCCTTTATTTCTCTTCTTTGTTGATTTCTTGATTTGGGAAGCTTCATCTTGATTCATCTTGGGAAGTGGCCTATATTAAACTTGAGGTCGCGCTTGAGCTTGAACTTGTGGCCGCTTCCCTTGTTGCTTCTCACTCAAGTGCTTCTTCTTCAATGGGCAATATCTCACATGATGCCCTTCAATCTTGTACTTGAAGCAAACAATCTTGTCCAAATTCTTGACTTGGTCTTGACCCTTCTTCTTGTTGTTGATCTTGGACTTTTTCTTATCATTTGAGTTGAATCCAAGTCCACTCTTGTCATTAGGGGATTTTTGCACACTCAAAATATTATCGAGTGTGGATTTCCCTTCATGACGCTTATCCAAGTCTTTCTCCAAACTAGTGACTTGGGCCTTGAGCTCTTTGTTTTCCTCTACAAGATTAGTAATAATACAAGTACTAGAGGAAGTAGAAGCTTCATTGTTAGAGCAACAAGGCATAGCAAGTAATTCATCATAAGATGTAGAAATATTATGGCTAGACAAATTACTAGGACTAGCACAAGGTAATATAGCATTTTGGTTCAAAGTAGTGCTAATGTCCAAATGAGGCTCACAAGATGTTTTCTTAGTGATACTTGCCTCATGAGCTAACTTTAGCCAATTATAAGAGATTAGGAGATCCCCATGAGAGCTCGAGAGCTTTTCATGGCTTTCCTCCAATTTCTTATAATTGCTTGTTAGCAACTCACGTTGAGTCCTTTGCTCAACATTCTCCTTTAATATAGATGCTTCACAAGAAGTAGAGTTAGTAGCACAAGCATCATTAATAGATTTAGCATTTGCAAGCTCACAATAGATTGAGATAGGGAAAAATTAGTATGCTTCTCTCCGGATAACTCTTGCTTGAGGAGATTGAATCTCTGTTTCCCCTCATTGACGAGGGAGTTCAATTCCTTAATGGTCTCCTTATGTTCAAACAAGGTTTCCATTAAGTGTTTGACTTTAGCACGAGTATCATTATTACCACGGAGAGAGGCATACACAATTCCCTCATGCAAGAAAGCTTCATTATCATCATCATCATCATTATCACTCTCATCATTAGGAGATGTGTCGGGATTCAAAGTAAGAGTTACCATTAACCCGCTTGCCATAAGGCACATGTGAACTTGGGGAGATGATGAGGGACCATCAAAAGAGGCGGGCTCTTCATTTTTGTGTGTAGGACAAGCTCTTGCAAGATGTCCATACTCGTGACATTCATAGCATTGCCTTCTCTTGATAGCACCCTTCTTGGTTCTTCTATTGATTTCTTCTTTAATCATGTGACCTAATTTTTCTCTAATTTCCTCTACATGGTTAGTCATACAACAACTAGTGGAAATAGAATCATTTTGAGTATGGTCACAACTAGAAACAAGCATATCATTATAAAATTTAATCAAGCAAATTCCAGGAGATATGCAAGGACCTTTAACACAAGAATGAGTAAAGAACTTCTTGCAAGAAGTGTTTAGGTCCAAACTCTCTACACCATTAGGATTTATAGAAATAGAATCATTGGTGCAAAGAACAAGACTACCATCATCACATATGATTTCACCACTCACCATATTATTACCTTGTGACAAGTCACATGTTGGTGAAGTGGAAGAAATTGAACAATCATCACGACCAGATATAGAAGCAACTTGGAGCTCTTCATGATGTGAAGGTGAAGAGAGCTCCTTGGGCTCACCTTGGGTTCACCTTGAACCTCAAGAGAAATGAACCCACAAATGACTCTTCTAGCTTGGTCCATATCTCATGAGACTTCTTGCACTTTGAATCCATCAAGCAAACATAAACTTTGGAGCTCACAGACAATAAAATTTCATTAGATACTTGAGCTTCAAGATGTAATTTTTGTCATCCTCTAAAGATAGATTTTGAGGATCCATCGGAGGAGAAAAACCTACATCTAGAAATCGCTCTATATTTGGACACAAAGTCCGAAGATTGCAAAACATGCAATTTCTCCATAAGTTATAATTTGTGCCATCAAAATAATTGTGTCATTGTACACTAAATAACTTGCCAACATCTTTACTCTCAAGGCAGTGAAGCCTAAACAAGGAGAGACCTTGCTCTGATACCAATTGAAAGAATGAGATGTCGCCTAGAGGGGGGTGAATAGGCGTTTTAAAAACAATTACAAAATTGGCTTAAAGGAATACAGAATTAAACTAATGCTTAATTTCTTCAAGCACAAAACCTAAATATGCTAGGCTCAACTAAGTGCACCAACAACAACTAAAGAAAAGCAAGAGAGCACAAGATATATTTCACAAGTGATAAACAAGATATAAGTACTTCAAGCACGAAGGCTATCACAAGGAAATAAACTCGGGTATAGAGATAACCGAGGCACGCAGAGATGAAGATGTATCCCGATGTTCACTTACATAAAGTAAGATAATCACCGTTGGAGAGATGCGGGTAACCAGGAAGGCCCTCGAACACCACAAAGGCTCACCTTCTTCTCCGAGTCCCCCATGAAGCTAGGGACCCCTTCTTATGGTTAGCTTTTCCTCCACTCCGGAGATGGCAAGCTCCACAACCACTTCACAAATCCCACAAAGGAAAAAGGCCGGGCCTCTTCACAATCTTCCACGAAGAGGTCACCGCGGCACCAACCGCCAAGCCAACTAGGAGGTCACCCTACAAGAGTAACAAGCTCACGGTCTCTCACTCGAACAAATCGTAATGGAGAGCTCAACACTATGCAAGGATGCAAAGCAAGAACACAAGGGGAAGTGCTCAAATCCTTCTCTCTCAAGACTCACCAAAGTAACAAATGCTATAGAGGAGTTAGAGAGGAAGAACAATGGTGGAGGTCAACCAATGACTCCAAGATCTAGATCTAATGGGTTCCCTCACTTAGAGGTGGAATTGATTGGCGGAGATTGTAGATCTAGATCTCCTCTTCCAAATCTCTCAAAAATATGCAAGAATCATAAGAGGGAAGGGAGAGGAAGTAAGCTTAAGAGGTTCAACAATGGAGGAGAGAGAAATGCTCAAGAACATCGTTAGAACCCTAAAAAACCGTTGGGGAAGATTTATAGCAACTCAAAATAGGGCTGTTTGGGGGAAAACTTGGGCAAAAACGGTCAAAAGTCGGTGCCGCCGGGCTATGCGCCGGCCCTCCCGGTGAGCGCCGGTCCTACACCGGAATACCTACCAGAGATGGATTCCGGTTAAGAACCGGTACACACCGGGCCCTGTGCCAGGCCTCCCGGTGTACAGCCCGGTCACGCCGGGTTGAACCGGCCTCTCGGTGTACAGCCCGGTCACGCCGGGTTGAAACCAGCCTCCCCGTGAAAATTCCGGTGCACACAGGATTTGTACCAACTGAAAAACTCAGAAGACGAAAACAGTGATAACTTTTTCGTCCGGACTCCAATTTTAGCAAACTTGGGCTTTTTGAGAAGCTAAGCGAAAGATATATACAATGGAGACCATAAAGCCCAAGAAGTAGTAAGAGAAAAAATATCAAATAGAGATAGGTGAAAACGTCCCTTAAGAAAAAATTGGTAAAACCTCCAAACTCAAAAACGCAATAAAGGATGCATACAAATTCCATTTTCAATGAACTTGGACTTGTTGGAAAGATAACAACAAGCTCAAGAACCTCACATAGAGAAACGCAAATAAGCAAAAAATTAGGGAGAAGCAAAGTATTCAAAGGATTGAGCTCCCTAAGACGATGTGATCAAGTTACCCAACCGAAGGCCCCTCTTGATAGTGCGGCTATCTATCCTATAACCCGGTTGTCCAATAAAAACCTTGAGACCGGTAGAAGGAAAACCTAGCAAGGACAAAACTTTGCCTTGCGCATCCCGCTTGATCTTGATGACGATGCTTCATGCTTCCCTCAAGTCGGAATGCTTCACTTGATCATTTGTTGCTTCTTGAAGGCTTCCAATTTGCTCCCCCATACACCACTATGGGATAGCTTCACTAAGGCACATCTTCACAATTCCATTATCACCAAATGGATGACAAGCTTCAAGCATATGATCTTGTCGAGATGCTTATCTTGAACTTGCACTTCTCAACCTTGATGACAACCACCACTTGATGTCATCTTCTCATCGGCTATATGTAATATCACTAGTGATGCATATCCATGACACAATACCTAACCCACATAGACAAAACAAACACACATATGTAATGAGTTAGTTCACAAAGCATAATTGACAAACCTTACCATACCACTAGACCGATTGGTCCCATGTGGCACATTCCTTGTGCTTCATGTGTTGACCAATCTAGAATCCAATCTTTGATTTTGTCTTGGTCAACCTTGAATCTTCTCATGCTCTATCACAATATCTTGAGCCATATAAAGAATTCTTCATTTGATTGCATGCTCTAGGTATTAGTCAATCATATCTCAAATCAGGAGACCATCATGACCTTGATGTCCCACAAGTATAGGGGATCGTGTGTAGCCCTTTCGATAAGTAAGAGTGTCGAACCCCACGAGGAGCTAAAGGTAGGATAAACGTTCTCTCAAGTTCTATCAACCGCTGATACAACTCTACGCACACTAAATGTTTGCATCATCTAGGAAATAAAACTAGAGCAACAATACGGGTATGAGAGATAGCTTTGCAAGATAATAAATACAAGAAAGTAATTGTTAGTGCTGCAGCAATAAAAATATACTAAGTAACCATAAACTAACAGTACCATGAGTGTGGAAAAGTGGTGGTAATAGCGAATAAATCGGGTTTATTGTCTTTGATGCAGTTTTCTATGTGGGAGAGGCTAAATATACATGCACTTCACTACTTGCAATTACAAGTACTATATGATTGGATTGTTAGCAAGCATCCGCAAATACTAACAATGCATTAAGGTTTCCCCAACCATAGCCTTAAGTTAATGGTCCTCTTACTCCCATACGTGCAACGTTCCGGTTTGCGTCCTCAGGTTTCTGTCACTCCGGCAGAACTTCCCCCTTCCCACCCTATGATGTTTAATCCATGCGCGTACAAATATAATGGACACCAAAGGACTGTACCATATCAACATACAACTCTAATGAACCAAAGACATTCAACCAAGCAATCAAAAGACAAATAAACTACACAAACATGACATAGATCATAGGATTATAACTTATAGAATCAAACACCATGTTTACATAGGATGGTATAGAGGTGTGTGGGAGGATGAACCACTGTATACAAGGAGGAGTTGGTGATGGAGATGGCGGTGAAGACGATGAAGTGGGCAGCGAGAGGAGCAGGGCGGCGGCGGTGGTGGCGCGGGGAGCTCCTTCCCTGCCACCGGCATCATGGGGGAGCACCGCCCCTTAGCCCCCTTCCTTCATGGTGATGAGGATTGGCACGCCAGGACGACCTACGATATGTGATAATTAAGTCTAAGGTTGTGTCATTAATTTGTATCTATGTTTATGTTATTTCTTAGCCTGGTCACGTTGTAGGCCACTTAGGTTTTATTTTATGTTTTGGGTTTGGGCCTGTCCAAGACCAACAGTTTTCTGGCCGCCTATATAAGGAGGCTAGGCGGCTAGGGTTTAGGAAGACTGAAAATTATGTAGAACATTGTATTCCCACGTGTGTTCCGTCCCTCTGGGATCGACGTGTGTGAAGGTGTCTCCGACGTTCATCTAGTTATCCAATATATTGTTTTGCGTGAAGGTGCTTGTTATTCAAGTATTGTCGTGCTTCGGCGTGAGGCTCGCTGTTCATCATCGAGTTGCTCATCGGATTCATCTATTCGGTGTGAGGTTCGTCTAAATTGACGAGTTGCTCACAGGATTGACGTTCCCCCATCTTCAGGTTACGTGTATCATTCACGTGATTGGGAGATTTATTAGATCCATTGGATCAAGAGGTGCATCGTGAAAGATTGGGCCAAACAGTCTTCATCATCTTGGTATCAGAACTCTAGATTGATCACGGTGCAAAGTTGTTGTCGACGGGCTGATCGTAAGATCTGTTAGTTGGCAAGGTTTGTTGGAGAAAGAGATTTGCAAGGCAGCTGGAGAAGTTTTGCAGCTGGTCGTTTGCTTTCTCGGTGACGGCCACACAGAGTGGAGGAGAGGAGGGCAAGGCATGTGTGTGTTCGGCGTGGCCTGTTTGGCCGCTGCCAGGCAGCTCGATGGCGTGGATTTCTTTGGCCAGAAGAGTCCCTACAGGATACATGAGCGCGTGCAACTCGTACAGATCGATTTCCAATTGGCAGATTTACTAGTCATGATGGATTTTCTTCTTGGCGAGTTCTACCAGACCGATTTCGTTCGGAGCGACTTGGAAGGTTTTGGTTCAGATCGCTGGACCCCGATCGATCCAGGTATTCAGAAGTTGTTTCATTTGATCCCAGATCGATACGCTAGATCGAGAGAGCCTTTGCAAAGCAAGTAATATTCGATATGGTAGGTGGGCGCTCCTGCGACGCGAGTGGCGACGCGGGCCGCTCGAAGCTCTCCGGCAAGATCCCGTCAGGTCCGGCGACGCCCCATGCTCTGGCCGCGCTGGGAGGCTTGGGGTCTCGCTTCTGGGCGCTAGTGGAAGAGGGTTCAGACTCCGACGACGAGGTGCTCGCCGGATCTAAGCAAAAGCTCGAAGAGAGCTAGGGCGGCTCTCCTAGATCTCTCCCCACGCAGAGGACGCTGGGAGATTTTCTCAGCAACAATTGGAAGCTGGTGACGGCGGCGGGGCGCCGGCGTGGTGGGACACGGTCTGCGTTTGCTCCGGGGGGAGATGCGCTGGGATTTCTGCTAGGGCGGCGAGATCGGTGGAGAAGATGTCCTCGGGTGCGACGGCGACTGATGAGTTTTTGCCTCTCCCTGCCCCTACGGTTGCTGCTCCATGCCCTTCCTTGTCGCTATGCGAGGTCCGGGTGGGCTCGGTGCTGGTTCCACTGTCGGCCTCGCCGGTGGCAGAGGGCTGTCCGGTGGCGTCGGTGCCGTTGCTGGGGACGGAGAAGCGGGGGCCTCCTGTGCGTGGTGACATGGACGCTTGCCGTCCACTCGTGGAAGCGGTGGTGGTGGACCCTGTTGGCCAGACTCAGCGGCGTTAGGGTGATGCCGCTTTGGGCTTATCTAGGCCTTTCTCGGTCCATTCTTGGCCCAGCTCCTCCTCGGCCCAGGCTCCGCACCCGACCGCACTACTTAAGTGGGCGTGGTGGCCGGTTGGAACCCTAGACCCCTCTCTCCTCATTCCCACCCCCTTCTCAAATCTAGTCTGTGCCAACCTGCTCCACCTCACTGTTCTAGCTCCCCAGATCTCCAGATCTGCTCTCCTCCTCACCATGGATCGCTCCCGGCATGAGGGCCACGATGGCTAGGAAGGGAGAGCTGGCTCCAAGCATTCGTTTGAGGAGTCGCTGCCATTAGAGGAACGACGTGTCAATTCGCTCTCGGAGAGCGAGCTGCGCCTCCTCCTTGAGCATAGGGAGCGAGTGGGTTACCGCTCGCCGGTCCGGATGTTGGAGGTCGGCTGATTCGAGGGAGATTCGAGCCGCTATCCTCAGGGCCAAAACTTCCCAAGAGCTGGGGAGGGTAACCTTGGCCCACGCCCGATTCGCCGAAAGGTTCCGGTCAGCTAGACAAAACCTCGCCCTGCACCAAAAGCTCCTTCTTCCTCCTCGGAGCGCCCTTCTATGGGTGGCTCGTCTCAATCGGGGGTTCTGGAAGTTGAACCAGTGGCCTCCAAGCCAGTTATTACTTGCTTCAATTGCTCAAAGCTGGGGCACTACCAGTCCAACTGCCTTGCGCCGCCTCACTGTGTGCTCTGTGATATCGATGGTCACACTACTGGGATGTGCCCATCTGTGTCCAAGCCACCGGCTCTGAAGTGGTATGGGGTTGCCATTGATGGAAAGGGCTTCTATGCCATGGACAACATTGCGCCTCTTCCCAGAATTCAGCCAGAAAACCTCACGTATGTCCTGGTAGATGATCTGAGGGCTAGTGTGGAGGTCATCGAAGATGGGCTCAAGAAGCTGGTGTGCGAGGATTGGAACTGGCAGGTTGAATGCCTCAGTGAGACGGATTTCTCGGTGGTCTTCCCAACGCCGTCAGTCTCTAGCTATGCAAGAATGCCGCAGATCTGGCGCTTCCGGGCAGCAAGATACGGATCATCATGCTTGATTCGATTTGCAACCCTCCAGTTGCTCCTCCGCCGCTCTCGGAAGTGTGGACTCATGTGCATGGCCTACCTCCATGTCTCCTTGAAGCAGAGAGCCTCAAGGCAGCACTGGAAATGGTAGGGAAACCAATCTCTGTAGATGCTGAGTCGCTCCGGCAAGACCCGAAAGTAGTTCGGGTGCAGTTCCTCGTGCATGTTCCCTCCTTCCCCAAGCTGGTAGTGAACCTTTTCATCAATGGCAAGGGCTCTAAGGTGCTGGTTGTGCCAGAGCCCTTTCCCTCAGGCTTTGGTGAGGGTTCTTCTCCACCGCCTCCCCACCAAGACAAGGACAAGGACAAGGAAGACGAAGAGGAAAATGAACATACTGACCACAATGACTCTGATAGCCACTGGAAGCGTAGGAAGGCCAAAGCTGCTGAACCTTCCCCTGCTCAAGGCTCTAAGGACAAGGCTCCTGCGAAACAATCGCTGGCGGCGACAATTACCAAGAAGTTCTCAAGGAAGAAGAAGCCTGGGGTTAAGCCAGACAGGAAGAAGGGATCAAGTAGTGTGCCGATCCCCAAGGCTTGCTCTGCGCCCGTGGTCTCTCCGGCGTCTGCTTTGGCTCCGGCGATTGCTCAGTATGGCTCTAACCTCCCTGCTGGAGAATCCTTTGCCAAGAAGCTAGCGAAAGCCTTGTCTCCTGATGCGGATGCCCTGCTCGACATCTCCTCCGACGATGGCCCCAATGTGTCGCCTGACAAAGCTCACAAGCTCTCTGCTGCTGTTCGTGAGGAGATTGGTTGGGAGAGCCCTAATGAGTGGGATTTCAAGAATGAAACATTAGCACAGAGGTGCAAGAAGCTCAAGGTGGGGCGCTCTTTCGAGGGGGTGACAAAGAAGCTTGACTTGGCAGCAGAAGCTGCAGCTGGGATCTCAGTGTCCAAGGGTAAGCGCTCAGTGGTTGTGGCCGCTCAGTCCTCACCCTCCAAGTCTCCCTCCAAGTTCTCCAAGTCTGGCTCGGCATCCTCGGTCATTATGATGACCACTCCAACCTCCAGCACCCGTCGCAGCTCAAGGTCCAAGGCCCAGGACTCAGAGTCTATGACGGCAAAGGCGGTCCGTCTGCAGTAGGCCAAGGACAATCCAGGTAATCCTTTGCCCTCCTCTGATTTTGTGCTTCTATCGTCTTTGCCGGATGAGCATCTTCTTGCTGTTGCTTCGGACTCGGGTCTTGCATTGGTTTCGGGTGTGGGTTCTTCTGCTGATTTACTTTCTCTAGTTCGTGCGAAAGAAATTGCCCAGGCCGCCTTGGCTCAAGCCCAAGTCAAATTCGCTGGGCAAAAGGCTGCTGCTGATGCAGCGTTAGCAGCGGCGGCTCAGCCTGCTGAGCCTGGACCAAGTGTGGTTCAGTCTCCCGCTGTTGCCGCTAGTGACCTTCTGCCGCAGACTCCTAGTGCTCCTAGAATTTCTGCTCCCAAGATCTCCCGCGCTAAATCTTCTAAGCAACCGAAGCAAGTGTGTGTTCAGACGCTCCATAAAACCCTGGCTCGACAAGCATGAGTCTCTCTCCGGGTGTCCAAATGAAAGTGTTCATCTAGAACATTCGAGGGTTTGCGCGCAGAGGCCGCCGAAACCAGCTCAAAGATGTCCTTAGAATTAACAAGGTGGATATTATTTTCTTGCAAGAAACGATCCGACAAGATTTTACCCTTGCAGAGTTGGATAGTTTGGAAGTTGGGGATAAATTCTTTTGGTCGTGGCTTCCTGCCAATGGCCACTCTGGGGGCATCCTAGTTGGTTTTAGATATAGTGTGTTTGAAATTGGCTCGACCGTGAAGGGTTCCTTCCTGGTGGCGACACAAGTGTGTGTCAAAGCCTCGCGTTTCCTGTTTGAGTTCATGGGGGTCTACGGGCCGGCGGACCATAGTCGCTCGGGCGCTTTCCTTGCTGAACTAGAAGAGATAGTTACCTGCGCCCAGTACCCAGTGGTGGTAGCTGGGGATTTTAACCTGATTAGAGGGAGGGCCGATAAGAATAACAGGAATATCGATTGGCCACGTGTTAACCTTTTCAACGACTGTATAGCTCGTTTGCACCTGTCTGAAGTGGTCAGATCAGGTGCTAGATTCACCTGGTCCAATAAACAGTGCAACACTGTCAGATGTGTTCTCGACAGGGTCTTGGTCTCTCCGGTTTGGGAAACCAAGTTTCCTTTGATGTCTCTTTGCGCCGAGCCTAGTATAGGCTCTGATCACACGCCTCTGATCTTCTCCTCGGGAGAAGACTCCAGCCCCAGACTGTCTAGGTTTATCTTTGAGAAGGGCTGGCTTGCGCATCCAGGCTTCTCTGATCTTCTTCGCCACAAATGGCTGGAGTTTGGAAGCGTCCGAGGTCATTGCTTTGACCTGATTTATGTCTGGCAGTGGCACTCCGGAAAATTGCGTGGATTCCTTAGAGGGTTGAGTGCCAACCTAAGGAAGGATGCCATGGCTGAGAAAAATGAGATTTTACAATAGATTTCAGTGCTTGATTCTATGGCTGATGGAGTAGGCTAAAATGATGACGGATGGGGCCTCTGATATCACCTTGAGGAAAATTTGATGCTAATCTATCAGAGAGAGGAGGACTACTGGCATCAGAGGAGCAGAGTTCAGTGGACGCTTCAAGGGGATGCGAACATGGCTTATTTTCATGGCATTGCCAATGGCCAACGTCGCAAGTGTGCGATTACGGCTCTGGCTGCTCCCTCTGGCCCAATTACTGACAAACTCGCGATTCAAGAACATATCTACAGCTTCTACAGAGAGTTAATGGGAACAGAGGAGCCCCAACTTCTTACTCTTGTGGAAGGTTTGTGGGCGGAAAATCAGAGAGTGTCGAATGCTGAGAACCTAGAGATGGCGATCTCCTTTACTGCTCAGGAGCTTGATGAGGTTCTGGCTCTTACCAAATCTGATACAGCTCCAGGTCCAGATGGTTTCCCGGTGATTTTCTTCAAGACGGGCTGGAGCTGGCTCAAGCCTTTTGATGAGGACATCCCATCTATTGATACAACCGCTGCACCTACAGCGGAACACATACAAGGACCCATCACTCGAGCTCGTGCCAAGCAACTTAACTATCTGGTACTTTTGTTTCTTGGAACTCTTTCTCACATACATGATAATATGATGCTGCCTAAATCAGATATGTTTGTTACTCTTAGGAATGATGGACCTAGCATGGATGAGAGGGACAAGCATTGGAGCATGATCGTGCATGGAGATGGCAGCAAGCGTTTGAGGATTGAAGAAGATGCCACGAGTGGAGATTTCAGAACTTTGAAGCCACCATAATGAAGGATGAAGACTTGGACGAAATATACAAAGAACTACTTCATAAATTCATCCTTAGATAAATATGGTGCTGCGTCACTTTTATTTTTGGGCCAGGCCCATGTAATTTTTGCAGCAAATAAGACAGCCACTTTTAGGAGTCCGAATTTAAGGAGAAAAGGCCTGTTAGGGTTCCGTTCGACCACCATACCCATGGCTGGTCGCACCCCTACCTTTTCCTCCTCAAATACCCCCGTAGCCGTCATTAGCACTCAGATTTTGATTAGACTAAAGTTAGCCATTGCTGCAACTACGAGCTCGACTTTTGAGGCCAATCGCCCAGAAGAAGACCGCCTATTCGGAATCCCACCTTTTGAATAAAGCATACATCTTTCATCCGCAATATCTTGATTGCAGTATTAGTTCTTACTTGTTCTCGATTTCAGGTAGGAATTAAGACCCTCGCTAGTCAGGCTGATCGTGCATCTGCAAGATCAGTAACTCCCGGAGATTGTCCTAGCGATTGCATTGGCGCACGAGCTTCGCACGTGTAGTCGGATCGTCAAGCATGAACTCCACCCACCAAATCGACATATCAAGATCTCATCGAAAGATCGGACACCTTTGCCCTATCAAGTGGTATCAGATTTTAGGTTGCTCGGTGAGATTTACTATTTTCGTAGTTTAGATTGCATCTGTGTTCATACCTATAAACCACGAAAAAGCCAAAAATACAGTTAGGGTTTAGATCATCTCGTCCCATAAACCATCCGAGCCTTTGCTTTGTCTTTTCAGTTTGCATCGTTGAATTTGTGTCTGCATCCGCGTGTCGAGTTGCTGGTCTTAGTGTCTGTTCCTTTAGAGTTTTGAGTTCGAATCACCATAGTCCCGCCGCCGCCGCATGCTAGCACCACTGCTCCACCATATCCTTCCACCACCATGCCATATACTTCCGCCACCGCCTTCACATAAGATTTTGTTCGTTCCTCCCAATTTCATCCGTGCCTTTTTCAGAGTCCGTGAGTTAGGTTTCGGTCGCCAGTCAAGAGGAAGAAGAAGAGCAAAAAAAAAAGTCAAATCCGCATCCAAGTCGGGTTGACCCGTGCCTACTAGTCCAGTCCGAATTTAGTCCGAATTGGACAGTTTCGTCAGTTTTTGACGGTTTTTGACAGCAAACTTCAACTAGCCATAACTTTTGCATACGAACTCCGTTTTCAATGTGCGACCACTCAAAATGCTCAGCACGAAAAGATCTATGTAACCACAACACTATGCCGTTGTGCGACACTTAGAACGCCCAAAAAAGGCCGGGAAGGCCGAGTTTTTGCCCTCTGAAGTTTCAGACCCGAAATTTCCTGCAGATCTTCACTTATATCTTGCTTTGGAGCTATTTCTTTCTGCTTATTGTGCCACGCCGTGACTTTCTTAGTGTTCTCGGCTCGCGTCTCTAGCACGGTATAGCCTAGGACCAGCACAGTACCGTGGTTGAGCATTCTTTCAACATTGCATTGCTGTTTTGATATTTGCTGTGTTTTTGCTACCATATAAGCCTTCCTACAGCTCCACATATTTCTGCACATGCTTTGTATCGACACCTGGTAATCGCTTTGTGCAATTTTGGGAGTCGCTGCTCTTTGCTGGTTGCATATAACCTTTCCTACTGTTTGGTAAGAACTTGTAAGAGCTTTGTATACCGCTTGACGGATTACGCGTGTTTCCACCATATTTCGTAGTGCGTAGGTATATATATTTGTACTTGCTTCTACGCTAACCATGACAGGAACCACGAAGGATGATGTTGATCCGGAGAAGATGACTAATGTAGAGTTGCATGCCCACTTCACTCGGCTGTTGGTGGGGCGTGCACAAGATGTGGACACACGCTTGGGTGATGTTGATTCCAAGCTTTCTGATGCGATGGAAAAGATTGCTGGTCTTGAGGCATCCTTCAACACCAAGCTCGACACCCGATTCCAGGAAGTCCTGGCCCATTTACCACCACTGCCACAGCCGGGCATCCATGTACCATGTGCTCGCCGCGTTCCTCTCATACCGCCATCTGCGGGTACCGTTACAGCCGCGGCAGCTGCTGCGGCCGCTACGGAGGCGGCCACCCAGGATGGATATTCTCCTGACAAGGGGGAAAATGAGTTCGAAGATGAAAACGAGATCGAGGAGGACGAGGTCCAACAACCTGCACCTGGCCGTCCACGGCAATACAACCGCAACGCTCGTCCACCTCCGCGTCCGGTACGTGATGATGAACATGTGGCCAAGCTGAAATTAAATATTCCGCCATTTGAGGGTAGATATAATCCTGATGCATATCTTACTTGGGAATTAGAAGTAGAGCAATGTTTTGCATGTTTACGCTACCCTGAGCATTTGCGTGTTAGTGCTGCTACATGTGAATTTACAGATTTTGCTTCTATCTGGTGGTCTGAACATTGTCGCGTCAATCATGCTAATATTCCTGCTACTTGGCTTGGTCTAAAACATGCCATCGTACTCGTTTTGTACCTCCACATTATTAATGGGATTTGCTTAAAAAATTAGCTCGTTTAGAACAAGGCAAAAATTCCGTACAAGATTATTATCAAGAGTTACAAACGGGCATGATTCGTTGTGGTATTGTCGAGGATAATGAAGCTATGCTAGCACGTTTCTTTGGTGGTTTAAATAAGGAGATTCAGTATATTTTAGACTATAAGGAGTACACCACTATTACTCGTTTATTTCACCTTGCTTGCAAAGCTAAACTTGAAGTGCAGGATCGTCAACCATCATGGAGAAGAGCTAATAATTCTGCAGGTCGTACTCCTTCATGGTCTGCACGCCAATCAGCTCCACCTTCTCGTGGGGATGCACCAGGTCCTTCCACCTCCAGGTAAACCACGCCGACGTCAAGAACGCCACCTGCTCCTGCTCCATCACCATCTACTGGTCTGACACGGAGTTCTTCTTCCATGGCTTCCATGGGGAAGACTCGCAACATTCAATGTCGCAAATGGTTTGGGTTTGGTCACATCGAAAAAGAATGCAGAACCAAACGTGTAATGGTGGTGCTTGAAGATGGCAAATATGACTCTGCGAGTGATTTTGATGATGATACATTGGCACTTATTGCGGCACGTGATGGTGCCAATTCTGATTCTGACAAGGAGATGGAGGTAATGGGGGCTGAGACTGCTGATCAATACAAGAGTTTAGTTGCAGAACGTGTCTTGAGTGTGCAATTGAGCAAAGCCGAGCATGATCAACGCCACAATTTGTTTCAAACAAGAGGTGTTGTTAAGGAGAGAGCTATCCGGATCATCATTGATGGAGGGAGTTGTAACAATCTAGCTAGTATTGACATGGTGGAGAAGCTTGCTCTACCCACACGACAATGACCTCATCCCTATTACATTCAATGGTTTGAGAGCTCCCGTAAGCTCAAGGTAACAAGAACTGCACGCGTGCATTTTACTATTGGTACTTATTCAGATTTTGTTGATTGTGATGTTGTACCTATGCAAGCTTGTTCTTTGTTACTTGGTAGACCATGGCAATTTGATAGAGAATCTGTACATAATGGTAAAACTAATCAGTATTCTCTTACACATGCTGGCAAGAAAATTGGACTTAAACCCATGACTCCGGAACAAATTTTGAAAGATGATCTTGCTAGAGCTAGTAGATTAAAAATGATGACAAACATAAGAGTGAGAATCAGATTGTTGCTACAGATTTTGTACCCCCTAAGCATTCTTCTAAATCTGATTCTAACCATGCTACTGAAATTCGTTTGAAGAATCCTTGTTTACTTGCTAGCAAATCTGATCTTGCTGAAATTGATGTCAATATTACTCCATGTTATGCCATTGTTTGCAAAGAAGTTCTGTTTTCATTTGAGGATATGCCTCCTTCTTTGCCACCTGCGGTTGCTAACCTTTTGTAGGAATACATGGACATTTTTCCACAAGATGTTCCACCTGGACTTCCACCTATTCGTGGGATAGAACACCAAATTGATTTGATTCCAGGAGCCTCGCTGCCCAACCGTGCGCCATATCGCACCAATCCTAAAGAAACAAAAGACATCCAACGACAAATCCAGAGTTTATTGGACAAAGGTTATATTCGTGAGTCTCTTAGTCCATGCGATGTTCCTATTATTTTAGTACCTAAGAAAGATGGTTCTTCGTGCATGTGTACTGATTGTCGAGCTATTAATAATATTACCATTCGATATCGTCACCCTATACCTCGTTTGGATGACATGCTGGATGAGTTGAGTGGTTCTATTATGTTCTCTAAAGTTGATTTGCGTAGTGGTTACCACCAAATTCGTATGCAATTAGGAGATGAATGGGAAACAGCTTTTAAAACTAAGTTCGCTTTATATGAGTGGTTAGTAATGCCGTTTGGTTTAACTAATGCACCTAGTACCTTTATGAGACTGATGAACGAAGTTTTACGTGCTTTTATTGGTCGTTTTGTGGTGGTATATTTTGATGACATTCTCATATATAGCAAATCTTTAGAGGACCATTTGGATCATTTACGTGCTGTTTTCAATGCTTTATGTGATGCACGTTTGTATGGTAATCTTGAGAAGTGCACCTTTTGCACAAATAGAGTTGCTTTTCTTGGTTATGTTGTTACAGAACAGGGAATTGAAGTTGATCCAGCCAAGATTGAAGCTATTGAGAATTGGCCGCAGCCCAAGACGGTCACACAAGTGAGGAGTTTTGCTGGGTTTTGCTGGGTTTTATAGGCGCTTTGTCAAAGATTTTGGTTCTATTGCTGCGCCATTGAATGAGCTCACAAAGAAGGATGTGCCCTTTGTTTGGGGGCGATGCACAACAAGAGGCCTTCATGATACTGAGAGATAAGTTAACACATGCTCCATTACTCCAACTTCCTGATTTTACTAAGACATTTGAACTTGAATGTGATGCTAGTGGAATTGGTTTGGGAGGTGTGTTATTACAAGAGGGCAAACCTGTAGCATATTTTAGTGAAAAATTGAGTGGGCCTAGTCTGAACTATTCTACTTATGATAAAGAATTATATGCGCTGGTCCGGACATTAGAAACTTGGCAACATTATTTATGGCCTAAAGAATTTGTTATACATTCTGATCATGAATCTTTGAAGCATATTCGTAGTCAAGCAAAACTGAATCGTCGCCATGCAAAGTGGGTTGAATTTATTGAATCTTTTCCTTATGTTATCAAACACAAAAAGGGTAAAGATAATATTATTGCTAATGATTTGTCGCGCCGTTATACTATGTTATCTCAGCTTGACTTCAAAATTTTTGGGTTGGAAACTATCAAGGAACAATACTTGCATGATGCTGAATTTAAAGATGTGTTACAGAATTGTAAAGATGGTAGAACATGGAACAAATTCGTCCTTAATGATGGATTTGTGTTCCGTGCTAACAAACTATGCATCCCAGATGGTTCCGTTCGTCTTTTGTTGTTACAGGAGGCGCATGGAGGAGGATTAATGGGACACTTTGGTGTCAAGAAGACGGAGGATGTTCTTGCTGCACACTTCTTTTGGCCATGCATGCGGTGAGATGTTGAGAGATTCATGGCACGCTGCACTACTTGTCAAAAAGCTAAGTCTCGCCTTAATCCACATGGTCTATATATGCCTCTTCCTGTTCCTACTGTTCCTTGGGAGGATATTTCGATGGACTTTGTTTTGGGATTACCTCGTACACAGAAGGGGAGGGATAGTATTTTTGTTGTTGTGGATCGGTTTTCTAAGATGGCACACTTTATTCCTTGTCACAAGACCGATGATGCTGCGCACATTGCTGATTTGTTTTTTCGTGATATCGTTCGTTTGCATGGTGATATGGGCATGAAGGAGGAGGTGAAGCCCAATTTCAGGACTCCACCAAGATGAGGGAAGCTCGTTGCTGATTGGCACGCCAGGATGACCTATGATATGAAATAATTTAGTCTAAGGTTGTGTCAACAATTTACATATCTGCTTATGTTATTCTGTGTGCTAGGTCATGTTATGGGCCACTTAGGTTTATTTGTGTCTTGGGTTTGGGCCTGTCCAAGCCCAACAGTTTTCTGGCCATCTATATAAGGAGGCCAGCAGGTTAGGGTTTAGGGAGTTCAGTTGTTTAGTCTAAAACTATCATGTGCTCCATCATGTATCATCCCTCCGGGGAAACGGCGCTGCCGTGTTATCAAATAAAGATTGCTGCGAGGGTTCTTGTGTTCATCAAGAATTATGAGGCTCAGGTTTGAGGCGTGGTGATCTTCATCACGTTGCTTGCTGGATTCGTTCCTCTTCTTCAGGTGACGTTCTCTATCCTCTGTCATACAAGTCTCATCATGTACTCTTTTGAGTTGCATATTCATCCCACTCAATGGTACAACCTCCTCCACGATATCCTTGACAACATCAGCCTTGACAACATCAACCGCTGACAATTCAGAATTTGTGGCTGCCACCTTGCTAACTGTCGGCAATGGAACATCTATCAACTTCTCTGGAGTAGTCACAGCTGTTGCGACCTTCGATATAGGAGCTATGCTCTTGCCAACATTCTCTAGCCCATGCACAAACGTGGGTGGCTGCTCTATTTCCTCCATATACGGTAACACAAAACCATCACGGAGAAATGTCTGGAAGTCCTCCCAAGTACAATCAAACTCATTTCTTCCAACCGCCTTGCACCACCAACTGGTTATTTCAGTGTCCACACGCCGGTAAGCAAGACCATATCCATCGTAGCTACGAAACTTGTCATTGCATGTGCGACATCGACAGAAACCCCGTTCCATGTGTCTTTCCCAATCGTGGTACTCCGCAATTGTCGCAAGTTTATGTAAACACTAGCTAGGCTTGGATAGCGGCACTCCCTTCTTGATATCAAGATAATCATTAAAAACATCACTAGACTTCTTGCCAAGATAGCACCTTTTGCCAAAAACATCTCCTGAAAAAGAATCCATCTTTTATGTACGCAGCCGTTACTAATTGCTTAAAGCAAAAACGCACCAGCAACTAATGTCCTCTGTCAAGCAAATAATATCCACTGTCAAGTATAAATCTGCAGACTAGTGCAGCCTCTACGTACTCGTTGAATCAGACTAAAGATCTGTCGATGTATGATGATAAGCGATCAATTCCAGCTACTTTTTTCCTGATTCCTATCCACGCTAGAGTAGCACTTCCTGATTTCAGAAAGAAAATAGCGGGGCGAGCAATCAGCACGCTGGAGCGCAGACACCGTCTGGGGTCGGGCGACCAGGAGATCGCTCCCAGGCGAGCCGCGAGCATACCGCTCGACTGCGTGTGGCCAGATGGGCCGGCCCACGAGGAAACCGAGCTGGCTTCGGGCGTGCTGGTCGGCAGGTGCGGAGGCTCTGATCGCGAGGCACACCAGCCGCCAGGTGCGTCTGGCCTTAGCGCGAGCCAGCGATCGGATCTGGCACTTCCGTTGCTGTTTTTTTGGAGCGATCGGATCTGGCCAGGTGCTGGTCGACAGGCGCGGATCTGGCACTTCCGATGCTGTTTTTTTTTCCTTGGACCGATCGGATCTGCCCAGGTTAGTAGCGACCGGATCTACCACGAAACGAGCAACACCGATTAGATCTGGAGCGATCGATCTCACCTGAGAAAACCAACGAGGAATCACCAGAACATCTGATCGGAAAACTGTTCCAAGAAGAACAATCCGCAAGTCAAGCAAACTTCAACTTCTGATCTGAAAACTGCTCCGGGAAAAGAACAATCCACAGATCAAGCAATCAACAGAACACACTCGCAGTGATAAACCCAGTAATCTGATGCCACATGATAAGGATCACGCCGGTGATCCTTGAGTTTTGTCCCGATCTTTCACAGCGAGTCTACCCGGATAAATAATCTTCCAATAACGCGAAGAACGTCACCTGAAGAAGAGGAACGAATCCAGCAAGCAACGTGATGAAGATCACCACGCCTCAAACCTGAGCCTGATAATTCTTGATGAACACAAGAACCCTCGCAGCAATCTTTATTTGATAACACGGCAGCGCTGTTTCCCCAGAGGGATGATACACGATGGAGCACACGATAGTTTTAGACTAAACAACTGAACTCCCTAAACCCTAACCTGCTGGTCTCCTTATATAGATGGCCAAAAAACTGTTGGGCTTGGACAGGCCCAAACCCAAGACACAAATAAACCTAAGTGGCCCATAACATGACCTAGCACACAGAATAACATAAGCAGATATGTAAATTGTTGACACAACCTTAGACTAAATTATTTCATATCGTAGGTCATCCTGGCGTGCCAATTAGCAACGAGCTTCCCTCATCTTGGTGGAGTCCTGAAATTGGGCTTCACCTCCTCCTTCATGCCCATATCACATGGTGTGCCCAATACTATTGTTTCTGACCGTGATACTAAATTTCTTAGCCACTTTTGGAGATGTTTATGGGCTAAGTTGGGGACTAAATTGCTGTTTTGTACTACATGTCATCCCCAAACTAATGGACAAACTGAAGTAGTTAATAGAACTTTATCTACCATGTTGCGGGCTGTTTTAAAGAAGAACTTAAAATTGTGGGAAGAGTGTTTGCCTCATATTGAATTTGCTTATAATCGTTCGCTGCATTCTACCACAAAGATGAGCCCTTTTCAGATTATCTATGGTTTTGTTCCACGTGCACCTATTGATTTGTTGCCTTTACCATCTTCAGTGCAAAATAATTTTGATGCTACACAACATGCTAAATTGATTTTAAAATTGCATGCAACTACTAAAGACAACATAGAACGCATGAATGTTAAGTATAAAGTTGCTGGGGATAGAGGACGAAAGCATGTTGTGTTTGAGGTTGGTGATCTTGTTTGGTTGCATTTGCGCAAAGATCATTTTCCTGATTTGCGCAAGTCTAAGTTAATGCCACGTGCTGATGGTCCTTTTAAGGTGATAGAGAAAATCAATGATAATGCATATAAACTTGAGCTTCCTGCAGATTTTGGTACGGTAAGTCCTACATTTAACATTGCAGATTTAAAACCTTACTTCGGTGAAGAAGATGAGGTTGCGTCGAGGACGACTTCAATTCAAGAAGGGGAGCATGATGAGGATATCCCATCTATTGATACAACCGCTGCACCTACAGCGGAACACATACAAGGACCCATCACTCGAGCTCGTGCCAAGCAACTTAACTATCAGGTACTTTCGTTTCTTGGAACTCTTTCTCACATACATGAGAATATGATGCTGCCTAAATCAGATATGTTTGTTACTCTTAGGAATGATGGACCTAGTATGGATGAGAGGGACAAGCATTGGAGCATGATCGTGCATGGAGATGGCAGCAAGCCTTTGAGGATTGAAGAAGATACCACGAGTGGAGATTTTAGAACTTTGAAGCCACCATAATGAAGGATGAAGACTTGGATGAAATATACAAAGAACTACTTCATAAATTCGTCCTTAGATAAATATGGTGCTGCGTCACTTTTATTTTTGGGCCAGGCCCATGTAATTTTCGCAGCAAATAAGACAGCCACTTTTAGGAGTCCGAATTTGAGGAGAAAAGGCCTGTTAGGGTTCCGTTCGACCACCATACCCATGGCTGGTCGCACCCCTACCTTTTCCTCCTCAAATACCCCCCGTAGCCGTCATTAGCACTCAGATTTTGATTAGACTAAAGTTAGCCATTGCTGCAACTACGAGCTCGACTTTTGAGGCCAATCGCCCAGAAGAAGACCGCCTATTCGGAATCCCACCTTTTGAATAAAGCATACATCTTTCATCCGCAATATCTTGATTGCAGTATTCGTTCTTACTTGTTCTCGATTTCAGGTAGGAATTAAGACCCTCGCTGGTCAGGCTGATCGTGCATCCGCAAGATCAGTAACTCCCGGAGATTGTCCTAGCGATTGCATTGGCGCACGAGCTTCGCACATGTAGTCGGATCGTCAAGCATGAACTCCACCCACCAAATCGACATATCAAGATCTCATCGAAAGATCGGACACTTTTGCCCTATCACCTTTGCTTCTAACTTTCCTTAACGAGTTTGCTCTTGGTAGACTTGATATTTCTAGACTCAACTTTGGTGTTTTGTCTCTGATTCCCAAAGTGCCGGGGGCAGACTCTATCAAACAATTTCGTCCAATTGCCTTAATTAACGTGATCTTTAAGTTCATATCCAAGGCCTACCCCATTAGATTGTCTCCGATAGCGCATCGGACGATATCTTTTGCTCAAACAGCTTTCATAAAAGGGAGACAAATTCTTGATGGAACTCTGGCTCTGCATGAAATCTTAGATGAGCTGCATGTCTCCCAACAACTAGCGATTATTCTAAAGCTTGATTTCAAAAAGCATACGATAGGGTCAATTGGGCTTTCCTTCGTACTGGTCTGACTCGGAAGGGTTTTGAGTCAGGCAATATACATCGGCTTATGCATCTAGTTTCTGGTGGCCAAACTGCCATCTGCATCAATGGAGAAGTTGGCCCTTTCTTTAGAAACAAAAGGGGAGTACGTCAGGGTGACCCTATCTCTCCACTCCTGTTTGACTTCATGGCAGACGCTCTGTCTGCCCTTATTGACGCTGCAGCCAGAGCGGGACACCTCAGAGGAGTTGTTCCCCATCTTATTCAAGGTGGAGTTACCCATCTTCAATATGCAGACGATACTATTCTGTTGCTTGCCCTTGACGATCTCTGTATTGCTAACCTAAAATTCCTTCTTATTGCCTTTGAGACTCTTTCGGGTTTAAAGATCAATTTTTTCAAGAGTGAGGTAATTGTGACTGGGGCCTCTCCATCAGAGCAAGCCAGGGTGGCCAATGCTCTTAATTGCAAGGAAGGTGCCTTCCCTTTTACTTACCTAGGGTTCCCAATGGCCGATAGAGCACTTACGATGGCAGACTGGGAGGGTCTGATAGGTACGGTTGGACATCGAGTAGACCCATGGCAGGGGAGGTTCATGTCCTCGGCTGCTCGGCTTACTCTTATTAACTCTTGCTTAACCAGTTTGGCCTTTTTTAGTATAGGTCTGTTCTTGCTGGCGGATGGTACCCATGCGGGTTTTGATAGACACCTAGCTAGATTTTTCTGGGAAGGAATTGGTGAAAAAAAGGAAATTTCACTGGGTGAATTGGCCGGAAGTGTGTCGGCCAAAGGACCAAGGGGGTCTCGGGATCATCAGCACTAGGTTTTTGAACATTGCCCTAATGACAAAATGGATCTGGAGACTTTCTGATCCTGCGGAGCATAACTCGCTTCGGTTCAAGCTTTTGCAAGCCAAATACTTTAACACGGATAACATCTTTGCTGCAACTAGTCAGGGAGGTTCCCAGTTCTGGCATAGCATCAATAAAATTAAGCACTTCTTTAAGCTGGGGGCTAAATACCATGTTGAAAATGGGGAGAAAGTTTGTTTCTGGACTGATTGGTGGGTGGGACACGCTCCACTTGCCAGCAGATTCCCAAGGCTTTTTGACATTTCCTCTAACAAAAACATCTCTGTGGTGCATGCGCTGCCTGATAAGGGGACCATAACTACTACTCCTAACATTTTACCACCTCCTTATGTTTTGAAGCTTGGGCAATTCTACTTTGAAGTGCCTCCAGAAGATGATGTGAAGCCCAACTTTCGTACACCTCCAATGGAGTTTCATGTTCGCCGAGGCGCTGCAGCCAAAGATATTTAGGTGTTCTATTTTAATTAAGTTTGCGTCATGTTTTTATTTCAGTTTGGTTTTATTTGTGTGTGATGGTTTTGGGCCTGTCCAAAATCAAGTGTGTTTTAGCCATTTGGGCTTTTAGTTTGGTATGGGGCCTAGCCCAGCCAAAGTAGCGTTCAGAGTCACCCTACATAGGGTTATGGCAGCCGCCTTGTAACATTAGACTTGTTATTTTCGAGCTAAGAAAGAGACCAGAAAAGTTCCAATGTTTGGGGGCGCATATCGGTGTGTTTGATTGCTGATCTTTGAGATCTGATGTTATGCCATGCGTGGGAATTGATTCCGGTCAGTTTTAACGCGAGGAATTGAAGAGAGATCAGTTTGATCTATTTCAGATTGAGTTCTCTTTTGCTATCTTGTTGTTCTATCGATCGCCGTGAAAGATTGGGCCTAAAACCCCTTTGGATCACGTTGATCCGTAACATCTTGGTATCAGATTTGTCGGGTTTCTCACGGTGATTCTCTGCTGAGATTTATTTTCTGGATCTGCTGAGAAGTTGTGCTGCCGGCAGCATCAGGCCAAGACATTGCTGTTTTCTCTGTTGATTTGGTTCCGCTCGATCTTGTGATTTGTTGTTCCAGATCGGTTTGTCTACTCAAGTACGACCAGTTTCAGAGTCCATCGATCGAGGACTACCTACAGGGCCGGTCGATCATTTCAATAGACAAAAAGATACCGAGTACCTCCCTGCGCGCCTCACCTCAGACGGGGTCTGTGATCGAGCGCCTGCTGGCTACAATCGTACCGAGCGGGGACATCCGGGTTTTTCCTGCCTCGCTCAATCACCGCGCCCAGATCCGATCGGCCATAAAAAAACACAAGGAGAGCCAGCGTCTCTCATGATCGCCCAAGGACGGCGGCTGTTTGGCCTTCTGCTCCTGCGATTGTTTCTATTGGAAGCGCACTGCTAATTGTTTTGATTTTCACGTACGCAAAGGAAAGAAATAGAGATCATATTCTATCGTTTCCGTGCGTGCATGGTGTCCAGGTTGGAATAAACAAAGCAGGAAAAGAAGAATACAAAATCAGATTGGAGTCTTTCACGTGAGTGCACTTCCGATATAAGTTCTCGTTTCGTTTCTTTTAGTAAAGTTTTGCAGCTGCGGTGGTTGCTCCCATGCCGCATTACTCTACTATCGGCTGAACACGGAGGTTGTCTGTCCCATAGCGAGCGTTGCCGCTGAGACACGGAAGTTTTGCTGGATTTTTTCCCCTTGTTGAATTCGACTGCTGTTTTCTCTGAAGATGTCTGGTCCTATCATTGCTGAAAATTCTGCTGGTGCTGCCTCAAAGGCAAAGGAGGTTACCCTCCCGGTGTATGCAGATGATCTCGCTGACAATGTATGTGCTGGTTTTGACAACACCTGTGTGTACATCAAGGACTGTACAGATGCTTTGGAGGAGAGGTTAACTAGCAAATTAGAGGCCATCACTAGTAGGCTCGACACCTTGACAGATAATCTTATTAATCCTTTGGCGCGAGAAGAGTCCCATCATGCTGCTCCATTACGGGATGTGCCACCACAACGAGATGGACATGTTGATGTTCTTGCTCGCTGTCCTGTTTCACCGGTACATGGAGGTGTTGCTGCTGATTTTGAGGATGATGTTGGTTATGCACCACGACAGCCTCACTTTGATGCTCGTCGTGCAGCTCATGTTCGTGCTTTTCCTGTTGATCGAGGTCGTGTTGGTCATGCTGCTCGTGTACCATTGGATGATGGTATTGGACGTGTTAAAATTTCGATACCACCATTCTCTGGCGCAGGCAGTCCTGAGGATTATTTGGAGTGGGAGATGTGCGTGAATCATATTTTTGCAGCCCACCATTACACCGAGGAGAAGAAGATTCAACTTGCTGCTATTGAGTTCTCTGGTTATGTACTGATTTGGTGGAGCCAAATTTTGTGTATGCCCAATCGCCCAACATCGTGGAGAGGTATGAAAGAACTCATGCGGCGTCGTTTTGTTCCTAAACATTACAAGTGAGAGATGTACCATAAACTGCAGCGGCTCACTCAAGCAAATATGTCTGTTGATGCATACTACAAGGAGATGGAGTTGCTAATGATACGTACAGGAACTACAGAGGACCCCAAGGCCACGATGTCGAGGTTCTTCAATGGTCTAAATGTTGAGGTGCAAGATCGTGTGGAGATGGTGGTCTACTATAATATTGAAGACCTTGTGCACCAGGCTGAGCGTGCCGAGCAACTACTCAAACGACGCCAAGCTGCAGGCCCTGAAATTCATGGCATCGATCCCATACCGAGGCTGCTGGTCCTAGTGTTAAGACAACAGCTTCTACACGCTCTAATAGTGTTCCTCATAGCGAGGCACCCAAATCTGGAGTGTCCAAAACTGCATCTACGCAGTCCACCGCAAACATCGAGTGTTTTACTTGTGGAGGACAAGGACACATGCAGCGTGATTGCCCTAATAGAAAAAGGGTGATGCTCACACATGATGGCTATGTTTCTGCTAGCGATGATGAGAAAGCTGATGCGTCATCAAGTGAGGAATCTGAGGAAAATCCTGAAGTGATCGTGGATGGGTATGAACTTGCTGCAAATTTAAAAAATCTAATGGTGCAACGCATACCAGAAGATCGCATACCCGACCAAGGGCAGCGCTGGAATATATTTCAGACCCAATGCAACGTCAAGGACACCACTTGCAAACTGATTATTGATGGTGGCAGCTACACAAATGTTGTTAGCAAGAGTTTGGTGGATTCTCTATCATTGCCTACATGGAAGCACCCGCAGCCACATTGTGTTGAGTGGTTGTATAATTTAGGGAAGCTGAAAGTCACACATAAGGTGCGCCTGAAATTTTCAGTAGGTAATTATGAGGACACAGTGGTCTGTGATGTTTTGCCTATGGATGCATGTCATGTGCTGCTAGGACGACCGTGGCAATTTGATAGGCGTTCCACTCATGAAGGCAGGTCCAATGTTTATTCCTTGTGGCATAAGGGGAAGCGTCATGTGTTGCAGCCTATGCTCGATAAGGATATCAAAGTGGACGTGTTTGCTGCACAGAAAAAGGTCCAACACATTAAGGCGAAACCGAGGACGGTTTCCTTTCAAGTTGGGGGGGGGGGTGATAAGGGGAGCATAGCTACTACTCCTAACATTTTACCACCTCCTTATGTTTTAAAGCTTGGACAATTCTGCTTTGAAGTGCCTCCAAAAGATAATGTGAAGCCCAACTTTCGTACACCTCCAATGGAGTTTCATGTTCGCCGAGGCGCTGCAGCCAAAGATATTTAGGTGTTCTATTTTAATTAAGTTCGCATCATGTTTTTATTTCAGTTTGGTTTTATTTGTGTGTGATGGTTTTGGGCCTGTCCAAAATCAAGTGCGTTTTAGCCATTTGGGCTTTTAGTTTGGTATGGGGCCTAGCCCAGCCAAAGTAGCATTTAGAGTCACCCTACATAGGGTTATGGCAGCCGCCTTGTATCGTTAGACTTGTTATTTTCGAGCTAAGAAAGAGACCAGAAAAGTCCCAATGTTTGGGGGCGCATATCGATGTGTTTGATTGCTGATCTTTGAGATCTGATGTTATGCCATGCGTGGGAATTGATTCCGGTCAGTTTTAACACGAGGAATTGAAGAGAGATCAGTTTGATCTATTTCAGATTGAGTTCTCTTTTGCTATCTTGTTGTTCTATCGGTCGCCGTGAAAGATTGGGCCTAAAACCCCTTCGGATCACATTGATCCGTATCACTGCCAGTCTCACCTAACTCCCTCCGTTTTCGGTGTTCCTTTGGCCCTGAGGACCTGGAGCTTTGGTCGTCGCTGGTTAATGAGACTAGTGCAATCTCCCTGTCTCTCCTTTCTGACTCGGTGTCCTGGGGTTTGGAGAGTAACGACAAATTCTCGGTGTCTCTCTTTATCGTAAGATCAATCAGGGGCCCAGTCTTCCCCATGAATCTCTGTTGTGGAGTGCTAAACTGCCGCTGAAAATTAAAATCTTCCTCTGGCAGATGGCCAAAGGAAGACTACCCTCTAATGCTCAGATTAACAGACGTCTTGGAGCTTCTGATGGCAATTGTGTCCTCTGCGGCCAATCAGAGACAGTGGATCATATTTTCTTCACCTGTCATTTGGCAACGTTTGCTTGGAGCGGAATCAGGGAAGCTTTGGGGGTTCAGTGGAATCCTCAATGCTTCCAGGATATCTTCCTAATTGTAAACTCTCTTTCTATGAGTTTTAAGTCCTCGATTTGGATACTGTTTGCTGCCCAGAGCTAGGCTCTCTGGAACATTCGTAATAAAATGTCCATCGAGCATAAGCTGCCGTCACAGCCTGCTGACTGTTTCTTCAAAACCTCTCTCTTCTTGCAGCTGTGGCGTCCCCTGCTAAGAGTAAGCTTAAATCGAAGATGGAGTGCCTGCTGGACATACTTCGCTCTCTGTACCTCCAGACGCGCTTATCCTCCTCAAGAACTATAGCGGCTGTTTAAGTCATCTTTATTAGCTATCCTGTTAGCTAGCAAGTGTTGCCGAGAACCTTTTATCTTGTATGGCTTGTAATATTGCGATGTGTGTGGAACTTGTTGTTAAACTCTGCCCAGGGCTTTATTAATTTAAAGTCAAGCCCTTAGGCCTTTTATCTAAAATATGCTAGATCGATCTTTTCAGAGTCTAGGCCATCCACTTTGGGCCGATCGCAAGGCAAAAAAAAAATGCGCTCGCCGCGCGCGCCTGGGGACGGAAGACGTCTGTCATCCAGCGATCGCTCGCCAGCGCCTGATCGCGCGCGACACCCGCGCCCCTGGCATTCTCGCCCAGGTTTGGCATGTTTCAGTCCGGATTGGTACATGCAGAAGAGGAAAGAATTTGGAACAAAATTATAGCACGTGGAGTCTGGCCACACATGAAAGGAAACAACAAGAAAAGAAATTCGCTGCAGGAAGAAGGAAAGTTTGGTGCGGGTCGGATTTGTTTTTCCAGGCGGTTGAGTTCGTGATCGATATCTTTTCAGTTACCCAATTGCTAAACAGCGCTTGGGTGCTAGTTGTCAGTTCCGGCACTCGATTTCAGGCCGTCGGATGGAGGAATGATGGACGTGATCCGGGCACGCGCGCGCAGCACAACGCGAATGTTCCGATAGCTTCCCTCTCGGGGGTCGCCCTATCCGTGTTCCCCATTTCCTTTCTATCAAGCTCCCTGCGCGATTTAGGGTTTCCCTCTGGCGAATCTTCCGCTCAGGCCACCGGTCAGTGAGCGAGAGGGTAGCGGGCTTGTCGACGGGGAGCAAGCTGCGCGGGAGCGGGGTGAGCTCGGCGGCGGAGGGCGAGCCGCGCATTAGTGTGGTGAGCTCGTCGGTGGCAGGCGAGCCGCGCGCACCATGGGCGTGGAGCTCATCGTCCGGAGACCGTCCTTGCAGTCGAGGGGTGTAGATCTCGTCGTCACGAGGCGGAGGGAGATAGAGTTCGTCAACGGCTGGGGCTAAATTGAGTACAGGAGGTAATCCCCTTGATCCAAATTTACTAGCTGAATCCAATACGCGCGATTCGTCAGCACGACGCCATGCTAGAGATCCGTTTGCTTGCGTTTTTCTTAACCTTGCCTCGAGATGGATTCACAATGCCATGGACCATGGCGCTATTTACTTGCGTGTACACAAATCGTGTTGAATTATTGCTGTACGGCCATTTTTTGGGCTAATTTACTAAGTATTCTAGGCTACGGGGAGGACTGACACCTGGAATGGCAACCTGTAGGACGTCACGGTGCGGCTGCAGCCCAAGATGGCCCTACAAGGTGGCCACCATCGTGCGGCTCTCGGCACCGGCATCTCTCCGTGCGTGGTCAACGCCATGCTCGTTGTGCAGACCGCCGATGGTAGGCGGCAGTACATCAGCATTGACAAGTATGTACCCGTTTACATTTCTTGTCAGATCACTGCAATCAGCATTCCACGGTGTTTTGGTTTTTGACGGAGGATGTTACTGTTGTGTGTTCTGGTTGCTGCAGATTGCAGGCTTTAGGCAAGTATTAGGCACAGCTGCAGGGCAAGTTTCTGCTGTACAGAACCGTGGCCAAAGGCGACCATCTACAACGAAGGGCCGGGGGCCTGCGTCGACCTGCTAATCGACTGCTTGGTGCTGAAGCACGCGCAGAAGGCTGAGCCGCAAGTATCATAGTGTTGCTTCTCATTCCAGAGGGGGTGCATCAGGTGATCCAGCAAGTTTTTCATAGTGTTGCATATGATTAAGGGCATGTACCAACTTATTTGAGCAGGCTGATTTCAGGATTTGTTTCTAATCAGGGGATGATGCACGGGGGGTTGGTGCATTTGGTAGGAAATTACTATATTATCTCAGGTTATGTTTTCAGGTTACTGAATTCAACTTAGGTGGGGTACTGAATTCAACTACATCGGTTTTCAGGTTGCATGGGGTGGAGGGTAGATTTTTTGGGTTATGGGATACTGAAGTAACTTAGTTGGGGGTACTAAATTCAAGTTTTGGTTCTTAGTGGGGGCACGGAATTCAACTATGTGGGGGTTTTGAATTTAACTTTTTTTTGTGTCTTCATGCCTTAGTTGTGTTGTGAGTGTTTATTTATGGATGTTGACGGTCCGGCAGTCAAGGCGGACAACCGCCGGATGGGTATGAATTGGTTAAGTAGGATTATGTGATCCAGTGGTTAAAAACAGATTTGGATTAGACGGACACGTTTGGCTGTCTACGTGGCCGTCCGCCAGCGTCCCTATGTTAATTCAGGGGTTTCTTCTTGTATTCATGGCTAAGATGGAGCTGATTATTCTTTTACTAAGTGTATCTTTTTCCATGCTAAAACTAATTTCCTACATGAAATACAACAAGGCCTCTATCTGATCCAACTTATCAATGATCGGTAAGCAACTTAATGTATTTGACTAAGCAACTTAACTAATTATTAGCCCTAGAATAACAGGTAGTTAGCTACTTATTTCATCTAGGTTAGTCTTTTTGCCCTAATAAAATGCATGAGTTTACTACAATTTTTGACTAGGTAGGTTCTATATTTCCTTACCTAAGTTGGAAGCTTATAATTCTTTTTTTACTTGGTGTATCTTTTTCCATGCAAAACTCTCACATGAAAATACAACAAAGACTCTTGCTGATTCAACTTAGTGAGTTTGGCTAAGCAACTTAATGTATTTTTGTTGGGAGGACCAGGACTGAGGAATTTGTGTGTTCGAAGCTACCACAGAGTTACTCCAAGGTAAAACATCACCTCTAGCACTACTGTTTGAATTAGGGGGGTACTGGTGTTTATTCAAGTTGTTTCATTGAAATGATTAAGTTGGATAGTCCCTAAAATTAAGTTGCATTTGTTTACTTTGTTAATAAGGTCACTAAAAGGTAGTGAGTACAAAGCAGCGTTGATTAAATAAGTTGATTCCTTAGCTTTATTAAGTTGCTTTATGAACATAACCTAGTTGGATCTTCAAACTTGCTTAAGTTGTATACCAAAACTAATAAATTTATTTCATCACGCAAACTTGGTTAAGTTGTATATCCAAGGTTCCTTTCTTCTTTGAACAAACTGCATAAGTTGAATTTGGTGGCTTACTATAGTTGGTTAAAATTAGCAACTTAAGTTAATTTAATTCGTCTGCTAGTTTTATTCAACTTGGTCCACTAGCATAATTAAGTTGCTAACCTTATACCATTAACTTGACTTTTGATCGTCACCTAAGTTGATTACTAAAATCAACTTATAATAAAGATTAATGTGGTTTACCTAGTCTTGTTTCAACTTTTAATGACTGACAGTAGCCAAGTTGTTTTATTAAAATGATTAAGTTGGACTTTGGTTAAAATTAAGTTGCATTTTTGCTTGGTTAATTAGGTCACTATAAGGTACTGACTACAAGCACCTTCGTTTAAATAAGTTGATTCCTTTAGCATTATTAAGTTGCTTTATGAACATAACCTAGTTGGATCTTCGAACTCTCTTAGATTGTATACCAAAACTAATAAGTTTAGGTGAAGAGATGATTGTTTACCTTGTGTTTTCTTTCACGGGGCTTTATTTGCTGATTTGAAGAAGTTGCAGGTTCCTATCAAACCATGTTTTCCATGGAGATCTGGAGGAGGAAGACCAAAAAATAGTTGAAGTAGTTCTTTTTGGTCAACAGGAATCTGGGCGAGAGGGGTAAGGGTCCTGGGATCATCGTTATACTTGCCGCGCATCAGAAGCTGAGGCCACCTTTTTTCTTTTTATCGTGGTCTGTTTTACCTTTATGTACTGAAAGTAGCTCTTTTGACACGGTGAGTACTGGATGCTGGAATCATTGTTATACCACGCATCAGACGCTGAGTTTGCCTTTTGCATTTTACGTTGTCTGTTTCACCTTTATTATGTATCGAAAGCAGCGCTTTACGTGATGAGTGCTGGATTGCACCAACTGGCACCTGGATACCGGATCGGACAAACCAGCATCCGGATGCTAGGATGGACAAACCAGCACCGGATGCTGGGATGGACAAACCAGCACCGGATGCTGGCTAGCCCCGTCCTTTCAGTTATTTGCCCCGGCTTTGCATTTTCAGTGGAGGGCAGGTTCGATTTTTGTTTAGATCGGATCTCGTTTGGTTGAAGATGAAATCAGCTCGGTCAGAAATTCTTTGGTACGATGTGTGCGGGCCAACAAAGGATAGGAGCAATTAAAAAGAAAGAGCAAAGTCTGTCGGGATTTGGTAGAGTTTAATGTGGATGTGCAGAAAAGGAACGGAAGAAGAAAGTAAGCTGCACGTGGAGCACAGCATACAAAAAAAAGATGCAATCACGTGTATTGTATTGAACTTGGATTGGAGTTGTTTCCATATGGTGTCAACTCAATTCATTCAATCTTTTGCGTGAAGATAAAAGGAGGAAAAAAGACACTGGTTTTGATTATGAAGACGAGGCGTACTCAGCTCATTTGGACCTTTAGTGTGCAGGAATTGTCCTGTTTGTTTCGGGTGATGTGCTCCATTCTTTTCGAATTTCAGATTGCGTCAGCAGGCATACTCAGCTTTTTTGGACCCATGGCATGCAGGAGTCTATTTTGTTTGTTTTGGGTGATCTGTTAGGTGTGCTTTGAGATTGCAATCAGAGGATTGTTTTGTGTCTCAATCAGGTTGGTGGCGCCGACAATGGAAGTGGCGCCAAGGGCAAGTCAAGCTAGCCGAGAGGGAGGTGTGGTGTGGCAGGCTAGCAAGGCTTGAAGATGGACAGTGGCGATATTGCAGATTTGATGCCACGTTTTACGAGAAAACCCTCTGGCGTTGAGGACAACGCCTTTCCAAGAAAGGGAGGATGATGAGGATTGGCACGCCAGGACGACCTACGATATGTGATAATTAAGTCTAAGGTTGTGTCTGAAAGGAATATGCCCAAGAGGCAATAATAAAGTTGTTATTATATTATTCCGTGTTCATAATAGATGTTTATTTCTCATGCTAGAATTGTATTAATCGGAAACATTAATACTTGTGTGATTAATAAACTAAAAGAGTTCCTAGTAAAGCCTCTCTTTTATACTAGCTCGTTGATTAACCGATGATCAAGGTTTCCTGATCATGAACATTGGATGTTGTTAATAACGGGGTCATATCATTAGAAGAATGATGTGATGAACACTCACACCCATAGTACGAATAGCAATACGATCAAGTCATCCAGTTCTTTGCTATATCAAACTCATACGAAATAGTTCTAATCCTCAGACCATGAGACCATGTTAATCACTGATACTGGAAGAGTGCTTTGATGATATCAAACGTCACACCGTCACAGGGTGATTATAAAGGTTGATTTGGGTATTCTAAAAGTATTAGTTGAGGCTCATGGATCAAGAGTGGAATTTATCCGACCCGATGACGGGAAGATATTCTCTGGGCCCTTCTCGGTGATATTGCATTAGAATCGCTTGCAAGCATGTGACTAAGTCACAGGAATGCATTATCACGGAATGAGTAAAGAGACTTGTCAGGAACGAGATCGAACTAGGTATGGTTGATACCAAATGATTGGATCTCGGACAAGTAATAATATCGCGAGACAAAAGGAATTAACTATGTTCGTTACTGGTTCACACGATCACTAGTTCATCGTTGAGTAAGTGGGAGTCATCATGGATTTCCAGATCCTGCTGTTGATTATTGATCAGAGAGGAGTCTCGATCATGTCCACATTATTCACGAACCGTAGGGTGACACACTTAAGGTTCGCCGTCGTTTTTGAGTGGATACGATACTCCGATCGAATTACAGGACAGCATGAGGGTTATTTCTGAAAAGCACCGAAACTGTTTCGGATATCAAAATAACTCAAGGGTGTATTTGTTAATGTTTGTTAATTGAATGAATTAACAAATATTAAAGAAATAAAAATGTTTTATCAAATCAATAAGTGTGAATTTTGATTAGCATGAATGTCATGCATTAAAATGGGGGTTACCTCATGTTGATGAGGGGGTTACCACCATGAAGGGAATGAAGAGGGAGGTTACCACCATGATGAGGAGGAGGAGCACCTCCTTGGGGCCGGCGCACCCCCCTTGGGGGCTGCCCCCCTCCTCCCTATAAAACCCCCTCCCTCTCCTCCTTGTCTCACACTTCTTGATCATCCCCTCCCTTGCATAGTTGCTGCCCAATTTCCGTCCCTGCTTAGCGAAGCTCTGCCGGAATTATAGTTCGTAGTTCATACACTTGGAGAAGTGTGTGGTGGAGTGTCCGGTGGATCCCTTCTTCCGCTGCCCTGCTGGACCGAGGGCGTGGAGGAGTCGACGTCGAGCTGTACGTGTGACCGAGCATGGTGGTAACCCCCTCATCAACATGAGGAAACCCCCATTTTAATGCATGACATTCATGCTAATTAAAATTCACACTTATTGATTTGATAAAACATTTTTATTTCTTTAATATTTGTTAATTCATTCAATTAACAAACATTAACAAATACACCCTTGAGTTATTTCGATATCCGAAACAGTTTCGGTGCTTTTCAGAAATAACCCTCATGCTGTCCTGTAATTCGATCGGAGTATCGTATCCACTCAAAAACGACGGCGAACCTTAAGTGTGTCACCCTACGGTTCGTGAATAACGTGGACATGATCGAGACTCCTCTCTGATCAATAATCAACAGCGGGATCTGGAAATCCATGATGACTCCCACTTACTCAACGATGAACTAGTGATCGTGTGAACCAGTAACGAATATAGTTAATTACTTTTGTCTCGCGATATTATTACTTGTCCGAGATCCGATCATTTGGTATCAACCATACTTAGTTCGATCTCATTCCCGACAAGTCTCTTTACTCGTTCCGTGATAATGCATTCCTGTGACCTAGTCACACGCTTGCAAGCGATTCTAATGCAATATCACCGAGAAGGGCCCAGAGAATATCTTCCCGTCATCGGGTCGGACAAATTCCACTCTTGATCCATGAGCCTCAACTAATACTTTCAGAATACCCAAATCAACCTTTATAATCACCCTGTGACGGTGTGACGTTTGATATCATCAAAGCACTCTTCCGGTATCAGTGATTAACATGATCTCATGGTCTGAGGATTAGAACTATTTCGTATGAGTTTGATATAGCAAAGAACTTGATGACTTGATCGTATTGCTATTCATACTATGGGTGTGAGTGTTCATCACATCATTCTTCTAATGATATGACCCCGTTATTAACAACATCCAATGTTCATGATCAGGAAACCTTGATCATCAGTTAATCAACGAGCTAGTATAAAAGAGAGGCTTTACTAGGAACTCTTTTAGTTTATTAATCACACAAGTATTAATGTTTCTGATTAATACAATTCTAGCATGAGAAATAAACTTCTATTATGAGCACGGAATAATATAATAACAACTTTATTATTGCCTCCCGGGCATATTCCTTTCAGTCTCCCACTTGCACTAGAGTCAATAATCTAGATTACATAGTGATGAATCTAAGACCCATTGAGTTCTGGTGCTGATCATGTTTTGCGTTGGGGAGAGCTTTAGTCAGCGGATCTGCCACATTCAGATCCGTGTGTACTTTGTAAATCTTTACATCACCATCCGTGACATGCACACGGATGGAGTGAAATCGGCGCTTTACATGCTTGAATTTCTTCTGAGACCTTGGCTCCCGAGTATTGGCTATGGCACCATTGTTGTTGCAATAGATAACCATTGGATCCAATGCACTCGGAACCACACCCAGTTTGGATATGAACTCCTTCATCCAAACTGCTTCCTCTGCCGCTTCTGAAGCAGCAATGTATTCCGCCTCTGTTGTTGATCTCGCCACCACGCTTTGCTTGGAACTCCTCCAGCTTACTGCTCCTCCATTCATAACAAATACGTACCCGGATTGAGACTTAGAGTCATCCGGATCAGTGTCGAAGCTAGCATCGACGTAACAACTTGCGACGAGCTCTTCTTCACCGCCATATACGAGAAGCATATCCTTAGTCCGTCGTAAGTACTTAAGGATATTCTTGACCGCCGTCCAGTGTTCCAAACCTGGATCAGATTGGTACCTACTAGTCAAACTAATAGCATGTGCCACATCTGGTCTTGTACATAACATGGCATACATGATAGAGCCTATGGCAGAGGCATAGGGAATCTTATTCATCTTTTCTCTATCTTCAGCTGTAGCCGGACCTTGGGTCTTACTCAAGATCTTTCCTTGCAACATAGGTCAGAACCCTTTCTTACTATCCTCCATTCTAAACCTCTTTAGAATCTTGTCAAGGTACGTACTTTGTGATAGCCCAATTAAGCGTCTTGATCTATATCTATAGATTTTGACGCCTAAAATATACGCCGCTTCACCAAGGTCTTTCATCGAAAACTTACTGTTTAAGTAATCTTTTACGCTCTTCAAAAGTTCCGTATCATTTCCAATCAGCAATATGTCATCCACATATAATATTAGAAATGCTACAGAGCTCCCACTCACTTTCTTGTAAATACAAGTTTCTCCATAAGTTTTGACAAATCCAAACCCTTTGATCACTTCGTCAAAACGGAGATTCCAACTCCGGGATGCTTGCTTCAGTCCATAGATGGATCGCTGAAGTTTGCACACCTTGTCAGCAACCTTAGGATCAACAAAACCCTTGGGCTGTACCATGTACAACTCTTCCTCAATGTTACCATTAAGGAACGTGGTTTTCACATCCATCTGCCAAATTTCATAATCAAAAAATGCAGTAATTGCTAACATAATCCTAACAGACTTTAGCATCGCTATGGGTGAGAAAGTCTCATCGTAGTCAATTCCTTGAATTTGTCGGAAACCTTTTGCGACAAGTCGTGCTTTATAGACGGTCACATTACCATCAACGTCTGTTTTCTTCTTGAAAATCCATTTATTCTCAACGGCCTTTCGGTCATTGGGAAGTTCCACCAAAGTCCATACTTGGTTTTCATACATGGATTCCATTTCAGATTTCATGGCTTCATGCCATTTGTTGGAATCTGGGCTCATCATTGCTTCATCATACGTCACAAGGTCATCGTTCTCAACAATGGCATTTACGATAAGATCACCGTACCATTCAGGAGTGGCACGTGTTCTTGTCGACCTGCGAGGTTCGGCAGCATCCTCTTTTGGAGTTTCATGATCTTCATCATTAGCTCCCACTTCATTTGGTGAAGTCACCACCGGAACGGTTTCCGGTGCTGCGCCACTCGCCAATTCATGAAGAGGAGGTTCAATAACCTCATCGAGTTCTACCTTCCTACTATTCACACCTTTCGAGAGAAACTCCTTCTCCAAAAAGGATCCGTTCTTAGCAACAAACACTTTGCCTTCGGATCTGTGATAGAAGGTGTACCCAATTGTTTCTTTAGGGTATCCTATGAAGACGCATTTTTCCGCTTTGGGTTCAAGTTTATCAGGCTGAAGTTTCTTCACATAAACATCGCATCCCCAAACTTTTAGAAATGACAGCTTAGGTTTGTTTCCAAACCATAATTCATATGGTGTCATTTCAACAGATTTAGATGGAGCCCTATTTAAAGTGAAAGCGGCTGTTTCTAGCGCATAACCCCAAAAAGATAGTGGCAGATCGGTAAGAGACATCATAGACCAAACCGTATCCAATAAGGTACGGTTACGACGTTCGGATACACCATTTCGTTGTGGCGTTCCAGCGGGAGTGAGTTGTGAAACTATTCCACATTCTCTCATATGTGCGCCAAACTCGTAACTAAGATATTCTCCTCCACGATCAGATCGTAGAATTTTAATCTTTTTGTTACGATGATTTTCTACTTCACTCTAAAATTCTTTAAACTTTTCAAACGTTTCAGACTTGTGTTTCATTAAGTAAATATACCCATATCTACTTCAGTCATCAGTGAAAGTAACAAAATAACGATATCCACCACGCGCCGGCACACTCATAGGTCCACATACATCGGTATGTATGATTTCCAATAAGTCTGTCGCCCGTTCCATTGAACCGGAAAACGGCGTTCTAGTCATCTTGCCCATAAGACATGGCCCGCATGTCTCAAATGATTCATAATCAAGTGATTCCAGAAGTCCATCCGAATGAAGCTTCTTCATGCGTTTAACACCAATATGACCTAAACGGCAGTGCCACATGTATGCGGCTATATCATCATTTGACTTAATTCTTTTGGCATTCACATTATGAATATGTGTTTCATCACTATCAAGATTCAAAAGAAATAAACCTTTCTTCTCAAGTGCATCTCCATAAAAGATATTATTCATATAAATCGAACAACCATTGTTCTCAGACTGAAATGAATAATTGTCTAACATTAAACAAGATCTGGATATAATGTTCATGCTCAACGTAGGCACCAAATAACATTTATTCAGGTTTAAAACTAATCCAGATGGTAAATGTAGAGGCAGCGTCCCGACGGCGATCACATCAACTTTTGATCCATTGCCGACGCACATCGTGACTTCATCCTTCGCAAGTTGCTGCTTATTCTTTAGCCCCTGTTTCGAGTTACATATGTGAGCAACCGAACTAGTATCAAATACCCAGGTGCTATTGCGACTACTAGTAAGGTACACATCAATAACATGTATATCATATATACCTTTGTTAATCTTCCCGTTCTTCTTATCCGCCAGATACTTTGGGCAGTTGCGCTTCCAGTGCCCCATTTCCTTGCAGTAGAAGCACTCAGTTTCAGGTTTAGGACCAGCCTTGGGTTTCCTCTCAGAACCGGCAACAGATTTGCCGTCCTTCTTGTTTCTACCCTTGGATTTATTATCCTTTCTACCTTTCTTGAAACTAGTGGTCTTATTGACCATCAACACTTGATGTTCCTTTTTGATCTCCACTTCTGCAGTCTTAAGCATTGAGAGAAGCTCGGGGAGAGACTTCCTCATGCCCTGCATGTTGTAGTTCATCACAAAGCCCTTGAAGCTAGGTGGGAGAGATTGGAGAACCCGATGTATTCCCAACTCATTGGGAATCGTTATTCCCAAAGAGATGAGCTTATCGGCGTACCCAGACATTTTGAGTACGTGCTCACTAACAGAGCTGTTCTCTTCCATCATGCAGCTAAAGAACTTTTCTGAAGCATCATAACTCTCTACGGCAGTATGGGAGTCAAAGATCAGTTTCAACTCTCCCATTGTATCATAAGCATTGTTGTTCTCGAAACGTTTTCGCAGCTCCGGCTCAAGTCCATACAGTATGCCGCAATGAACTAAACTGTGGTCCTCCTTACGAGTCAGAAAAAAAAATTTCTCTTCATCGGGAGCATCTTCTGCAGGTGGGTTACCTAGCGGTGCCTCAAGCACATAGCCCTTTTGAGAGGCATTGAGGAGGATCCTCAAGTTAAGTGCCCAGTTGGTGAAGTTGCTACCGTTGGTGGCTAGTTTTTCTTTCTCCATGAACGCATTGAAATTAAGAGCAGGTGGTGCCATGATCTACAAATTATTTGCAAAGTTAATTTAGACTAAGTTCATAATAGAATGAGTTCAGGTTAAATCAAATTCTACGTGAACTCCCACTTAAAAACAACATCCCTCCTAGTTTTCTTAAGTGACTACATGAACCAAATCCACTATACCGCAACCGATCATCACATGCAACGGTATAGTTTCAAAGGCGAACATCACCATGTTCATCATATCAACCATATGACTCATGCTTAACCTTTCGGTTCGTGTTCCGAGGCCATGTCTGTACATGCTAGGCTCGCCAAGTAGAACCATAACATTTGCGTGTGTAAAACTGTCTTACACCCGTCGTATGTGAACGTAGAGTCTATCACACCCGATCATAACGAGGTGTCTCAAAACGACGAACTTTCTTGACGGTGCATGTAATGGGAGAACACATTTTTATCTTGATATTTATGTGAGAGGGATCATCTTATAATGCTATCGCGCGATCAAATCTAAGCAGAATAAGATGCATAAAAGGATAAACATCACATGCATATATAATGTGATATGATATGGTCCTTCACGCATTCGATCTCCATCTTGTGCGTCATGGTATGATCTCCATCATTCCACCGGCGTAGCACCAAGGTCCATGGCGCGCCACCTTGGTTGTCTTCCTCCATTACAATATATCACTTGGATATATATATTCGGCACGCAGGCCTTTTAAATGTAAAGACAACCATATGGCTCCTGCCGGTTGTTTATAACTTACAAAAAGGATCATCGCATACAATTTGTAATATAAACAATTTAACCATATCACATCACATGCCCTGCAAAAACAAGTTAGACGTTTCTAATTTGTCTTGCATATTTTACGTGGTTTGGGGCTTTCTAGGAAGAACCGTTCTTACCTACGAACATGAAACCACAACGGTGATAAAAAATATTATTAACAACTATTTGTAAAATAGATCATAACTATAGTTGGCGAAACGTACACCCGCAAAGCCACATATGCCGAAGCATGTCAAGTGTGGGACAAGTCTCGTGAACGCGGTCACGTAAGGTTAGTCTCGGGCAGCTTCAATCCCACTATGCCACTATGATCCAAAATACAAAAAAAATTGCAATAACATGATCATCAACGCCCACATCCACATGTGTTCTAGCCGTGCATACCAACTACGCATAGATATGGCTCTGATGGGTTCGTAGCATAGAACACATAAACTAGCCAAGATACTCTACAAGGTGGTAGCAACGGAGACTAACCCTCGACGACCGTAAGCGGGGATTACGTTCCCGCACAAACGTTGACGATGGAGAGTCGATGTAGATGCACGTAGTCGACGTAGTTATTCACTTGACGTAGTCGACGTAGTGGTTCACTTGACGATCACAAGATCGTCTACATGGCGCCACAAGTGGCAGCGCCCCCGTGCTCGGTCACACGTACAGCTCGACGTCGACTCCTCCACGCCCTCGGTCCAGCGGGGCAGCGGAAGAAGGGATCCGCCGGACACTCCACCACACACTTCTCCAAGTGTATGAACTATGAACTACAATTCCGGCAGAGCTTCGCTAAGCAGAGACGGAAATTGGGTAGCAACTATGCGAGGGAGGGGAGGATCAAGAAGTGTGTAACAAGGAGGAGAGGGAGGGGGTTTTATAGGGGAGGAGGGGGCAGCCCCCAAGGGGGGTGCGCCGGCCCCAAGGAGGTGCTCCTCCTCCTCATCATGGTGGTAACCTCCCTCTTCATTCCCTTCATGGTGGTAACACCCTCATCAACATGAGGTAACCCCCATTTTAATGCATGACATTCATGCTAATTAAAATTCACACTTATTGATTTAATAAAACATTTTTATTTATTTAATATTTGTTAATTCATTCAATTAACAAACATTAACAAATACACCCTTGAGTTATTTCGATATCCGAAACAGTTTCGGTGCTTTTCTAAAATAACCCTCATGCTGTCCTGTAATTCGATCGGAGTATCGTATCCACTCAAAAACGACGGCGAACCTTAAGTGTGTCACCCTATGATTCGTGAATAACGTGGACATGATCGAGACTCCTCTCCGATCAATAATCAACAGCGGGATCTGGAAATCCATGATGACTCCCACTTACACAACGATGAACTAGTGATCGTGTGAACCAGTAACGAACATAGTTAATTCCTTTTGTCTCGCGATATTATTACTTGTCCGATATCCGATCATTTGGTATCAACCATACCTAGTTTGATCTCGTTCCCGACAAGTCTCTTTACTCATTCTATGATAATGCATTCCTGTGACCTAGTCACATGCTTGCAAGCGATTCTAATGCAATATCACCGAGAAGGGCCCAGAGAATATCTTCCCGTCATCGGGTCGGACAAATTCCACTCTTGATCCATGAGCCTCAACTAATACTTTCAGAATACCCAAATCAACCTTTATAATCACCCTGTGATGGTGTGACGTTTGATATCATCAAAGCACTCTTCCGGTATCAGTGATTAACATGATCTCATGGTCTGAGGATTAGAACTATTTCGTATGAGTTTGATATAGCAAAGAACTTGATGACTTGATCGTATTGCTATTCGTACTATGGGTGTGAGTGTTCATCACATCATTCTTCTAATGATATGACCCCGTTATTAACAACATCCAATGTTCATGACCAGGAAACCTTGATCATCGGTTAATCAACGAGCTAGTATAAAAGAGAGGCTTTACTAGGAACTCTTTTAGTTTATTAATCACACAAGTATTAATGTTTCCGATTAATACAATTCTAGCATGAGAAATAAACATCTATTATGAACACAGAATAATATAATAACAACTTTATTATTGCCTCTCGGGCATATTCCTTTCAGTCTCCCACTTGCACTAGAGTCAATAATCTAGATTACATAGTGATGAATCTAACACCCATTGAGTTCTGGTGCTGATCATGTTTTGCCTTGGGGAGAGCTTTAGTCAGCGGATCTGCCACATTCAGATCTGTGTGTACTTTGCAAATCTTTACATCACCATCCGTGACATGCTCACGGATGGAGTGAAATCGGCGCTTTACATGCTTGAATTTCTTGTGAGACCTTGGCTCCTGAGTATTGGCTATGGCACCATTGTTGTCGCAATAGATAACCATTGGATCCAATGCACTCGGAACCACACCCAGTTCGGATATGAATTCCTTCATCCAAACTGCTTCCTCCGCCGCTTCTGAAGCAGCAATGTATTCCGCCTCTGTTGTTGATCTCGCCACCACGCTTTGCTTGGAACTCCTCCAGCTTACTGCTCCTCCATTCATAACAAATACGTACCCGGATTGTGACTTAGAGTCATCCGGATCAGTGTCGAAGCTAGCATCGACGTAACAACTTGCGACGAGCTCTTCTTCACCGCCATATACGAGAAATATATCCTTAGTCCTTCGTAAGTACTTAAGGATATTCTTGACCGCCATCCAGTGTTCCAAACCTGGATCAGATTGGTACCTACTAGTCAAACTAATAACATGTGCCACATCTGGTCTTGTACATAACATGGCATACATGATAGAGCCTATGGCAGAGGCATAGGGAATCTTATTCATCTCTTCTCTATCTTCAGATGTAGCCGGACCTTGAGTCTTACTCAAGATCTTTCCTTGCAACATAGGTAAGAACCCTTTCTTTCTATCCTCCATTCTAAACCTCTTTAGAATCTTGTCAAGGTATGTACTTGGTGATAGCCCAATTAAGCGTCTTGATCTATCTCTATAGATTTTGATGCCTAAAATATACGCCGCTTCACCAAGGTCTTTCATCGAAAACTTACTGTTTAAGTAATCTTTTACGCTCTTCAAAAGTTCCGTATCATTTCCAATCAGCAATATGTCATCCACATATAATATTAGAAATGCTACAGAGCTCCCACTCACTTTCTTGTAAATACAAGTTTCTCCATAAGTTTTGACAAATCCAAACCCTTTGATAACTTCGTCAAAACGGAGATTCCAACTCCGGGATGCTTGCTTCAGTCCATAGATGGATCGCTGAAGTTTGCATACCTTGTCAACATCCTTAGGATCAACAAAACCCTTGGGTTGTACCATGTACAACTCTTCCTCAATGTTACCATTAAGGAACGCGGTTTTCACATCCATCTGCCAAATTTCATAATCGAAAAATGCAGCAATTGCTAACATAATCCTAACAGACTTTAGCATCGCTACGGGTGAGAAAGTCTCATCGTAGTCAATTCCTTGAATTTGTCGGAAACCTTTTGCGACAAATCGTGCTTTATAGACGGTCACATTACCATCAGCGTCTGTTTTCTTCTTGAAAATCCATTTATTCTCAACGGCCTTTCGGTCATTGGGAAGTTCCACCAAAGTCCATACTTGGTTTTCATACATGGATTCCATTTCGGATTTCATGGCTTCATGCCATTTGTTGGAATCTGGGCTCATCATTGCTTCATCATACGTCGCAGGGTCATCGTTCTCAACAATGGCATTTACGATAAGATCACCATACCATTCAGGAGTGGCACACGTTCTTGTCGACCTGCGAGGTTCGGTAGCATCCTCTTTTGGAGTTTCATGATCTTCATCATTAGCTCCCACTTCATTTGGTGAAGTCACCACCGGAACGGTTTCCGGCGCTGCGCCACTCGCCAATTCATGAAGAGGAGGTTCAATAACCTCATCAAGTTCTACCTTCCTACTATTCACACCTTTCAAGAGAAACTCCTTCTCCAAAAAGGATCCGTTCTTAGCAACAAACACTTTGCCTTCGGATCTGTGATAGAAGGTGTACCCAATTGTTTCTTTAGGGTATCCTATGAAGCCGCATTTTTCCGCTTTGGGTTCGAGTTTATCAGGCTGAAGTTTCTTCACATAAACATCGCATCCCCAAACTTTTAGAAATGACAGCTTAGGTTTGTTTCCAAACCATAATTCATACGGTGTCGTTTCAACGGATTTAGATGGAGCCCTATTTAAAGTGAAAGCGGCTGTTTTTAGCGCATAACCCCAAAAAGATAGTGGCAGATCGGTAAGAGACATCATAGACCGAACCATATCCAATAAGGTACGGTTACGACGTTCGGATACAACATTTCGTTGTGGCGTTCCAGCGGGAGTGAGTTGTGAAACTATTCCACATTCTCTCATATGTGCGCCAAACTCGTAACTAAGATATTCTCCTCCACGATCAGATCGTAGAAATTTAATCTTTCTGTTACGATGATTTTCTACTTCACTCTGAAATTCTTTGAACTTTTCAAACATTTTAGACTTGTGTTTCATTAAGTAAATATACCCATATCTACTTAAGTCATCAGTGAAAGTAACAAAATAACGATATCCACCACGCGTCGGCACACTCATAGGTCCACATACATCGGTATGTATGATTTCCAATAAGTCTGTCGCCCGTTCCATTGAACCGGAAAACGGCATTCTAGTCATCTTGCCCATAAGACATGGCTCGCATGTCTCAAATGATTCATAATCAAGTGATTCCAGAAGTCCATCCGCATGAAGCTTCTTCATGCGTTTAACACCAATATGACCTAAACGGCAGTGCCACATGTATGCGGCTATATCATCATTTGACTTAATTCTTTTGGCATTCACATTATGAATATGTGTTTCATCACTATCAAGATTCAAAAGAAATAAACCTTTCTTCTCAGGTGCATGTCCATAAAAGATATTATTCATATAAATCGAACAACCATTGTTCTCAGACTGGAATGAATAATTGTCTCGCATTAAACAAGATCCGGATATAATGTTCATGCTCAACGCAGGCACCAAATAACATTTATTCAGGTTTAAAACTAATCCAGATGGTAAATGTAGAGGCAGCGTCCCGACGGCGATCACATCAACTTTTGATCCATTGCCGACGCACATCGTGACCTCATCCTTCGCAAGTTGTCGCTTATTCTTTAGCCCCTGTTTTGAGTTATATATGTGAGCAACCGAACCAGTATCAAATACCCAGGTGCTATTGCGACTACTAGTAAGGTACACATCAATAACATGTATATCATATATACCTTTGTTAATCTTCCCGTTCTTCTTATCCGCCAGATACTTTGGGTAGTTGCGCTTCCAGTGCCCCGTTTCCTTGCAGTAGAAGCACTCAATTTCAGGTTTAGGACCAGCCTTGGGTTTCCTCTCAGAACCGGCAACAGATTTGCCGTTCTTCTTGTTTCTACCCTTGGACTTATTATCCTTTCTACCTTTCTTGAAACTAGTGGTCTTATTGACCATCAAAACTTGATGTTCCTTTTTGATCTCCACTTCTGCAGTCTTAAGAATTGAGAGAAGCTCGGGGAGAGACTTCCTCATGCCCTGCATGTTGTAGTTCATCACAAAGCCCTTGAAGCTAGGTGGGAGAGATTGGAGAACCCGATGTATTCCCAACTCATTGGGAATCGTTATTCCCAAAGAGATGAGCTTATCGGCGTACCCAGAAATTTTGAGTACGTGCTCACTAACGGAGCTGTTCTCTTCCATCATGCAGCTAAAGAACTTTTCTGAAGCATCATAACTCTCTACGGCAGTATGGGATTCGAAGATCAGTTTCAACTCTCCCATTGTATCATAAGCGTTGCTGTTCTCGAAACGTTTTCGCAGCTCCGGCTCAAGTCCATACAGTATGCCGCAATGAACTAAACTGTGGTCCTCCTTACGAGTCAGAAAAACATTTTTCTCTTCATCGGGAGCATCTTCTGCAGGCGGGTTACCTAGCGGTGCCTCAAGCACATAGCCCTTTTGAGAGGCATTGAGGAGGATCCTCAAGTTAAGTGCCCAGTTGGTGAAGTTGCTACCGTTGGTGGCTAGTTTTTCTTTCTCCATGAACGCATTGAAATTAAAAGCAGGTGGTGCCATGATCTACAAATTATTTGCAAAGTTAATTTAGACTAAGTTCATAATAGAATGAGTTCAGGTTAAATCAAATTCTATGTGAACTCCCACTTAAAAACAACATCCCTCCTAGTTTTCTTAAGTGACTACACGAACCAAATCCACTATACCGCAACCGATCATCACGTGCAACGGTATAGTTTCAAAGGCGAACATCACCATGTTCACCATATCAACCATATGACTCATGCTTAACCTTTCGGTTCGTGTTCCGAGGCCATGTCTGTACATGCTAGGCTCGCCAAGTAGAACCATAACATTTGTGTGTGTAAAACTGTCTTACACCCGTCGTATGTGAACGTAGAGTCTATCACACCCGATCATCACGAGGTGTCTCAAAACGACGAACTTTCTTGACGATGCATGTTATGGGAGAACACATTTTTATCTTCATATTTATGTGAGAGGGATCATCTTATAATGCTACCGTGCGATCAAATCTAAGCAGAATAAGATGCATAAAAGGATAAACATCACATGCATATATAATGTGATATGATATGGTCCTTCACGCATTCGATCTCCATCTTGTGCGTCATGGTATGATCTCCATCATTCCACCGGCGTAGCACCAAGGTCCATGGCGCACCACCTTGGTTGTCTTCCTCCATTACAATATATCACTTGGATATATATATATATTCGGCACGCAGGCCATTTAAATGTAAAGACAACCATATGGCTCCTGCCGGTGGTTTATAACTTACAAAAAGGATCATCGCATACAATTTGTAACATAAACAATTTAACCATATCACATCACATGCCCTGCAAAAACAAGTTAGACGTTTCTAATTTGTCTTGCATATTTTACGTGGTTTGGGGCTTTCTAGGAAGAACCGTTCTTACCTACGAACATGAAACCACAACGGTGATAAAAACATTATTAACAACTATTTGTAAAATAGATCATAACTATAGTGGGAGAAACGTACACCCGCAAAGCCACATATGCCAAGGCATGTCAAGTGTGGGACAAGTCTCGTGAACGCGGTCACGTAAGGTTAGTCTCGGGTAGCTTCAATCCCACTATGCCACTATGATCCAAAATACAAAAAAAATTTGCAATAACATGATCATCAACGCCCACATCCACATGTGTTCTACCGTGCAAACCAACTACGCATAGAGATGCTATGAACCCATCAGTGGTATCAGAGCCATATCTATGCATAGTTGGTATGCACGGCTATAACACATGTGGATGTGGGCGTTGATGATCATGTTATTGCAATTTTTTTGTATTTTAGATCATAGTGGCATAGTGGGATTGAAGCTGCCCGAGACTAACCTTACGTGACCGCGTTCACGAGACTTGTCCCACACTTGACATGCTTTGGTATATGTGGCTTTGCGGGTGTACGTTTCTCCCACTATAGTTATGATCTATTTTACAAATAGTTGTTAATAATATTTTTTATCACCGTTGTGGTTTCATGTTCGTAGGTAAGAACGGTTCTTCCTAGAAAGCCCCAAACCACGTAAAATATGCAAGACAAATTAGAAACGTCTAACTTGTTTTTGCAGGGCATGTGATGTGATATGGTTAAATTGTTTATGTTACAAATTGTATACGATGATCCTTTTTGTAAGTTATAAACAACCGGCAGGAGCCATATGGTTGTCTTTACATTTAAAAGGCCTGCATGCCGAATATATATATATCCAAGTGATATATTGTAATGGAGGAAGACAACCAAAGTGGCGCGCCATGGACCTTGGTGCTACGCCGGTGGAATGATGGAGATCATACCATGACGCACAAGATGGAGATCGAATGCGTGAAGGACCATATCATATCACATTATATATGCATGTGATGTTTATCCTTTTATGCATCTTATTCCGCTTAGATTTGATCGCGCGGTAGCATTATAAGATGATCCCTCTCACATAAATATCAAGATAAAAATGTGTTCTCCCATAACATGCACCGTCAAGAAAGTTCATCGTTTTGAGACACCTCGTGATGATCGGGTGTGATAGACTCTACGTTCACATACGACGGGTGTAAGATAGTTTTACACACGCAAATGTTATGGTTCTACTTGGCGAGCCTAGAATGTACAGACATGGCCTCGGAACATGAACCGAAAGGTTAAGCATGAGTCATATGGTTGATATGATGAACATGGTGATGTTCGCCTTTGAAACTATACCGTTGCATGTGATGATCGGTTGCGGTATAGTGGATTTGGTTCATGTAGTCACTTAAGAAAACTAGGAGGGATGTTGTTTTTAAGTGGGAGTTCACGTAGAATTTGATTTAACCTGAACTCATTCTATTATGAACTTAGTCTAAATTAACTTTGCAAATAATTTGTAGATCATGGCACCACCTGCTCTTAATTTCAATGCGTTCATGGAGAAAGAAAAACTAGCCACCAACGGTAGCAACTTCACCAACTGGGCACTTAACTTGAGGATCCTCCTCAATGCCTCTCAAAAGGGCTATGTGCTTGAGGCACCGCTAGGTAACCCGCCTACAGAAGATGCTCCCGATGAAGAGAAAAATGTTTTTCTGACTTGTAAGGAGGACCACAGTTTAGTTCATTGCGGCATACTGTATGGACTTGAGCCGGAGCTGCGAAAATGTTTCGAGAACAGCAACGCTTATGATACAATGGGAGAGTTGAAACTGATCTTTGACTCCCATACTGCCGTAGAGAGTTATGATGCTTCAGAAAAGTTCTTTAGCTGCATGATGGAAGAGAACTGCTCTATTAGTGAGCACGTACTCAAAATGTCTGGGTACGCCGATAAGCTCATCTCTTTGGGAATAACGATTCCCAATGAGTTGGGAATACATCGGGTTCTCCAATCTCTCCCACCGAGCTTCAAGGGCTTTGTGATGAACTACAACATGCAGGGCATGAGGAAGTCTCTCCCCGAGCTTCTCTCAATGCTTAAGACTGCAGAAGTGGAGATCAAAAAGGAACATCAAGTGTTGATGGTCAATAAGACCACTAGTTTCAAGAAAGATAGAAAGGATAATAAGTCCAAGGGTAGAAACAAGAAGGACGGCAAATCTGTTGCCGGTTCTGAGAGGAAACCCAAGGCTGGTCCTAAACCTGAAACTGAGTGCTTCTACTGCAAGGAAATGGGGCACTGGAAGCGCAACTGCCCAAAGTATCTGGCGGATAAGAAGAACGGGAAGATTAACAAAGGTATATATGATATACATGTTATTGATGTGTACCTTACTAGTAGTCGCAATAGCACCTGGGTATTTGATACTGGTTCGGTTGCTCACATATGTAACTCGAAACAGGGGCTAAAGAATAAGCGGCAACTTGCGAAGGATGAGGTCACGATGTGCGTCGGCAATGGATCAAAAGTTGATGTGATCGCCGTCGGGACGCTGCCTCTACATTTACCATCTGGATTAGTTTTAAACCTGAATAAATGTTATTTGGTGCCTGCGTTGAGCATGAACATTATATCCGGATCTTGTTTAATGCGAGACAATTATTCATTTCAGTCTGAGAACAATGGTTGTTCGATTTATATGAATAATATCTTTTATGGACATGCACCTGAGAAGAAAGGTTTATTTCTTTTGAATCTTGATAGTGATGAAACACATATCCATAATGTGAATGCCAAAAGAATTAAGTCAAATGATGATATAGCCGCATACATGTGGCACTGCCGTTTAGGTCATATTGGTGTTAAACGCATGAAGAAGCTTCATTCGGATGGACTTCTGGAATCACTTGATTATGAATCATTTGAGACATGCGAGCCATGTCTTATGGGCAAGATGACTAGAACGCTGTTTTCCGGTTCAATGGAACGGGTGACAGACTTATTGGAAATTATACATACCGATGTATGTGGACCTATGAGTGTGTCGGCGCGTGGTGGATATCGTTATTTTGTTACTTTCACTGATGACTTAAGTAGATATGGGTATATTTACTTAATGAAACACAAGTCTGAAACGTTTGAAAAGTTCAAAGAATTTCAGAGTGAAGTAGAAAATCATCGTAACAGAAAGATTAAATTTCTACGATCTGATCGTGGAGGAGAATATCTTAGTTACGAGTTTGGCGCACATATGAGAGAATGTGGAATAGTTTCACAACTCACTCCCGGTGGAACGCCACAACGAAATGGTGTATCCGAACGTCGTAACTGTACCATATTGGATATGGTTCGGTCTATGATGTCTCTTACCGATCTGCCACTATCTTTTTGGGGTTATGCGCTAGAAACAGCCGCTTTCACTTTAAATAGGGCTCCATCTAAATCCATTGAAACGACACCGTATGAATTATGGTTTGGAAACAAACCTAAGCTGTCATTTCTAAAAGTTTGGGGATGCGATGTTTATGTGAAGAAACTTCAGCCTGATAAACTCGAACCCAAAGTGGAAAAATGCGGCTTCATAGGATACCCTAAAGAAACAATTGGGTACACCTTCTATCACAGATCCGAAGGCAAAGTGTTTGTTGCTAAGAACGGGTCCTTTTTGGAGAAGGAGTTTCTCTCGAAAGGTGTGAATAGTAGGAAGGTAGAACTTGATGAGGTTATTGAACCTCCTCTTCATGAATTGGCGAGTGGCGCAGCGCCGGAAACCGTTCCGGTGGTGACTTCACCAAATGAAGTGGGAGCTAATCATGAAGATCATGAAACTCCAAAAGAGGATGCTACCGAACCTCGCAGGTCGACAAGAACGTGTGCCACTCCTGAATGGTACGGTGATCTTATCGTAAATGCCATTGTTGAGAATGATGACCCTGCGACGTATGATGAAGCAATGATGAGCCTAGATTCCAACAAATGGCATGAAGCCATGAAATCCGAAATGGAATCCATGTATGAAAACCAAGTATGGACTTTGGTGGAACTTCCCAATGACCGAAAGGCCGTTGAGAATAAATGGATTTTCAAGAAGAAAACAGACGCTGATGGTAATGTGACCGTCTATAAAGCACGACTTGTCGCAAAAGGTTTCCGACAAATTCAAGGAATTGACTACGATGAGACTTTCTCACCCGTAGCGATGCTAAAGTCTGTTAGGATTATGTTAGCAATTGTTGCATTTTTCGATTATGAAATTTGGCAGATGGATGTGAAAACCGCGTTCCTTAATGGTAACATTGAGGAAGAGTTGTACATGGTACAGCCCAAGGGTTTTGTTGATCCTAAGGATGCTGACAAGGTGTGCAAACTTCAGCGATCCATCTATGGACTGAAGCAAGCATCCCGGAGTTGGAATCTCCGTTTTGACGAAGTTATCAAAGGGTTTGGATTTGTCAAAACTTATGGAGAAACTTGTATTTACAAGAAAGTGAGTGGGAGCTCTGTAGCATTTCTAATATTATATGTGGATGACATATTGCTGATTGGAAATGATACGAAACTTTTGAAGAGCGTAAAAGATTACTTAAACAGTAAGTTTTCGATGAAAGACCTTGGTGAAGCGGCGTATATTTTAGGCATCAAAATCTATAGAGATAGATCAAGACGCTTAATTGGGCTATCACAAAGTACATACCTTGACAAGATTCTAAAGAGGTTTAGAATGGAGGATAGTAAGAAAGGGTTCTTACCTATGTTGCAAGGAAAGATCTTGAGTAAGACCCAAGGTCCGGCTACAGCTGAAGATAGAGAAGAGATGAATAAGATTCCCTATGCCTCTGCCATAGGCTCTATCATGTATGCCATGTTATGTACAAGACCAGATGTGGCACATGCTATTAGTTTGACTAGTAGGTACCAAGCTGATCCAGGTTTGGAACACTGGACGACGGTCAAGAATATCCTTAAGTACTTACGAAGGACTAAGGATATGCTTCTCGTATATGGCGGTGAAGAAGAGCTCGTCGCAAGTTGTTACGTCGATGCTAGCTTCGACACTGATCTGGATGACTCTAAGTCTCAATCCGGGTACGTATTTGTTATGAATGGAGGAGCAGTAAGCTGGAGGAGTTCCAAGCAAAGCGTGGTGGCGAGATCAACAACAGAGGCGAAATACATTGCTGCTTCAGAAGCGGCGGAGGAAGCAGTTTGGATGAAGGAGTTCATATCCGAACTGGGTGTGGTTCCGAGTGCATTGGATCCAATGGTTATCTATTGCGACAACAATGGTGCCATAGCCAATACTCAGGAGCCAAGGTCTCACAAGAAATTCAAGCATGTAAAGCGCCGATTTCACTCCATCCGTGAGCATGTCATGGATGGTGATGTAAAGATTTGCAAAGTACACATGGATCTGAATGTGGCAGATCCGTTGACTAAAGCTCTCCCCAAGGCAAAACATGATCAGCACCAGAACTCAATGGGTGTTAGATTCATCACTATGTAATCTAGATTATTGACTCTAGTGCAAGTGGGAGACTGAAAGGAATATGCCCGAGAGGCAATAATAAAGTTGTTATTATATTATTCCGTGTTCATAATAGATGTTTATTTCTCATGCTAGAATTGTATTAATCGGAAACATTAATACTTGTGTGATTAATAAACTAAAAGAGTTCCTAGTAAAGCCTCTCTTTTATACTAGCTCGTTGATTAACCGATGATCAAGGTTTCCTGATCATGAACATTGGATGTTGTTAATAATGGGGTCATATCATTAGAAGAATGATGTGATGAACACTCACACCCATAGTACGAATAGCAATACGATCAAGTCATCAAGTTCTTTGCTATATCAAACTCATACGAAATAGTTCTAATCCTCAGACCATGAGATCATGTTAATCACTGATACCGGAACAGTGCTTTGATGATCTCAAATGTCACACCGTCATAGGGTGATTATAAAGGTTGATTTTGGTATTCTGAAAGTCTTAGTTGAGGCTCATGGATCAAGAGTGGAATTTGTCTGACCCGATGACGGGAAGATATTCTCTGGGCCCTTCTCGGTGATATTGTATTAGAATCGCTTGCAAGCATGTGACTAGGTCACAGGAATGCATTATCACAGAACGAGTAAAGAGACTTGTCGGGAACGAGATCGAACTAGGTATGGTTGATACCAAATGATCGGATCTCGGACAAGTAATAATATCGCGAGACAAAAGGAATTAACTATGTTCGTTACTGGTTCACACGATCACTAGTTCATCGTTGAGTAAGTGGGAGTCATCATGGATTTCCAGATCCCGCTGTTGATTATTGATCAGAGAGGAGTCTCGATCATGTCCACGTTATTCACGAACCGTAGGGTGACACACTTAAGGTTCGCCGTCGTTTTTGAGTGGATACGATACTCCAATCGAATTACAGGACAGCATGAGGGTTATTTCTGAAAAGCACCGAAACTGTTTCGGATATCGAAATAACTCAAGGGTGTATTTGTTAATGTTTGTTAATTGAATGAATTAACAAATATTAAAGAAATAATTTTTTTTTATCAAATCAATAAGTGTGAATTTTAATTAGCATGAATGTCATGCATTAAAATGGGGGTTACCTCATGTTGATGAGGGGGTTACCACCATGAAGGGAATGAAGAGGGATGTTACCACCATGATGAGGAGGAGGAGCACCTCCTTGGGGCCGGCGCACCCCCCTTGGGGGCTGCCCCCTCCTCCCCTATAAAACCCCCTCCCTCTCCTCCTTGTATCACACTTCTTGATCATCCCCTCCCTCGCATAGTTGCTGCCCAATTTCCGTCCCTGCTTAGCGAAGCTCTGCCGGAATTATAGTTCGTAGTTCATACACTTGGAGAAGTGTGTGGTGGAGTGTCCGGCGGATCCCTTCTTCCGCTGCCCCGCTGAACCGAGGGCGTGGAGGAGTCGACGTCGAGCTGTACGTGTGACCGAGCACGGGGGCGCTGCCACTTGTGGCGCCGTGTACACGATCTTGTGATCGTCGAGTGAACCTCTACGTCGACTACGTCAAGTGAACAACTACGTCGACTACGTGCGTCTTCACCGACTCTCCATCATCAACGTTTGTGCGGGAACGTAATCCCCGCTTACGGTCATCGAGGGTTAGTCTCCGTTGCTACCACCTCGTAGAGTATCTTGGCTAGTTTATGTGTTCTTGCGTAGGAAAAATTTTGTTTTCTATGCTACGAACCCATCAGTGTCATTAATTTGTATCTATGTGCATGTTATTTCTTAGCCTGGTCACGTTGTAGGCAACTTAGGTTTTATTTTATGTTTTGGGTTTGAGCCTGTCCAAGCCCAACAGTTTTCTGGCCGCCTATATAAGGAGGTTAGGCGGCTAGGGTTTAAGGAGACTGAAAATTATGTAGAACATTATGTTCCCACATGTGTTCCGTCCCTCTGGGATCGGCGTGTGTGACGGCGTCTTCGACATTTGTCTAGTTATCCAATATATTGTTTTGCATGAAGGTGCTTGTTATTCAAGTATTGTCGTGCTTCGGCGTGAGGCTCGCTGTTCATCATCGAGTTGCTCGTCGGATTCATCTATTTAGCGTGAGGTTCGTCTAAATCGACGAGTTGCTCGCAGGATTGATGTTCCCCCATCTTCAGGTTGCGTGTATCATTCACGTGATTGGGAGATTTATTAGATCAGGAGGTGCATCGTGAAAGATCGGGCCAAACAGTCTTCAGCACATGGATTCTTGCGAGCCCTCCCCCATGGAGATGGGGTCCATGGGGGAGGCAAAAACATGGCTTTTGGCGGCTGCAATTTGTGGTTGAGGAGTTCCCCACGAGTTAGGTTTCCTCCCTTTATATAGCTTCTCGGATTTTCGTCACCCCCTCTAGGGTTGCAGTTGATTGGGCTTATCTCGGCCGTCCGGACTCGTAATCAGTTAAATTATATGTCTAGGACGTTCCCCACGAAATTTCCAACAACTTTGTAGATGGGGAGTTTTCCGTTTGATGCCTTCTTTGACCCGTAACGTGACCATCTTCGAAAAAAGTTCTAGGACAGATTTCCAGAAAAGTCCCGATATGACTCCAACAAGGTTACCTCTTGTATTATTGGTAATTCCTACACATCAAAGTGTAAAAACAAGAACATTATGCACTTTTGCAACTATTAGTAGGTTAGTCCAAATAAATCATAAACTTCATATAAAAACAAGTGTGAAAATCATAATATTAGCTTAAAGCCATCAAAAATTATAGATACGGTATGGACGTATCAACATCCCCAAGCTTAGTTCCTTCTCGTCCTCGAGTAGGTAAACGATAAAAACAATATAATTTTTGAGGTGACATGCAGCCAACACAATCATGATCAAGACAATGTAAAGCATTGCAAGCTGAGATCAAAGTACTCTAAACATGGGCATAAAAGATATAATTCTAACAATAGAACTTAGCAACCATGTTACAATATGAAAAGTAACACAAACAAAAGATTATGAATAATAATGCATTGAAAGTTATTTGTTTGTTTGAAGCATAGAGAAAACATAGTAAAGTGGTATTCAGCTTGTCCCTCATGGAATAGCAAAATATAAATGCATAGAACACCTTCAAAGTTTAAAGGGTGACTAGATACAAATAATTTGAGAACAAGCAATACCATAATCATGAATCAATCAATAATAAATTTTGGGACTATGCACATTATACTTAGAATGACAACTATGCTCTCTTAATTGGTGCATAAAGATAGAAGATGAAGACTCAACATAAAAGTAAAAAAAGAAAGGCCCTTTCGCAGAGGGAAGCAGGGATTTAATATGTGCTAGAGCTTTTCATTTGTAAAATAGAGATAAAAAAATGTTTTGAGAGGTGGTTGTTCCTGTCAACGAATGGCAATGGGGTTCTTGTTACCTTCCATACTAAACAAGTTGAGAGCGGTTCCGAGTATTTGAAAATTGGCATTTACATGCTCTTCTATAAAGTTTGGCACTCCTCCCCACCTTTACTTTCACAAACCATGGCTAACTGAATCCTTCGGGTGCCTGCCAACAATCTCATACCATGGAGGAGTGTCTTTTTTTTCTTTTTTTAAAGGTTACAATGGTCTGGCCAGCTCTCTTGCAAAATTAGTGACGAGCAGATGAAGCATGCAAGTCAAGGGGTACTTAATTTAATAAGGAAGATAACAAAACCAACCACTATGTCCTTATGAGCTAAAAATAGTGTCACAAAATGAGAAGTATTTTGAAGGTTTTGAAAGGTAGCACATGAAAAATTGCTTAGAATGGTTTGAAATGCCATGCATAGGAATTTATAGTGGACTCTTTGAAATAACTTTGGTTTTTGGGAGTTGGATGCACGAGTAGAGCTCATACTCAGTACAGGTGAAGGCTACCAAAAGACTGGGAGCGACCAACTAAGAGAGCAATAACGGCCATAATCATGCACATCGACAAAACATTATTAATCAAAGCATAAAGTGTTATTACAAGTCAAAAAATAAATGATCATAGAGGCTTGAGGCGACTGGTTTATAGTCATAACATGGTATGAGCATGCGCCAAGTCAACCCAAATAAAGCATCAAAGGAGAATACCATAATATTATGCTTCTATATGATAAAAACAACGCATGATTCTTTTGAAGGCACATTAAGCACTCTCAGTCATTTGAGACAAGTCATGCTACAACAATAACTACTAAGCATATAATCAAAATAATATGTAGCATGACATGCTAAAGTCAAAGTCATAGTCTAAACAAGCTCCCTTTTGCACCACTATAAGCACGAAACATTTTACTCTTTTCCAACACCAATCAATTTATTTGAAACAACTCTCAAAGATAATAATCAATAAAGACCAGAGAGCTAATCATATATAACTGAAGAAACTAACAAGCTCTAAACAAGATATGCATGAAAAACAGGAGCTAAAAGCATTGCAATAGCTAAACAAGAATACTCAACAAATATAAGTGAAGAATACGAGTATTCACATGAAAAAGCGGCGCGTGTCTCTCTCCCACACAAGCCATTTATTATAGCAAACAAAACAAAAGAAAACTAAACACAAAAAAACTGACACTCCAAGAATAACACACAATATATGAAGCAATAAAAATATAGTGTCTTGAAAGATGACCTGATATTTTTGTTGATGAAGAAGGGGATGCCTTGGGCATCCCTAATCTTTAACGCTTGTACCTCTTGGATATTTCTTGGGGTGACATGGGCATCCCCAAGCTTGAGCTTTTGTCCATCCTTCATCTCATCTCATCATTCTCATTTCCCTACACTTGAAAACTTCCTTCATACAAAACTTCACACAATTCTCATTAGCAACATTAGTTTACGCAAGATAGTAGATCCACTTTTGGTTCAGTTTTAACTTAAGTATAACATCTATTAAAACATTAGCTACTGTAGCAACTTCTTCTAAAAGTTATGTGATCAAAAGAACTCAAAAAGAAAGAGATCAAGAGGCAAATGCAAATAGTGGCAGAAATCTGTCAAAACAGAACAGCAGGTAAAGATCAAATTTTTCAAAAATCTTCGGTTGCTCAAATCGAAAAGTGCGAAACTAACAAAAGTTAGATAATAACCTGGGACATGTGCACAAAAAATTGCAGATCAATACGACATTCTGGCTGAGAGCAGTAATATTTTTGGTGGCAGCACATAATCAGTTTCGGGACAGCAACCTCCCCAAATCTTACCTTCTTCCTATTAGAGGCTATTCTTGGCACAAAAATGTAATAAAAAGGATAAGGAGAGGTTATTACCGAGGTAACAACTTTCAAGACTCAACAAAAGAAAAAATTACAGAAATAAAACATGGGTTATCTCCCAAGAGTGCTTTTCTTTAATGCCTTTCAGCTAGGCACAAAATAGAGAACCAAACAAAGAAGCAAAACAAAAGAAACTATTTTTGTTGTTTTCAAATTATAAGTGAAAGTAAAGAAGCAATAAGAACAAAATAAACAGCCTAATAAAACTAAAGAAGATAAAACCAAAACATATAAAAGCAACTATAATACAAGTTAACACAATACATATCATATGGATGGGTAATATAGAGTATGAAGGAGACAACCTCATGTTAGTTGATGAATAGGGGGAATGACTCAGGCATCCCCAAGCTTAGATGATTGTATCTTCTTGAATATGTTCTTGGGATGCACCTAAACATCCCCGAGCTTGATCTCTTACGTCCTATTGTTCATCTCATATCACCATATTGATTAGAACTTGAGATCTTACGTCTTATTGTTCATCTCATATCACCATATTGATTAGAACTTATAAGCTACATTCACATTAAACTTCACAAAACTCATTAGTAGGGTTAGTACTCATTAAATAAAATCCACTAATATTCAAGCATTGACAAGTTTCATAATCTATACTCAACATTAGCCACTGTATATACTAAGGTATTCATGATTTTCGTTGTCCGTCGAAAAACTAATGAAACTAATAACACCAAGTACAATATTGAATAAACTAAGAAATCTGTCAAAACTGAACAGTCTGTAAAGATGACACTCAACGAGATAGTTAGGGAGCTCAAATCGAAAAACTCAAAACTAATGAAAGACAGATCATAATATCAAGTTTATTCACAAAAAATTTCAGATCAAAATACTATTCTGAGATTTATCACGATTTTTACAGTGAAGCATAGAAATCTATCTAAACTGAACAGTTGGTGAAAATCGATTTTTTTTAGACAGCTACGTAACTCAAATCAGAAAAAGTTAGTCTAATGAAAGAAAGATAATAAGCATTACTTTGCACTCAAGAAATTTCAGATCAATATCATGTTCTGGTGATTTTAAACATTTTATACGGCGAAGCATAGAAAATCTGCTTCTGGACAGCAAAGCAAAATTATCAACTTCCAAGTAACTAGAAAATACAATTATCACTTTACTTTTATGGTACAGAGGAATATGTACAATATATACAATATACACAATATGTTCAAGTTTTTAACTGAAAAGCTTCCATGGAAAGATTTATTTTGGTTTCATAGGCATGAACACAAGTGTTCAAGGTCGACCCCCACTTAACCATTACTCATCTTTCTAATCACTTTCCTTTTTGAAAACATTTTTAGGTAACAAGTACAACTAATTTTTTTTGTAATTCGCATTTCCTATCCATACTAAGATAGAGAACAACTTAAAACTGGAAGTAAAAACTACTTAGAGATAAATCAAACAAGTGCACACAAGAATATTCACCCACACACTATTGCTCCCCGGCAACGGCGCCAGAAAAGGTCTTGATGTCCCACAAGTATAGGGGATCGTGTGTAGCCCTTTTGATAAGTAAGAGTGTCGAAACCAACGAGGAGCTAAAGGTAGGATAAACGTTCTCTCAAGTTCTATCAACCGCTGATACAACTCTACGCACACTAAACGTTTGCATCATCTAGGAAATAAAACTAGAGCAACAATATGGGTATGAGAGATAGCTTTGCAAGATAATAAATACAAGAAAGTAATTGTTAGTGCTGTAGCAATAAAAATATACTAAGTAACCATAAACTAACAGTACCATGAGTGTGGAAAAGCGGTGGTAATAGTGGTGACTTTGTCTAAGTTCAATTAGCGAATAAATCGGGTTCATTGTCTTTGATGCAGTTTTCTATGTGGGAGAGGCTAAATATACATGCACTTCACTACTTAGAATTACAAGTACTATATGATTGGATTGTTAGCAAGCATCCGTAAATACTAACAATGCATTAAGGTTTCCCTAACCATAGCCTTAAGTTAATGGTCCTCTTACTCCCATACGTGCAACGTTCCGGTTCGCGTCCTCAGGTTTCTGTCACTCCGGCAAGAATTTCCCCCTTCCTCTTACATACTACAAACCCTATGATGTTTAATCCATGCGCGCACAAATATAATGGACACCAAAGGACTGTACCATATCAACATACAACTCTAATGAACCAAATACATTCCACCAAGCAATCAAAAGACAAATAAACTATACAAACATGACACAGATCATAGGATTATAACTTATAGCATCGAACACCATGTTTACATAGGACGGTATAGAGGTGTGTGGGAGGATGAACCACTGTATACAAGGAGGAGTTGGTGATGGAGATGGCGGTGAAGACGATGAAGTGGGCAGCAAGAGGCGCAGGGCGGCGGCGGCAGCGCGGGGAGCTCCTTCCCTACTGCCGGCATCATGGGGGAGCGCCGCCCCTTAGCCCCCTTCCTTCATGGCTTCTTAGGGGACCTTCCCCATGGAGATGAGGTCCATGGGGGAGGCAAAAACGTGGCTTTTAGCGACTGCAATTCGTGGGTGAGGAGTTCCCCAAGAGTTAGGTTTCCTTCCTTTATATAGCTTCTTGGATTTCCGTCACCCCCTCTAGGGTTGCAGTGGATCAGGCTTATCTCGACCGTCCGGACTCGGAATCAGTTAAATTTTATGTCTAGGACATTCCCGTGAAATTTCCAATAACTTTGTAGTTGGGGGGTTTTATGTTTGACCCGTAACGTGACCATCTTCGAAAAATGTTCTGGGACAGATTTCTGGAAAAGTCCCGATTTGACTCCAACAAGGTTTCCTCTTGTATTCTTGGTAATTCCTACACATCAAAGTGTAAAACAAGAACATTGTGCACTTTTGCAACTATTAGTAGGTTAGTCCAAATAAATCATAAATTATATAAAAACAAGTGTCAAAATCATAATATTAGCATAAAGTCATAAAAAATTATAGATACGTTATGGATGTATCAGACCTTGACATAGAGCCATATCTTGAATTCTTCTCTTGTAACCAAAATCTAAAGATCTTGAAACTCCTTGGCTTAACACATAAGCCAGATCATGGATTACTTGAGTTCTACACAAGAACTACATCTTTATTTCTTCTTCTTGATTATATTGGATTCATCTCTTCTGTTTAATGATCTTGATGCCAATAGTTAAGATATATCTTTATCTTCATGGCATCAAAGACTTGAATCCAACACATGAACTTCAAGAAATTCCTATGAAAAATTCCTTCATAAATATCTCAATAAAAAACATTAGTCCATAGGGATTATCATTAATTACCAAAAACACACTTAGGGGCAATTTACCCTTACAGCTGGGCGCCGTACGGAGCCATGCCATAAGGGCGACACGACCAGCGTGGGGCGACGCCATGTAGGCGTGGGGACCCGGGCGAGGTCCGAGGATGCCATGGCCAGCAGGCTGCGGCATAGGCCACATCTGAATAGCGCCGGTCCATGGGTTGTACGGAGTACGCGCGGGAGGGGCGGCGGCGGGCTTGTAGCCCTTGTTCTTTATCTTGTTATTGTCGTAGCCTCCATGATGAGGGTTAGCACGCCACTGCTGCTCCCCGCCCGTACTAGGAGGGGGTGGACCACCCGCCAGAGGAGTGAGCGCAGGACCCTTGGCGATGAAGGCCGAGGCGGAGGTGTTGGCGGTGCGGCACGCCACCTTCATCTCCTGCATGAGCATCATGTTGCAGAAGTTGAGGAAGGTGGGGAATGGCATGAGGAGAGGGGCGATGTTAGCGGTGGAGTCAAAGCGCTCATCGAGTCCCTTGATGATGTTGGTGACGAGGTCGGAGTCGGAGACCGGGGCGACGACCTTGACGAGGGTGTCGGCCGCGGCCTTCTTGCGGTTGAGGTAGTCATCGACGGAGAGGTCCCCTTGCTTGACGTTGAAGAATTCCTCGGCGAGGTAAACCTCGCGGGTCTTCTTGTTGTCGTTGAAGAGGCCGTGGACGACCACCCACACCATGTAGGCGGTAGCGACAGGGGCGTCATCGACAGTCGAGGTAGGCATGATGAGGTCGATGATGTACGGAGTCATGGAGCCATAGAGCCAGCGGAGAACCATCGCACCGAGCCGGAGCCATGTGGCATCCTTGGCGGGTGTCACAGAGGTGAGGTGATCCTCGAGGGCGTAGGTGGTGACGTCCATGGGAGAAGAAGGCACGCCACTAGGGAAGACGTTGGACTTGAAGTCGAGGACGACCAGAATGAGAGACCGGACATTTTGGATGGTGGTGGCCTATGCCCATAGGTGGGCGTCGGGTGGGGGTTGACGGCGTCGGGCGCCATGGGGAGGGAGGAGGGAGGCAGCGGCCGTCTAGGGTAGAGGGCGGCGGCCGGCTAGGGTTGAGGAGGAGGAGCAGAAGCGGTTAGGATATTTTTGGCTGATACCATGTGAAAGAATTGACCACACTTGGTCCTTTCCATAAATGAGAGATCGCAACAATAAGGACTCTCCACGATTTAGAGGATCAGAGAGTTATGTCACATAATGTGACATATCTCTAACAGTTCCTCCATTCCATGCGAAAAAACTTCAACACTAAACTTTCTCCCATTTATTTTCTATGAGGTGATTGTCGACGCTATGGACCAGGGGGTCCCAGCACTAGCCGGTTGGCCCGCTCCACCAGGCGGCCAACCCGAGGTGCTATCGGCCTATCGGCTGCCGCTTCAGAGCGGTGAAGAGCCGTCCGCAAGCCCACTTGCGGGTAGAAGACGAAGGCCACCGCTGGCGTGTGATGACCCACAAGTATAGGGGGTGTATCATAGTACTTTCGATAAATAAGAGTGTCAAAACCAACGAGGAGCAGAAGGTGTTGACAAGCAGTTTTGATCAAGGAATCACTATAAATACTAGCAAATGGGTTTTTAGGGTTATTTGATAATGTAGATAAATAAAGTATGAGTAAATAAAAGACAGTAATAATAATTGTAGCGAGTGGCCCAATCCTTTCTAGAGCAAAGGACAAGCCGGTTGTGTTACTTATGAATATCAAACGTTCCTGAGGACACAAGTGAATTTCGTCAAGTGCTTTTGCTTCATACAGTTGATTAATCTTCATTGGTTTGATAGGTGTTATGGGGGTGCACCTATGCTAATGCACTACCCCAACTTGGACTAAAACATACTTGTGATTATACCCCTTGCAAGCATCCGCAACTACAAGAAAGTAATTAAGATAAATCTAACCACAACATTAAACTCTGAGATCCTACACTCCCTGGTGCACTGGTTTCCTAATGGGGGTTTACGTTTTTGTCACTCCGGCAACCCCATAATTAGTAGCCAAATACACAATGCATTCCACTAGGCCCTTAAAGGTGAAGTATCATGTAGTCAACATTCACATGACACCACTAGTAGAATAGCACCACAACATAAATATCAAACCATTAAATATTACTCAACATAGCTCCACTACTAACATCTTGACTTCTCCCATGTCCTCAAGAACTAAACAAACTACTCACAAGATATCATATGGATCATGATCAGAGGTGAAATAATGATGAATAACAATCTGGACATAAACCTTAGTTCAATGGTTTCACTCAATAACATCAACTATAAGTAGTAATTAACACCGGGAAAGTTTCCCCTATGAACTAGACAAGATTCACCCCAAGATGTTACAGCGGGACGGCATGGTGATGATGGTGATGAAGGTACTGGTGATGATGATGATGATCCTGATGAAACCCAGCTCGATGATGGTGACAATGGCGATGATTTCCCCCCCTCCGGGAAGGAATTTCCCCAGCAGATTTCTGCCTGCCGGAGAGCTTTCTCTCTCTCTCTCTGTGTGTGTTTTCCGCACCGCAGAGGCGATGGAGTATTTATGCGATCCCCTTCCCCGTCTTAGGTTTCCGAGAGGAAGATATATGCGAAGGGGCACTGGCAGAGGTGGGCCAAGGCGACCACACCACCTGGCGGGGCGGCCAGGGCTGGCACGCGCTTCCTGTTTTCTGTTGTTTTTGTGTTTCAGAAAAGTTACACAGAAAATATTCTCGGAATTGGACGAAACGAAGCCCGAAGTTCCTATTTTTCCCGACATGAGACGGAGTCCAAAGCAGAGACGGAGGAGGGCCAGGAGGCAGCCACACCACCTTGTGGCGCCCCCCCTCTGGCCGCGCCAGGGTGTGGTGTGGGCCCCTGGCCACCCTCTGACGTCGCCCTTCCGCCTATAAAATCCCTCCGACGCGAAAACCCTAAATCAATCAGCGTCCGTCCATGAAAATTTCTGCAGCGCCGCCGCCATTGAAGACCAATTTTGGGGGACAGAAGTCTCTGCCGGGACGGGGAATTGCCCCCGGAGCCATCTCCATCGACTCTACCGCCATCTTCATCGCCGTTGCTGACTCCCATGATGAGAAGGGAGTAGTTCTCTCCCGAGGCTCAGGGCTCTACCGGTAGCTATGTGGTTCATCTCTCTCCCATGGTGTGATCTATATGTGATCATGAGCTTTGTATCTAGTTGAATTGGTAGATGTTACTCTTCATCTATTATGCTACTCAAGTGGTTTTATTCTTGTAATCTCCGGAGACACCTTGTCCCATGATGTGAGGGTGACAGTGTGCGCATTATGTGTGTCTCTTAGGCTAAATTTTACAGTAATACTTATCATGAGTTATGATCTGAGTTGGATGTCTCTATGAATTGTTGGTGTTTGTCTGGAACCATCTAGTGCACTCAAGGTGATAGTGTGGGGTAGTCTAGATTGGGGAATGCGAAATTTAAGGAGTGCTTTGTAGCCCTATGCATAATTATTGTTTATTATCCAACACGAGAGTAGTTCAGTGTAGCATAGTGAAGAATGATATTTATGTGTTAAATTATGTTATCATTGTTGAGAGTGTCCACTAGTAAAAGTATGATCATAGGCCTTGTCTCTAAGCATTAAAACACCGTTTACAACCAGTTCTGCTACAGGTTTGCTTGCAGTGATTTTTTATTTCAGATTACAATTACCACTTATAATCATACATATTACTTGTATTTCACTATCTCTTCGCCGAACTAGTGCACCTATACACCTGACAAGTGTATTGGGTGTGTTGGGGACACAAGAGACTTCTTGTATCTTAATTGCAGGGTTGCTTGAGAGGGATACCTTTGACCTCTTCCTCCCTGAGTTCGATAAACCTTGGGTGATCCACTTAAGGGAAACTTGCTGCTGTTCCACTAACCTATGCACTTGGAGGCCCAACACTGTCTACAAGAATAGAAGCATTCGTAGACATCAGTGGCATCAAAATCTTGGCCAGGAAAGAGCAGGCACGCCTCCTGAATGAATCGATCAGGAAGACGACAAGAAAGTGAGAAAGAAGTTGTTGGGCTACATGAGCTAGATAGGCCGGCTGGACTTCTTCTCTTATCCTCCTAATTTTTTCTTCTTCTTCTTGTTCTTCTTCTATTTCTTGCAGCATTTTTTTAGGGGAAAGCAAGAGAGCAGTTTGGAAATATTTGCAAGAAGGTTTAAAAACTTGATTTCTTATTTAAATTTTTTTCTAAATTTGTAAATAATAAAGTTTTAATTTTAATTTAAAATAAGAATAGGAGGAAGGATTCAATATAAAACCATACGAGCAAAACTTAAAATAGACTTTAATCCAAATAGTTTTATATTTGATAGAAACATGCAAGGTGATAAATGCATGATGATAAATGATGTCACGATGACGCACAAAAATAAAAGAACAAGCAATTTCTAATAGGGGATTTTTCTGGGTCGTTACAAATACCAAATAATTATGTTCTCCCTTATGTGTACACTAACTCAGAAAGTTCTTCATTATGAAGTCGTTCGTGATGATCGGGGCAAGCATATCTAAGTTCACATACGGTGTGGATACAAACCATGTATGTGCTCCGCAATACACTAAAGTTGATTTGGCGAGCCTAGCATGTGTAGACATGGTCTCAGGAACATGGAGATCGAAAGATCGAGCACGAGTCACATGGATGATGTGATTGGCAAAGTAGTGACTCCCTTGAAAACAATATCATGCGCTTGGGGTGACCAGGGGTGGTGTAGTGTTGATGGGGTCATGTAATCACTAGAACATTTTAGGGATGTTGTTCTAAGTGGGAGATCATAGGTTTTGTGCTTATATTATGAACTTAGTTTTATATCTTTGCAAATTCGTGTAGATGAATATCCACATCATCTTAGTCTTTTTATGCATAAAGAAAACTTAAAATGATAGGTCAGTTTATCGTTTATACCAACGCATGAGGAATGTCCTATAAAGAAATGACTAGCTCTATGTGATAGAAAAAACCAATAGGAGTCGAATCAGGAGACTTTGCGATCAAGAATGATAATGGTGATTATCATGATCGTGGTGACAATTCAATAAAATTCCATAGCACCGTGCTTCATACCAAGAAGTCTGAATTGTGGGAGCGTTCTTCAAACACCAATGCATATGTGATGCTTGTTGAAATTGAGGCGCTCTTTGCATCGCAAGTCAGAATTATGAAGTATGAGTTAATGGACAAGTTCCTTTCAATTGAGTTGGAAGAGAACATCTGCTTAAAGTGTCATACGGCAACCATGATAGGATTCATGGGTGCCTCACCGACTAGGTCTACTGGATGACAAATGAAATTGTGATAGATAGGGTGCAGTGTTGACTTCCTCCCAGCTACAAAGATTTTGTCATAGGCTATTCCATGCAAGGGGAACCGTTCACCTTCCGTGGATAACGGACTCGATGGAGAACCATGAAAGTAGATCCAATAGCAAGCAAAATTGTCAACCCGGAAAAGGTATATTTGATATACAAGTTATAAATTTTTTATGTTAAACACTTATGGCAGATTTTGTGTATTTGATACAAATTACCGTTTATTCAAAAACTGGACCTTCTGCATAAGAATTACATGAAGGAGCTTGTGGCACAAATTAATGGCAATCAAGATGTTGATGCCCATGAACGCCTTACCTCTATATTTATTATCAGGATTAGTGATAGAATAGATTTTGTAATCAATAATAGTTGAGGAACTTATTAGTGTGTCTTGCATTTTGCGAGACAAAGTTATGGTCACATTATGATTATGAATGTTTTATTCTTGTTTATCCTTGGTAATTGTGTAATGAGCATTTATAAACATTAAACATAAATAATCCAAGTTAAATAATGATTTCATATTTAAATTACACTACTATTCAGAGTCATACTTTATGATTAAGTACATGTGAAAATTTCATATTGATGAAATGTATTGTTGCTAGACGTTTGATCCCTAAACAATACGAATCATGTTTCGTTTGAAGAAATGTCTCAAACTTTGCGATATCGAGAGTACACCTAATTGTTGAGATCATACAAATGATTTCAGCATAGGAAAAAGGAATGTACTTTTATTGTTAAGTATTATACATGTCGATGTATAATATTCATACAAGTAGTGGGAATCATTGTTTCGTATTCTTTGTTCGAAATCCAAAGTGACTATTTGTATTTACATGGGTTTGAATTCATTTGATGTATTCAAAAGATTTGGTAAATGAAAAAAGAATTATAATTAAGTCCTTGTGGTTTTGTTCAAAGCGACAAGATTATAAGTTGTGATTTTGTGTAAGAATTTGTATAAATCGTTCTAACAAATAAATACCCAGAACACTTCAATATGATTGATGTGTGTTTTAAAAACATAACTTGTTGGATATTAAGTGATGCTGGATTATCTCCTATAGTGTTAAATTTATCTTTAAGAGCGGTGCATTAAAATAGCAAACACTGATTTTAATAAATAGAAAACCATAATACTATATGAGTTATAGTATGATTCATAGAAATTTTGAGTTATGCATGATAAGTCAAAATTAATATGAAAAAAATCTTTGTATCGTGTTCTTATGTGAAATATGGACATATCTTCCATGAACCAAAAGTGCAAAATTGTATTGCAAAATTTGGTGCACTCTAGAGAAAGAGTATTCTCGATAAGAGTGTTAAAAGGAAGAAAATCAAGAACTAAAATAAAGTTATTGACTTTATCTTGATAATGTCAGAATAGCGCAACAGAATATGTTCTGGAGAGAAGGTCTGCATTAGAAAGGAGAAAATTAATGATGATCATATCATTTTCAATTGAAATCCTTTATTGAAGAATATGGGATTCATAAATAATTTTTGCCTATTCGCAAAATATAATTCATGATTTACTTTTCATGTTATTGGAACAAGACATACCTATGAACTATGAAGAAAAGATGGTGGACCTAAATGCGAGAAATGACTTAGAGTCATGAAATCATATTAAGTAAAGTTGTTACTTAATTTGAAGTTACATTTAAGATTGAAAAGTAAGAGTACTTGATCTTATTAAGTAAATTGCTAATTTAATCTTCCTGAATAATGCAAGATTATAAGGAGGAAATGAAACTTCTAAAGAAAGACATAAAAGCTTGATTTGTCACACAAGTGTATTTTTGACAAATTCAATAAGTTTGACTACAACATGTAGCGATGCTTAAAGTCTTTTAGGTAATTAAAATCACTAGGTTGTCAAAATTGCAAGTTCTTAAAATTCATTTAAGAAGAGGCAAAATTTTGTGAACCTTTTGGAAATTAATATCTCACAACTGGAAATCTCAATTTGATGTATAATCAAAGGATTTTGGAATTGTCCAAGATATCGAGAAGACCTATAATTTACATTATACTTAGTGGTATCTAAATTAAATAGTTTTTCATCATTATATGTAAAAGACATATTTTGAGTGGGAGCTTTGAAAGCTTTCTCATAATATATGACAGATTTATTTTTGAGTGGGAGCTTGGTAGACATTCTTATATGTAGATGACATATCATGAATGGACTAGTTGGTATTAAGAAATATTAATAAGTGGTATTAATAGATAAACAAAAACATTGATATCTATCGAGATAGATTGATATGTTAAATAAACATTATGTCAGAATGTTTTCTTAGTCGAAATTCTGAAAGTCCAGAATGGAACAAGTCAGAGAGGAAACTCTTGAAGGACTGAATGGCTAATGAAATATTGAGTTGGAACTCAATACAATAATAGTGGTTGATAGATGTGCCACGTTCATTACGTCATCTAAAACCATATTATGTACACGACATAATGTGACCCAAGTTCTTGATAGAAGAACATGTTCTAGAATGATTTGAGAATCATGGAACAAAGGATAAGTTTGAAGAACAAGTTCTGGAACAATTTGAGAATCATTGGATAAAGTTCGTCCTTCAGGTTCCAGGTAGAACTAAGGTCATATTTCTAAAAGAAAGTAAGCTTGGCCGCAAGTGCGAGTTTACCGGGTTTGGAAATTTGCAAAATGAAAGGCTTAGACAAATGGAAGCGTGGTTAGACATCGAAGTTGCACCTTTGCACTTTCGATTGAATCTACATAAATTGAACATTAGAGGCTACTTGAAAGTGGCAAGTATAATGTTATGGCTTAGAAAGTTTGTCTTCTTGATGAGTGTGTCTCTGGTATGCATGGCAATAGAGAAAGTTCTTTTTGACTGATCAAATGCCATTGCAAACACTAGAATACAAAGTCCCACTCTTCTGCCAAAAACATATATACTTTAACGACATCATTCGATGATGGATAATGTCAAACTGGTTGACAAGTTGCAAAGAATATAAAAGGTCTGAGTTGTACAGATCGTTGAAACACTCTCTCGCGAGCAAGCATGATCAAAGACACATATGTCTGATATGGTGTCATGATGGCATGCAGCTGGATTATTTGTAATCTAGTGCAAGTGGGAGACTAAAATAAATATGCCCTAGAGGAAAATAATAAAAAAATTATTTGCATATTTCATATAGTTCATAATAAGTTTAATACTGTGCTATAACTATGTCAGTCGGAAAACACTGATACACGTGTGGTATTAAACAACCAGTGTCCCTAGTAAACCTCTATTACTAGCTCATTGGTCAACTGATGATTAATTTTCGAATCATGTGACAATCACGTCTAATTGACAATGAGGATCATGCCATTGTGTAAAATGCCATGATGTACCCAACTTTATTATGTAACACGATCATGTCATGATGTTCATGTTGCGATAATAAGAAATGTTGTAACCTAAATCCTTAGACCGTGAGATCATATTTAATCACTACTTCCGGCAGAAGCTTAGATTGCATCAACCGTCACTATCGTAACTGGGTGACTAAAAAGGCATCTTTTGGGTTTTCCAATGGAGTATGTAGAGGCGTATGCATCAAGAGCGGGATTTGTTCTTCCCCATGACAGAAAGATACTCTGGGCCCAGTCGGTGAATTTCATCCAATGTTGCAACATGTGACTAGGTCACGGGGATGGAATATCACGGAACGAGTAAATGGCAATGTCGGTAACAAGATTGAACTAGGTATGGTGATACCAACGATCAAGTCTCAGATATTGCAAGTATCGCAGAAACAAAGGGAATAGGATATCGACATTTGTGGTTCAACGACGAAAGTCCTTCGTGAATGCACATGGGTCATCACGGATATCCAGATCTGATTGATGGTCATTTACCGGAGAGGAGTCTCAATAATGTCTGAGCATTCCCGAACCGTAGGGTAATACACTTAAGGGTTCGATGATATAAAAGATGGTTTTGGTACATTTGGAATTGTCAGAGTATTGACAAGAGAGAGACAGAAAAGTTCTGCGGTGATCCAAAAGTTGTTCGGAGGGTTCCAGAAGGAGTTTCGGAGCAACATGCAATTAAATAATAAAGTAATTGTTATTAATTAATGAATTAATATTAATAAAACATTATTTATTTAGTTCAATGAGCATCCCACCTTATTGGGCCCCTCCCGGAGGGAAGCCCAACTAGGCCTAGGCGCTCCCTTTATTGGATAAGGGAGTGGGGCGCCCTAGGGTTTGGTGGGTGGGCCGAAAGGGGCCCATAGGGTCCAGCCAGCTAGGGAAACCCTAGCATCTGGCCCTAGGTTTCCCTTGGGCTCCCCTTGCCCCCCTTGGCTGCCCTAGGGTTGCCTTGGTGGAGGGGTAAGGGTGCCCCCCTCCCTCATATATAAGAAGGCCCACTGGGAGGAGGACAGCACACAATTGGCACAAGCAGGAGCCTTCTCTCCTCCTCTATGCGCCTCCTCCACCTCTCTCTTCACCTCTCCTTCCCGTGTGGCTCCCTGAAGGGCTGCATAGGAGTGAAGGTCAATCTCCACCGATGCACGTCGTCATGCTGCGAGAATTCTAGATCTGATCCAAATCGATCTACTTCCGCAATCTTGGCTGGATCAGAGAGACCGGAATAATTCATCGTTCACCATATGTGTATGAAACTACGAGGTGCTGCACTTGCGGCACTAAGTCGTTGTGTCATTGTTATCACAGTAGTGTCGTGACACCAAGTTCTACACGACCTTGAGGTCGGCTACATCGTCTTCATCATCAACTCTTGTGCGAGAGCGTAATTCCCGCGTTCGATCTATGAGGGTACGTCACCGAATCCCGGTTAATCATTACAACATTACTCGTAGACAGATCTTGGGCAATTTGGGGTTGTAGGCAATTTTTTTTTGTTATTTGTACCGAACCCCAACACTTCAAGGAGGTTGAGAAGCATCCATTTACATTGAACCATTGTTGGCTCAAGCTCATAAAGGAGTGTGAGGCCACATTTCTTGCCGAGGAGAGCAAGATCATAATGGCCGACTTGACCGTCTTAGAACCAAAAAGGAGGGCATGTTTTAAGAAGAAGCCATAATTTGTGCCCGTGATGCATGAATTGGTATTTATTGTTTGTATTTGATGGCCAAGAATTGAAGTATGAGACCAACCCGCGTGGACCTAATTACTGTTATATTATTTGAAGTCCTTGTCCTATCATTTTTATGAATTTTTTAGACCAGGTAGTGGACCAACTGGTTGCCAGATTGTGGGTCAAAATTCACGTGGCCGAAAAATGGATCGTCTCGCTGAGCGCACCCCTGGCCCATTTGGAGTTCAGACAGCAACTGACCACGTGTGTTTTGGTGTGTGAGACCCGATCTATATAGATCGAATCAGACCGTTTCAGAAAACAAAATAAATCATGCTCCAATGCTAGGAGACTGGGAGAAGGAGATTATTCCCCTTCAGTTTTAGTGATTTGCATGTATTACCAGAGTGCTGAGTATTAGAGGTATTTCTGGCTTTTTTCTTGGCAAGGAAAATCAGAGCACGAACGCTTGAAATGGCAATCGTTCGATGTGATGGGAGCACGGATGGGCACACAACCGCGGAGAAGGCAAGTTGCAACGCTCATATTTATCTTTTTTTAGTCACTAGTAAATGTGTATGTGCATGCACGTCAAATTATTTATTTCTTGTCTCATCCAAGGTTGAAGTAATACACTAATATCAAACAACAACATAGAGGTCCAATAATTACTTCCAAAAGTATTCAAGTAATCATGCTCAAAATCAAAGTAAGTTGACAATATTCATAACAGTTCTATACTTCTCAACTTATTGAAGCCCCCAAGTCGCCTTTATTGGATAGATCTCCCAATTTTTTTATTGTTACAAAAATTAGGCGTTTATCTAGTCAAGATCGAGTTTGTGAATTTGTTAAAGTGGAACGGTCGCAGGTTAGGATTAGTCATTGCCTCGCAAATCTTGCGAGAGCAGAACATCGCCCTGATATCTGGTTAGGCTGATGTTGTTCTTCAGGAGCTAGAAAATGACCGTCTTGTAATCCTTCATGTTTAATAAAGATTTTTACTTTGCCCGCAAAAAAAAACAGTTCTATACTTCTATAAAAAATCTATCCTGAGGCAATTGTCCAAATTTGGTGTGACATGGGCATTTGACTAGACATTCGTTGTCCTTGTAATGCAACATGTGTATCAATTTTTTGGTCGTGTAGTATCTGTTTCGGCATGCAGCTGGTGAAGGAAGGCGCTTGATGGGCTGTGGGCAATGGGCATGCAATCAAGTTTCTAGCTGACCCCTGGATCCCCGGACTGAAGCCGGGCTCGTTTTCTACTCTGACGCCGATCCCTGACGGCGCTACCGTGGCCTGTCTGCAGGCAGATGATCATGGTGCATGGGACACCGATGTGGTGCGCTCCATTTTTGAAGAGGAGATTGCAACTCGGATCTTGCAGATTCCGGTTAGTCGACGGGGTGGCGATATTTCCTATCTTGGCCTCACACAAAATTTGGTGACTATACGGTTGCTTCTGTTTATAACTTAGCGAGAACGAACAAATTCTTTCTGGACAGAAGCAGAAGTGGTGGCGAAACGAGTTCAGCGACGGCAGCGGACTCGGTTCTTTGGAGATGTCTGTGGGCAATCAGAGCTCCAGGGAAAATGAAGGTGAACTTATGGAGCCTGTCCCATGATTGTTTGCCCACCGGACAGCAGATGTGCGGCCGCCACATTCCTACGTCTGCAAGTTGTGCTGTGTGCACTATGGAGGAGTCGGTTGATCACGTCTTCCTTCGATGTCAGTATGCTCATGAGGTCTGGCGTGAAGTTAAAAAGACTCGCGGTATGCAGCTGAGGAGGAAGCATTCCACCAGTATCAAAACTTGGTTGTTCGACTTCCTTGGGAGATCGACCGAGAGGGAACGCATGTTCCTCACGGTCACTATTTGGCATCTGTGGACAACTCGGAATGATGTTCGTAATGGTAAACCTCTGAGAGCCCCCACAGTGTTGCCTACCAGATTCAAGCTTATGCTGAGATGATAGAGCTGCATCTTTTCAAACCACAATCCTCTACTCGGCATGATACCACTATTTATGGTGTTCGTTGGTCTCCGCCGCCTGAAGGTACGGTTTATATTAACTGTGACGCAGCTCTGTTCTCTTCTTCACACCGAATGGGATTGGGCGTCGTGATCCGAAACCACATTGGTCAATATGTCGCTGCTTGCAGAGAACTACATGAGAAGGTTACGACGCCGGAAGTTGTTGAAGCGATGGCGTTGCGCCGCGCTCTATCCCTTGCCGGCGATGAGGGTTTTAGCAAGATCATGGTGGTCTCGGACTGCTTGTCATTGGTTCAGCGGGTGCTTGCTCCTAGCATGGATCGCAGCAGTGTCGGAGTCGTGGTGCAGGATATCAAAGCCCTTGCTCAAGACTTCGAAGCTTTTTCTCTTAGCCATGTTTTCCATCAGTTCAATGAATCGGCACATATCTTAGCTCGCTCTGCGGAGCGCTATGTTTTTTTTGTTTTTAGAAACTTTGCACCGGATTGCATCCGAAAAACTCTTTGTAATGATTTGCTGTGATCAATAAAGTGTCGTATTCCCTCAAAAAAAAAATTGGTAGGTCTCGTAGGTCGTACTCCCTCAATTACAAAATGTAAGAAAAACGCTTAGGAACAGACGGGAGATCGAACACATAATCTTGCTAGGTTTAGTTTTTTAAATAAATCTGACTGTAATTGGGTCGACAAACCCTCTAGCGTTATTTTGGATAAACTCATAAACGATGTAACTGTATTGTGATTGGAGCAGCAAGTTTTAAACGCACTCTTTTTCTTACCAGAATAAAGGGACCGGAAGGTTTTTAATAAGACGGCTAGCAGGCGACACGGTCTCCCGTGGGACCCACATATCACAGCTCACCACCACACTTCTCTTCCAGTCTGTTCAATCTTATCCCATAGCGGCCATGGAGACACAGAGGCTGCCTCCTTGGGCGACCTCCGGCGTACCCGCATGCCGCCGCCGCCACCGCAACTCCATGGACCCTGCTCCAGATCTCCCCCATCTCCTCATCTACCCCTCGTGTTTTTCCCATGACGGCCATGGAATTGCCGCGCCCCAAGCTGCCGCGCGGCCTCGCCCCAAGCTGCGGCGTCGCCGCCGAGCCAATCCCCGCTAGACCTAGCACGGATGCCTCCACGCCACGCCGGTGCGGTCCGGCTCCGGCGCTCGTCGAGGAGGAGCACGCCGACGAGAATCGAGGACAACAGGGGTTAGTGTTGCAGCACGTCGGAGAAGTCACCACGACGTGAGCCACAGCTCACCTGTCGCGCGTGCCAGGCAGATGTCAAGGACGGCGTGCTGCAGGGGGCGACGCCGCCATGCTCCCTGTTGCTGCGAGAACTGTCTCCGGTGCTAGTGCTACACTGCTACTGCGGACGGCGGTGCTGCCTGGCCGGGACAGCGTAGGCGATGCAAGAGCATGCCATGTTGGTGCCAGCGGTGAGTGGTTGCGCTACCAAAGGAGTACCGTGTTGCTATCATCGGAAGAAAGTTTTTGCTAGTACAACCTGTTATGTGTGTTTTGCATCTATTGTTACGTGAATTTGCATCATAGGAACACAACTTTTTGCTAGAATTGGCTGCTACTTTCGCTATATACCTATATTATTTTTGTTACATTTAAATCATAGTAAGAAACCATTTTTGCTACAGCCATTCTAAAGTTTTGCTAGTGTCGATTTGATGTTGAAAATTATTGCCATGCGCCGCTCGCGCTGCAGCTCCTCCTCGCCGCCGCCACGCACTACAGCTCCGCCTCCCCGCCGCCACACGCCGCCCGCGCTACAGCTCCTCCTTGCCGCCACACACTGCAGCTCCGCCTCCCCACCGCCATGCGCCGCCTTGAGGTCTGCCAGTTTCTTTTTGAGTAGCTCCGCCTCCCCATCGACTCGAAGGACGACGATGGTGCTGCAAACGGTAAACGACATTGCTACCGTAGGTTGACAATGGTGGTACTATAGTCCGACGGCGACCCTACATTGGTCGACATCGTTGCTATCATGTCTGGCGGAGATGCTGCAAACGGCTGACGGCGATGCTACCAACGGTGATCAGAGCTGCTGCTGACGGTGCTCTGTTTTGCTACAAGTGGGATTAGTATTTTCGATTTTTTGCTATGGCCAACAACAATTTGCTACATATCTATATTTATATTGCTACAACTATTTTGTGGTTTTGCTACAACAATATAAATTTTGTTGCATTGTCTCCAGCGATGGCTCCAAAGAAGTATATTTGCTACGATAATTTTTTTTTTGTTCCAACAAAGTCTCCGGTGATGTCTCCGGCGAGGTCGGTTTTGCTGCAATAGCATAGTTTTTTTGCTACGATATCTCCGGCGAGGTTTCCGGTGAGATCTCCGGAAAGTTTTGTGTGTTTTGTGGTGAATTATTTTTGCTACATCGCGATTGATTTTGCTCTGCTATATTGGTATATGATGGAAGCAAAAGTGAGATTTTACTGAAAATAGATTTTGCTCCGAACAAAACATTTATACATTATGGAAGCAAAAGCAGAATTATGAGGGGCTATAGGTGGACACGTGTTAGCCTCTAGACCGGGTGATTTTTGGGTTTTATTCTCCGGAAGACGCCCAGCATTGCCCTAACTTTGTTTGGTCTGTGTTGTTTAACGACTGAGCCTTGTGTAGTCGCCCTAGTCTCTTGGTTCTATACCTTGTTCAGCTCTAACTGTTAGGACCTGGACTTGTATAAAATGACACCCGAATCAATGAATCAGCGTGCAGTGCAAATCCTTTTCTTATCTTATAATATGTTAGAGTATACATGTTGTACACGGCTAGATTAGGATAGAGATAGGATACGTGTCTTGTACTCCAAGTCTATGCCTTGTCTTGTACTCCAAGTCGGTCCGTTGTACGTTTATATATACTCGCCCGAGAGGCTCAATAATACATCCACCATATTCTGTCATACCTCTCTCCCTCTACCCTTCTACATGGTATCAGAGCCCCAGGTCTCGAGTTCAAATCCTGGCTTTCACAATTTATTCTAAATTCTCTCGCAGCCGCCGCCGCCGCCCGCCTCGGTCTCCTGCCGACGCGCCCGGCCGCCGCCGCTCTTTCTCGCCTCTGGCGAGCTCTCCGCTGCCTCTTTGCCTCTCTACACGTGTTGACTTGTCTTCTCGTCTCCCGTCACACGTGAGAGGGGGTGTTGAAGTGTATAAGTTGATTGTACTAGCCCTTTCCATCAGTTCGGACTTTTGGTTGCGTTGGCTAGTGCATGAAGCTTAACATGGTATCCTTGACCTAGCCGCCGCCCCGCTTTCGCACCGCGCCGCCCCCGGGGAGGTCGATCTCTATGATCGCTGCCGGGGGCTGCGCCGCCCGTATTAGGGTTCGTCCGCCGATCGGTTGATTGGCTGCCCTACGTCTTTTTCTCGTCGGTCGCTTGACCGGCGTTTTCTTTTTGGTTTACCGATCTTAGATCGGATTGCGTCGCCCACCGCCGCCGTCACCACGCGCCTCTACTCCAACCTCGGCGTCGAACTTGCACCGGCGGCCACCCATACGCCGGCTATTGCGGCCGACGCGCTGGCGCCGTCGCCGCTTCGGTCGGCTCTTGCCGGCTGTCGCGGTCCCTCGGTCGGCTGCTGCGCCTACCTCCATAGGCTGCCGCGGTCGTCTCGCTGGCGCCAATTCCGCACCGGCCGGCTCGCCTTCACCAACCACGCGGCAACGCCGGACGCGTTGTCCGAGGGACACCTCGGTACATCACTGCCGACTCCACGCCTGCGCGGTCTTCATCGCCGGTCCGTCTTCACCGTCATCGCCAGGACTTCACTGACAACGACGCCACGGGTTCCGATCTGTGTGCCGTCGTCTAGGACTTGGCGCGTCCAGCGCCGCCGTCGGTCTGATCAACCGATCTGACGCTCGTCTCCGCCAAGTACGTCCCCGAGCACGCGCCTACCACCGTTCGAGCATCGGGCTGCCGCTGCGTCGCCCCTTCGGGCCGTAGCGTCGCTGCCTTTGGTCCCCGCCGCCGGCTACCAATGTGCCTTCTTCGGTATGTACGTTGCTGGTGGTTCACACGCCGCTGCACCGACTCGGGCCCTGCAGCCGCGCCGTCCCATCGGGCTGTTGCATCGCTGCACGCGGTCATCGCCGTCACCTCGCGAGGACGTCGCCGGCTTCTCCCGCGCCACCTCCCTCGGCGCGGGATGTCGCCGTCCGCGCATGGTCTTCGTCGCGCCGCTGGGTTCTTCCTCGCCTACTTCGAGTACCGCCGCCGCATCTCCACAGGCAACCGGCATGGCCACTCCTAGCCGTCGCAGGTCCCGCCGACTACCCCTTCGCATGTCTAGGCATCCAGCATGGCCACTCTTGGTCGTCGTTGGTTCGCCGCCTTCTACGTCTACGTCCAGCACGACTTCATCGCCAGCGTCATCGCCTCGTTCTCGACTACACCTGCTCGTCTACTCCGACAACCGCGGACTGCATCGACACCTTTTGCCGTTGTGCGCCTCGCAACCGTCGTGGAGGCCTTCTCTGCTAGTCTCCTCTCCGACATGGCATGAAGTTGTTTCTACTGGTCCCGTTCTTCGCACGCCCGGTACTGGCAACACCGGCACGTGCATTCGTCCCCGACGCGTTCCCAAGTCTGGCAAGCTTGGTCGCAGCGCCTCGTCCCCGTGTTCGTCTTCGCGTACTCGGTTTTGGCACAACCGGAGTATGCCTTCGTCCCCGACGTGCGCCTGGTTCTGGCAAAGCCATGGCCGCACCTCGTCCTCGACGGCTCGGACTGCATCGACTTCGGCATCACTCTCCCCGACGACTGCCTCGATGCGTCTCCATCCTTCTACGGCGCCCTACGCGCCTGCGGCTTCATCTGCGGCTACCTCGTCATCGGCACTCGCCACGACATCGACCACGGCGACCCCTCGCACGGCTACCTCGACCAAGGTTGCATCACCCACCGCTCTCGGCTCCCTCGACATCGGCACAAGGGCTACCACCTCGCCTGAGCTCCTCACCAACATTCTCTACGGTCCAAGCTTCTGCGACGTGACACCGTCCACGACGTTCCCGCTACCACTGCGGGGGGGGGGGGGGATGTCAGCGCACTGGTCTACTTCGGGTTTCTCTCCAGTCTGACCGTTCGCGACGCTCCAGTTGTTCACGACGCTACCGCTACGACTGCGGGGGGATGTTAGAGTATACATGTTGTACACGGCTAGATTAGGATAGAGATAGGATACGTGTCTTGTACTCCAAGTCTATGCCTTGTCTTGTACTCCAAGTCGGTCCGTTGTACGTCTATATATACTCGCCCGAGAGGCTCAATAATACATCCACCATATTCTGTCATACCTCTCTCCCTCTACCCTTCTACATAATACACGTGTAGCTATATTTCATTTTTGTCTGAAACTGAACATCGTCAAATCCACCAAATACATCGATCAAATGGCTATTGCAAATGGCATAGCTTGCAGAACGTCAACAGATTAGAGTAGCATTTACCTATATGCAAAATAGCATGCTACCACCGGTGGTAGCTAGCCATGCCAACGACGTTAGAAATCTATTAGATGTCGACCAACACCCCCCGCATCCCCTACATCGATCTGCCACTGGCGGCCACTGGCGGCCACCCCGTCCCCCCCACCCCCACCCCGGCGCCCGTGGCATGCTGCCCTAACCGGCGCCATGTCTTTCCTCTCGCCGGTCGGGCCTGCTTTTTCTCCGAATCATCCTGATATCTCCGGCATCCTCGTCGCTATCCCCACAAATCATTGCCGTCTTTGAGCGCGGCGAGGAGGTGCCGACCTCACACTAGGCGCTGGCCGGTTGTACCAGCACGCGGAGGATTCAAATCAATCTTTGCTCCCGGCCCTAGCCATGGCGAGGAGGTAGAGTCCGCTCCGCGGTCGCGGTGAGTGCTGGTGCTGGTCAGCCACAACTGGTGGCTCATCCCACACCCATCGGCTGGAAATTAGAGGCGCGAGGAGCCCAAAGCGGTGGCAAGATTTTTGGGCGGGGCGGCATCGGTCTTCAGTGCAGCTATGGGGGGAGGAAGTTGGGCATCCGCGCCGGAGCTACAACCATGGCAACGAGGCTGTAGGTAGGGGGCAGCGAGCGGGCACAACCTGTTTTGCTGATACGAGGCCTGCGTGGGCATGGCCGAGATGCAGGAGAGGGGCAACGACGCTGCCGGCCGAGCTACAGGGTAGGGGAGGAGCCCTTCCCGCATCGGTCCACCCCAGACAGCGCGCCGGCGTCCACCGAGGCACCGACGCGGCTCCCCCCCCCCAGCCCGCGCCCTCCACCTCCCGATTCCCTCGCACCGCGTTGACCTCCGACGCCGACACATTCCACCAGCGCCTGGAAGAAGCAGGGAAGGGCTACCAGATAGACACGCTGGCGTGGCCGACCATGGTTGCGTGTGGTGGTGCCTTTTTTGGTCGGGTTGTGCCCATTTCATGACTCGATTTGGTCGGGGACGAGATCGATTTGGTCGGGGGAGCTTCACCTTGAACTGCATCTGCTCCCGACGGCACAACTCCGATGCTCCCCATCCTGGCGGCACAAAATTGTCCCTCCCTTCGCTGCAGGTATCGGGCACACCGGCCAGCCTGTCGGTGGGGCAGCGGCCGTCTAACAGGCCGGTGGGGATGGTTGATTCGGGGCGAGCTCGCGCAGTGGGGAAAGTGGGGCCCTAAGGTGCAAAAAGTGGGTCGGGGAAGGGTTTGTGGTCTAGTTTCGATGGTGTTAAGGCGTGTTCCCTCCGTTAAGAAAAGATGCGGTGGAGATTGTTCTATAGACCGATCTAACAGCTAGTTATGGGTATATAACTACCACCGGTGCTAGCAAATCTGCGTTGTAACCTATATTTGGTACAACATTCAGTTAGACTAGAAGGACCTTGCACGCTTTGTTGCGCCCGTTTTGTGATGTTCTCATTTTTCTCTTTGCGGATGTACATGCAATTTGCTTAACCTAGGATGAAAGGTTGTAATTTGAAGCACATCATGGTTTGGTGAATATGTATATAGAATTGCACCTCTTTTAGTTTCATACCCGTAAAGTGGAGTCAGTTTACCTTTTCCAAACCACATTTACATAGACAAAATAGTGTTCTTCACCAAATAAAATTTAGTACTTCCAGGCAATGTGATGCCAATGCATAAAATCAATCAAAATTAGAGAATTACCATCCATGGCTCTAGGTGATTGGACCAGAAAAAACTACATAAGTCTTGAAAGCCCTGCTTATGATGAAAATGAGTAATCACTGATGGTGACATGTGAATTCTCAGTTCTTCTCTGTGAACCTCAATCAAAACTCTGAATCCCTCCGTTGCATTCTTTCCTAGTGTATTGTCACTATAGGAGTATCAAATTTTACTTTCAGTTAATAGACCATTGGAATCATCTCCTTCATGGTTCACTTGACCAGATATTTAAATACATTGATTTGCAACTTATTGTTCTCAAAGATGCTTATATAAACTGCAAGTAATTTGTCCAATTTACATAAAAAATTAGGTAACACTACTCTTATCCTGGTCATACTCATTACTCAATGTGTATCCATCATTGCATCACTTATTTGTAAGCAGCATAAATCAAGCTTCTTATTCACATGAAACTCGATCTTGGGAACAAAATCTTGAACTGCTATGTATCAGCCACTTCATAGCAACCAATTCCTGAGAGTAACACCACAACTTGGCCGTCCAACAGCCTACTGAAGATGCGCTCAAGTAAAGTAAAGATACAAAAATTTACAACATGCCTGGAGATGAACCATTGGGTAGGAGCAATGTGATTAGGAGACTTCACTTTCTTTTCCAAGGGGGAGACATGTTTGTCAATCATAGACAATATTGCTTCAAACTCAGTCACATATTGGTCTATTGCATCAATCTCCTATTGTGCATCAACCCATTAATTTCCCTCATTCGGTTGCTTGACAAAGACTTGCAGAGTCAATGAAATATCTCCGTAGTTTAGATGATCACCCCTTGTGAAATCGAAAGTTCTCATCAACCTTCAAATGCGGGAGGAGCAGAACCCACACTCACTTTGCAATATTGTTTAGTTCATCATAGAGAACACACATCCATTCAGTACTACTACGAATAATGCTCCAGAACCACTTTTTAGTTTTCCACCAGATTCTTTGAAACCCCCAAAATATTTAACACTTATTACCGAGTGTCAAAACTTACAAATACCTCTGCACTTCTGTAGGAGTGAAAATATACGAACTGCAACCATCTGTGATTTGAATCCCATCCAGATTAAGTACTTCTGATCATTCAGTGATAAGTGATAACAGTGAGAATAGCACACTCCTATATCTATAAAAAAATCTATTCATCAGGAAAATATAGAGTATGACTTCAGAAACTCATTATGATTCCAATTTGATGTAAAGGTCTCTGCAATAGTAAAAGGCACCTGAAATAAAGCAGCTGGATAAAGGTCTAAAGATACTTCTCAATTACCTGTATAAACTCATCGTGACTTTACTTTGATGCTTAATCAGACTAAGACATTTTTTAATGAAGCCCCACAAGGTTAAAGCTACTTCCCATTTACCTGTATAAACTGAACTCTTGATGCATAGATCAAACGAATACTTGAAATAAGCAGAGTTTTGTTAATGCATGAGTGATTGTGCTACTTGTTTAGATCGACCCAATTGCTATCTGCTATGTCAATCTATTTTTTCTGCACACTTGGTGCAGGGATAGCTCCCTTAGGGCTCGTTTGGTTGTTTGGGATGCATATCCCTGGGCAGTAAACCCCCACGGGGCATTTCTCTGCGCACAGGGGATTCCCTCCCGCTATGGAAAAGTAACGGTTCCATTTGGAAACAAAAAGAAGGGAATGGAAGGAAATAGGTACGGGACATGCAAAATTTAAAATTAGACCATTATTCACTACCTAACTTTCCGTTCTTTTCATACAATTTCATGCCAACTTCACGAGATAAAATAGTACTTCCTCCAGCCCGTTTTAATTGTCACCGGCGTATTCAAAGTGAAATTAACATAGAAACCCTCATAGTTCAATCCTTCAAAAACTAGCCCAGAATCAAAAGTCCTCCTTCTTCCTCCGTCATCCCCTGCTGCAGTCGTCCTCCCCTCCCCATGTATACCATCCTCTGTCGGACGGCGGACAGCTCCCACCTCCGCAGATCTCTCACCGTCCCTCGCTGTCCACTTCCGCTCCACCGCTGTCCACAGCACCCTCCGCCGGTCTGCCACGACGTCCTCGTCTTCCCAGCTCAAGAAGCAGAGCGAAAGTTGCTGCACACACGACCTCGTCTTCAGTTCCTCTGGGAAGCAAAGACAACAAACATGCAAAGCTCAGAAGTATAGTTACATATACTTGATGAAGAAAAACTCATACCTATGTGTCATCTAATGAAAAACTTGTCAAAAGATAACAATCTGGTAGACACAGAATATATTAGCGCTACAACCATGTATTGCAAAGCTCATGCCAAACTGGCTCCACTGCACACACACACAGATAGGAGCAACATTTGTAGATTATAGGATCTAGATACATTTGTAGATTATAGGATCTAGATACAATCTAGAGTTCTTACATATACATATTATAAGTCTAGTATAAGTAAGAAAATTTTCAGGAAATAATGACCATATACCTTTCTGCTAGCTAGCTTATGCTTTCTCCATGACAAGCAAGTATAGAAGTGCAGATCTATGGGTTCTCCATGGCAAGCAAGGTCTTGTGTTTTCTTGACCGTCCTTTTTGCCAGAAAAAAGGTTCAATGAATCAACATGCAAGGATTTGAATAACTGAAACAACAGTAACAAAACAAAATTCATAACAGTACTCATTGACATGACAGTATGCATACTAGCTACGAATACATAAAGTGTAGCACTGAACTGAAATACAGTCCAGCCATCCAGGTAATGTTAAGATGTTAAGATTCGAAATAGCACATATAATTAGACACACATGATTGTGTTATGTCATGAGACACGCATCTCTACAGATTGCTCACAACTAGGCAACCCAAGTCATTGAAATTCAAGAGATAAAATAGAAAAGCTACCGAAGGTTGAAATTATAGACTAAAAAACTAGCTCAATAGCACATCCAGATGGCAAGAATAATAATTAATAATACCGAATCGACCAAATAGGCAACTGAAAAAACTAGATCAATTACTGTCATCTTTTTTTTGCGGGTAATTACTGTCATCTACATCGTCTTACTATTGAAGAATTACTAGCAAATCATGTAGGCCAACTAGATCTGGAGCAGATCATTGCAAGAACTAAGCCATGAACTAGAGAAAGCAAAATGGGTGGAGAAGAAATAGGGGGCTAACCGTCCTTGAAGGAGAAAGTAAATCGGGAACGCCGGGCGTCGTCGTTGCCGGAGGGCACATGGATTTGCGGCGGCGCAGATCTTGAGCAAGCGCTTGGATCTGGAGCAACAAGATTGTGAGTGCGGGAAGGAAAGAAATAGAAGTAAAAGGAAAAGGGAAGAGGACGTCGAGGTGAAGAGGATTACCTTGGTCGCCGGACCACCGTTGTCGCTGCCGGAGGGGATAAGAGCACCAAGCCAGAGTACATCTCAGAGAAACGAGGACGGTAGCGCAGTGGGGCTTCAAGGCGGGAGGGAAGGAACCTTGGGCAACGGGGAGGGGCTAGCTCAGTCACCGGAGGAGGTCGGGAGGTGGCGGGAGAAGGTCCGGAGGCGGAGGTGTATTCGCCAGAGCCGCCGCCTCTGTCGCGAGAGAGAGCGAGCAGGCCGAGGGAAACGGTTCCCGACCTCTCGACCCGTGGAAAACTCTCCCGGGGAAAGGTCGCGGAAGGGCCGAATATCCTGGGCCCCCCTGTACACCGCCTTCAGCGGCGCACGGCGCCCACGCCGCCTGAAGGAAACGTTTGATGGGCCCGGCCCGTTGCGGTCTTCTTCTTCCTCGGTCGTCTTCTTCCCCGATTCTTTCTCCGCCTCCTCGTCGACCCGCCCGCCGCCGCCGGCCTAACCGCCATCTCCCACCACCCGCGGCCGGCGCGCTACCGCGACGCCTCGCCGCCCCACCCTGCCCGAACCTCCACCTCCGCCGGTCCACCGCCCCCCGGCCGCCCCTCCCTCGTTGACCTCGCCGGAACCCGAGCTCTACCTCGCCGGAACCCTAAGAGCTCGACCTCGCCGGAACCCTAAGCCTGCACCCACCTCCCCTAAGACTTCCTTCCTCGCCTCCGCCGGCGACGTCGCGGCCAAGCCGCGTCGTCCCCGTCTCCGGCGAGGCTCCGGCCGGCCGACCATCCCTCGAAACCCCCCGACCTCGCCGGAACCCTAAGCCCCACCCCCAACCCTAAGACCCGCACCCCCTTCCCTAAGATCTCTTCCTCCCCTCCGCCGGCGACATCGCGGCCAGCCGCGACGTCCCCGTCTCCGGCGAGGTCTTTGCCTCACCTCCGACGGGGCGCCGCGGCCAGCCGCGTCGTCCCCGTCGTCGGTGAGGTCTGCCCGCTCCGTCGCCTTCCTCTTCCTCTCGCCCCTCCCTCTAAGCCCCCCCAGCCGCGCCGTCCCCGTCGTCGGCAAGGCGTCCTCGTCGCGCCGTCCTTCGTCTCTGGTAAGCATCGTTGGTGGTGGGCCGGCCCACAAGTGAAGCCGTAGGCAAACGCGGGTACGCGGCGCGGGCATAGGGGTCGCTGAAGGCGGTGTATAGGATTCCGCAATATCCCTCCCCCGTCTAGAACCAAACGGCATGGTGGGCTTCCCCGGGCCAGTTCGACCCGGGGTTTTTTTGGCCTGGGAAACGGAGGGGAACCCCCCGGGAAAGCCCGTAACCAAACAAGGCCTTAGGGGTTGCAACTTACTCTAAATTAAGTGCAGTATGTCGCACACATCAGGGGTAAACGAATGATAGGCATCGGAGACATGTAAAGCAGGATGTAAAAAAAAGAGATGGAAAAGACGGCCTCACCTCACCTTTGCTGCTATAGGGGAGGCTAGAGCCGTAGGAGTATGTTGCCACCGACAGAGGTGACACGGTAGCAGTGGGGGCAGTTCACCGGGGCGTTGTGGCGCCGGCAGCGGCGGAAACGTCCGGGACAGATTGGGGATGGCGGGATGGTGCAGGGGCTAGAAAGGAGGCCACAGAGCTCTTCATATCGCTGCAGAAGATCTATAAGCCGGCGGAGGTGATACAGGTGCAGGGACGGCAGCGACTCATATGCTGAAGGCAGGACAAAATTGGGGAACATCTTGAAGATGGGATGCCGCACTCCTTTCCCAAGTCAAAGAGCAGCTGAGCTTGCCGACCGTCGTCCAGAAATCGAGCACAATCCACAACGGGGACTGCCATCAAATACCCATGCCAGGGCCATCGATGGAGTTTACCTAACCGAAAGGAGAATAGACAACGGCATCAGCGATGTTACCACCAGATCTGGCATCCCCACGAGCCGTGCCACCTCCCGGCAAAGCAGCAGGCGCCTTCAATGGAAGCAGCAGGAGCACCACCTCCCGTCGGCCCTCGCAGGCGGCAATGTGCAGCTAGCGCGGTGCGGCCGTCAACGTCGATGATGTCGACGTCCAGGCCTTGCACGAGCAGGTTCTCCACCCCGGCCGCGTCCCCTTGGCACGTCGCGTAGAGCAGCCGGATGGTGGCGTCCAGGTTCTCCGGCATGGCGAGCGGCGACACGGCCGCCTCCGCTGGCGTTTGGTCGAGCGACGACTGCCTGGCCAGCCCGAACTTGGTCGCCCCCGCCATGGCCCTTGTTGTCGTCACCACCGCCGCCCCGGCCCGCCACGGCATGTGCTGCGACTCCAGCGGCAGCTGGCGCCACACCCGCGCCGCCTCCGACAACAGCTGGCGCGAGAAGCTTCGCGTCGCCTTCACCGCAGCGGCCATCGCTTCTTTACCGACGTGGCGTGGGATCGAGACTGGAGACTGAGGGAATCCGCGAGCGACTGGGATCTCGCTCGGGGAGGTGGGTGCTTTTGGGGATTGGAGGCGCATGATGATTGGGTCGGACAGTGTGGGCAACGCTGTTCCCGGATAAAAATTGAACGGAGATCGAGAAAAAGGAGAGCAGAGTGTTTCGTGGCAGCAAACCGACGCGTGAAGCCGCCTCCCCTCGACACGCATACGGAACCAAAGAAAAGTCCAACAAAGCACCAACAGGCACAGTCCTAACCATGCGCCTCTAGCTGTGCAAGCGGGGCCCACGATAGGGACGGACCGATCGCTGCTAGACTTGCAAAACTAGAGAGCTTGTAGCTCTTTAGAGCATTCCAAGAGGAACACGGTATTTCGGCGCGCTATATGTCGTCCTGACCGCGCTATAAACGTTTTTTGCGTGCTGGTCTAAATTTCTTCCCACCGAAGACGCTAAACTTGAGCGCGTTCGCGAGTGGTAAAAATGCTCCTCCGCCAGGTGCTCCAAAATACAGCGCGCGCGTCGGCGGAAAACAACTTTCTACTCTCCTATGCATTCAACAAGATCAAATACTCATATAAATCATGAAACAAATGATCTGCCATAGTTTAAATGGACACAAAGTGCAACACACATATCACATAGTTCAAGAACTACGACACACAACATATGGTTCAAATAGACACAAAGTGCAACACACAATTTGCATATCAAATGCAAGATAGAATCTCACACTTCCGCATTTTCCAAGTCATCGCCTTCTTTTACTTCTTCTTCATCGACATCTTGGGTTGAAGGAGGAATAGTAGGATCCAAAGAGGCCACGAATCCTCCCGGTGGTGCTCTCATGGCTCCATACACACCACTCACCGATGCTCCAATAGTCCCTCCCGGTCCTCCCATGCCGGCCATGCCTCCAAAGCCTCCCATGCCGGCCATGCCTCCCATACCGGCCATGCCTCCCATGCCGGCCATGCCTCCAAAGCCTCCCATGCCGGCCATGCCTCCCATGCCGGCCATGCCTCCCATACCGGCCATGCCTCCCATGCCTCCTCCAAACATGTGCATGCCTCCCATGCCTCCTCCAAACATGCCGACCGTGGGTGTGTTCATGTTGGCTATCAACAATCTCTTCTTGGCCAACACTTCGTCGCGAGCAAGGTTGATGTACTCCTTTTGCCTCTCATCCATGTGGGAAGTATCCATCAAGAAAAGTTTCCTCTCCTCCTCCACTAGGCGTAGGTGGTCCTCATTGGCTTGCTTCTTCTCCTCCAAAGCCAACTTCCTCTCTTCGTTGGAGGCTAGCCTCTCCTCCAAAGCGGCTCTCCGAGCCTCCATGGCATCCATAGCCTCTTTCTCCAAGTTTCTTGCAATCTTCCTATCTTCATTTGCTTGCAACCTTGCATTTGCAAGCCTTTCCATAGCAATGGCAATGTCGTTATCTCCGGCCTTCTTTCCCTTCATATCCTTGGCGGCCTTCCTACCAAGCACACTCCTCCTTGCATTGTTCACCGAGTGAGGAGTGGAGCTTCTCTTCTTGCCTTTCTCACTTGAATCCTCATCATCGATGATCGTTGCTGCAGAATCGGTTGCATTGGCGGCCATGGTGGCCGCATCCAATTTCCCGCGGGTCTTCCATTTTTCTTCATTTCCTAGCACTTCATAGCAATGATGCATGGTGAATGGCTTGCCAAGAATCTTGTTGCCTTTCTTGTTCTTCTTTCCCACATCTCTAAACAAGCCTTGAGCCATAGAGTTCTACAAAGCAAGCAAAAGAGAATAGATTAGGTATATGAACAATAACCGTATGCATCTCAAGTGCGCCATATGGTCAACATATTAGTAGAATTGCTTACCCTATCCATCTCATTTGTGCCACTTGGGTTAATGACATCAACATTGGCTTGCACGCCCGCCCACTTTTGGCAATCGGTGTTGATGCCCGACCAACGAGACCGAAGAGAACGCATGGTTCGCTCGCTCCCACTTGTGTTGTTGGCGTCGAAGTACTCCTTCATCCTCATCCTATAGGTTTCTCCTTTTTTATTGGTACCGGTTGTTGGATCCATTCCAATTGTCAACCATGTCTTGCAAAGCAACTTGTCCTCCGCTATGGTGTAGTTCGTCGTTCGACCGGTCGGGCGCGATTCAATCAACCCTTCTCCTTCCTCATCGATATCCTCATATTCCCCATATGCCTCAATGGTGATATCGTCATGCATAAACGAAGATCCAACATTCATTGTCTCTATGAAAGTCTCATCATCGACTCTACATTGCAATAAAATTCGTGATTCTCCGGCTATGTATGCATCAAAACTAAAATTTAGATAAAAAAGAAGTGTTTTTTACCTCTCCGACACTTCATCAAACACCATATGTGCGCTGGATGGGTCGGCGGACGGAGGCGCCGGCGGCGGATGGTTCATTGGTGGAGGCAGCGGCGGAGGCTGCGCGCGGCGGGTCGCGGTTACCTTCACTTTTTTCGACGGCGGGTTACCGGCGCTCGAGGCTATGGGCGGGCATTTGGATGCCGACACCTTCCTCCTCGGCGGTGCCCACGCCTTGCCAGGGCCTGCGCGGCGGGCAGCTACGCGGCAGTGGGGCTTGTGTGCAGCGTTGGGCGCGGCGGGATGAAGAGAGCTCGCGCCGCGGCGGTTGTGTTGCCAGCGTCGGTGCTAGGGTTTGCCGCATGGGATGGCGGCTGTCAGTGTTCTGGATACCGGCGTATCCCGGTCCACCTGCTCCTGGGCCCCTTCAACGGCCCAGCTTTGGCCTGGGGGTAAAACAAAGACCGAAGCCCAGCAAAGAAGACCCTCATGAGGAGGCGCCTCATGCAGAGAATGATGACAAAACTGCTAAGGACCAGAAGACCTCCTCGCGAGGTGTTCCTCGCGAGGGGAAGGACCAGATCTGCGCCAGCTCAGCACGTTCCGGTGTTGGGCGAGAAGATAAGGTCGGAAGATGGCGTACCGTCCATGCTACCCCAACAAGGGGGCGACCAGCTCCTGCCGTGTCTACATAAAGCTGCTCGGTGGTTGTTGACCATCCTCCTAAAAATAGGGTGGACGGTGCAGGGCACCAGGGGAGGATGTCAGCCTTCCTCCACCCACTCCTGTGGACCGGCGCCACTGCTCTACGAAGACTAAGTCCACTGAAGACTGAAGACAACAGATGTCCCTCTCCTTGGACGTTTGTGGCAACCCCTTCCCCAAGTTGATAAGGGGAAGGAGGACCTCGGCGCTATAAAAGGAGGGGAGGCTGCACCTTAGAACAGATCCACATCTCTGAGCTCCTAGCTAGGCTAAGTTGGTTCTTCTACCTCCGTCAGCTAGAGCTCTATAACCAAGGCCTTGTACTCCTCGCGAGGTGTCGTGTTGCAATACAGGAAGGCAGGAAGTAGGGGTTTTACCTCACCACGAGGGCCCCGAACCTTGGTAAATCTCGGTGTCCCTCTCTGTGGTGCATTATGCTCTCCGGCGTCTCGAGTCTTCCGTCGCCGTGTTTTGTCGCGATCTAGATCTCACGCTTACAGCCCCCTGCGTTCGAATCATTGGGTCCGTCGTGTGGTACCCCGTGTTCTGCAACACGAAATCCCCCGACATTTGGCATGCCAGGTAGGGGGTTGTGGTGTGTTTCTTCTAGATCTGCTTCGCCATGGCTAACGCCAACGCAAGACTCGAGCGTCTTTGCCGCTACAATGCTGTTCGAGGAAATACCGAGCCCATCATCCGCCGCTAGCACGTCTCGGCCGAGGAGGAAGAGGAAGAAGATCTCAAGTCCTCCTACCTTCCGTCCGGGCGTACAGAGCCTTCGCTCTCCTTCACCGCCACCACTACTTCTCGCGCTCGTTCTGGGAGTTAGCTGGCTCCTGCGTAGGCTCTCGCCATGGCATAGGAGTTGCTGCGCCATCAACCCACTGCGGACGGGCGTGAGGGGTGGCGCGCTCGAATCGCTGAGCTCATCGCCATCGCCAACAAAGACCCGGCCTTGGGAGGAGCCTAGGGCACGAGGGAGCCAGATCCGGCGGCGGGGCACCACGCCCCAGGTGCCGGGGACGGGAAGGCCGCTCAGGCCAAGAAGGTGGTTTACCATGCGGCATCTTCACCGCGAGGGGAGCCTAGCTGCTAAATCGTCCAACATGCTCCAGAAGATGCACGCGTCTCCCTCGAGCCCCGCCGCGAAAATCACGACCGCTCCATCGATGATATCGGCGAAGCTAGCAAGAATGTCAAGTTCACCGGGGAGCCCGTCTACAACCCCGGGTGTCTTGCTCTTATTCGCCAGCAATGCTACATAGTCTGGCCCGACAAGTTCAGGCCAGACATTGGCACGCGTTACGATGGGACCTCCAACCCCGTCGAGTTCCTCCAGCTCTACGTCATCGCTGTCCAGGCCGCGCGTGGGGATCAGCATGTGATGGCCAATTGGTTTCCCATGGCTCTCAAGGACGCGCCGCGGACTTGGCTCATGAACCTTCCACACGAATCTGTGACTTCATGGAAGGATCTGTGCCGTCAGTTCGTCGCCAACTTCATGCCTACGTACGAGCATCCCGCCACCAAGAATGATCTCAAGGCGGTGCGTCAGTACAAGGGCAAAATGCTTCGCCAATACATCCAACGCTTCAGCCGGATGAGGAACAAGATCCCCCGGATCTTCAATGAGGAGGTCATCTCTGCGTTCTCCACGGGCGTCGCTGACATCAAGATGAAGGAAAAGCTATCCGTGAACGATGAGCTGACTTCCGTCGTTAGGCTCTTCGAGATCGTCGACAGATGCGCCAAGGCCGAGGAGGGGAGGCTCTTCGTGCACAACCTGCCGGAGGCGCTTCCCCCAAAGCCCAAGTCCAAGGACCCTAAGCGTAAGGAGGTTGTTTCCCTCACAGCGGAGCCTGATCATAAGCAGCGCCGTGGGGACCGCTCCGAGCGTGATAAAGGTGGACGCCGCCGCTACTGCATCTTCCACAAGAAGGACACCCACAATACTGATGATTGTTGGGTAGTCCAGAAATTTCATGAAGAGAATGGAGTCACCAAGCGTCGTGGGAGTAGCCGTAGCTACGACAAGGGTGGATCGAGGGGCGACCACCGTGACCACGACTGGGACGAGGGTCGCCACTGTGACGGTCCATCACGTGCAGATCCCGAGCCGCTACCGCTGCATCCGCCGACAAACGATCACCGAGAAGAGAACCAGGGGGCTATCAAGAGCCGCGAGACTTCGCCGCTTGCCTCCTGGGAGGTGCCCAAGCTCCTTTGTCTAATCTTCACTTCAAACAGCTGTCGCGGGAGATCGCGGCAGCACAACCAAGCGTAAACATCCACAAGCTGAGATGGTCAATGATACGTCCAAAACGTATCTACTTTCCCGAATACTTTTGCTATTGTTTCTCCTCTAATTTATGTGTTTTGAATACAACTAACACGGACTAACGCTGTTTTTGGCAGAATTGCCCTGGTGTCTTGTTTTTGTGCAAAAATCCGACTTTCAGGAAAAATACTGCGAAATTCCTATTTTACCAGAAGACCCACGGAGCCAGAAGACGAGACGGGGAGGGGCTGGGCGCCAAGCTCACCACCAGGGGGCGCGGCCAAGGCCTGGCCGCACCCACCTGTGGTGAGGCCACCTCGGGCATCGCCTCGACCCCTCGTTCCGCCTACATATACCCTCTGACCTGAAAGGAGCGGGGGTTCGGCGTTTTTCCCGGATAGACTTCCGCTGCGCCGCCACCATCAGAAACCGCGATTCAGAACTAGAAACTCCGTTCTGGCACCCTGTCGGGACGGGGATTTGGAGGAGATCTTCATCACCATCATCACCGACGTCTCTCCATCAACCATCCATGACTCCCCCATCCATGTGTGAGTAATTCCCGCTGTAGGCGAAGGGGATGGTAGGGATTGGATGAGATCATTCATGTAATTTGCTATGAGATTGTTAGGGCATAGTGCCTAGTATCTATTATTAGTGCTTATGACATTGTTGCAACTTGTTGTGCTTAATGCTTGTCACTTTAGGCCCGAGTGCCATGATCTCAGATCTAAACTTGTTATTGTTTTATGATGATACTTGTTATTTATGATCTTACCTGCAAGTTGTTTACACATATTGTTATCCGGAACCCGAGGCCCCAAAGTGACAGAAATTGGGATAACCGAAGGGGATGGCTATGATGTGAGGATCACATGTGTTCACCGAGTGTTAATGCTTTGCTCCGGTACTTTATCAAAAGGAGTACCTTAATTACCAGTAGTTTCCCTTGAGGCCCTGCTGCAACAGGCTGGTAGGACAAAAGATGGTGTGCAAGTTTCTCATTGCGAGCACGCACTACTATATACGGAACACATGCCTATGATTGTTTAGTACTAGGATGCTTTATCATTATTTATCTGCAATTGCCCATGTCTCACTGATTTCATGAATTATCTTATCCATGCAACGCCCATACATCCATCCCTATGCCTACAGTATTTTATCCTACTGCTTACTATTGTTACTATTACCGCTTTTATTTTACTATTGCTGTTACTGTTTCACTACTATCACCACTATAAAACTGTTGCTACTGATAAACTACTGCGAGCAAGTCTGTTTCCAGGTGCAGCTGAATTGACAACTCATCTGTTAAGGCTTATAAATATTCTTTGGCTCCCCTTGTGTCGAATCAATAAATTTGGGCTTTACTTCCCTCGAAGACTGTTGCGATCCCCTATACTTGTGGGTCATCAAGACTATTTTCTGGCACCGTTGCCGGGGAGCATAGCTTTATTTGTAAGTTCACTTGGGATTCATATTGTTCGCTACAATCCTTTCATCATGGGTAAACCTCATGATGGAAAAGTTCCTATATTGCCATCCACTACAAGAAGAGGTACAACTCTGAACACCTCTGTTGCTCTTGATTCACCATCTGTTATGAGTAAGTTGCTTACACCACCACACGCACACGCTACTGCTCCTTCTTCTGCTGAGTTTGAAAATGCCACTGATAATTTATATGATGCTTCTACTGTGCTCGATGAGAGTGATTCGCTAGGCTCCTTTTTAGATGCTACAATTGCTAGAACTAATCAAATGGGTGATGGCGCGGTGTTGAATAGTGCCAGAGAACTTGTTGGCGTGTAGTTAATGATGTAAATGACCGGCCAGTTGGAAACCCCAAGAGAAGGTTTGATGAATATAGCAGCAAGTTTTCCCTCAGTTACGAAACAAAGGTATGTCAATCCAGTAGGAAAAAGCCAAACTCAAGAAGGTGATGCTTGCTAGCTTCACGATAGCTCCGGACAATTTATAGGGCGCCTCGTCCAGTGCTTTGCTTTGCCAGCTGCAACGCGGAACCTGCACACAACACAACCAAGTACTTTGCTCCCAACTTACGATGAGGTTGTTAATCTCACCGGTTTGCTCTAAACAAAGGAATGAGCGTATCGAGTGGAAAACAGTAGTAGTATGCGAGTAAAGTAAACAGTGCGAGTAAAGTAAACAGGTGATAGCAATGTTAAAGGAAATAGGACCGGTGTCCACAGTTCACTAGTGGTGTCTCTCCATAAGATAAATAACACATGCTGGGTAAACAAATTACAGTTGGGCAATTGATAGAATAAAGATAACGTGATATGTCAAGAGGATCACTATGAGATTTACTCTGGGCATTACAACAAAATACATAGACCGCCATCCAACTGCATCTATGACTAATAATCCAAACTCGCGGGGAATCGTCCGAGGACCCCTTTAGTATTAAGTTGCGAACAACAGATAACTGCATTAAGCAAAGTGTGTAATGTAAACAAAGCATATGCCCTTGGACATAAGAATGTTGTTTTCTCCCTAGTGGCAACATCACATCTACAACCTTAGAGGTTTCTGTCACTCCCCCAGATTAAATAGAGGCATGAACCCAACTATCGAGCATAAATACCCCCTCTTGGAGTCACTAGTATCTACTCGGCCAAGATAGCTACTAACAACGGAGAGCATGCAAGATCATAAACAACATAGAGATAACATAAGATAATATTCAGCACATCAACTCAATCATAACACCAATATTCATCGGATCCCAACAAACACAACATGTAGAATTACATAAAGGTAGTCTCGATCATGTAGGGCAGCTCATGAGATCTAAACATGAAGCACATGGTGGAGAAGACAACCAACTAGCTACTGCTATGGACCCATAGTCCAGGGTAGAATACTCACTCATCGCGCCGGAGGCAAGCATGGCAATGAAAGACCTCTAGTGGCGATTCCCCTCTTTGGCAGGGTGCCGGGAAGAGCTTCTGGACCCTCCCGATCTCGGGTCGATGACGGCGGCAGATCGCGATGTGTTTCTAGAAAAGTGATCGGGTGTTTAGGTTTTTCCCGTCGGGGGGTCTTTATAGGCGAAGGGGCATCGTCAGAAGTGGATCGAGGCGGTCACACACATAGGGGGCGCGACTAGGGCCTGGGCCATGCCGCCCTACTGTGTGGCCGGCTCGTGGCCCATCTCTGTCTCCTCTTGAGTTCTCTGGAAGCTTCGGTAAATTTCTAGATGTTCGGCTTTTATTTCGTCCAATTCTGAGAATATTTCCTGTGTAACTTTTCTGAAATAGAAAAACAGCAGAAAACAGGGAACTGGCACTGTGGCATCTCGTTAATAGGTTAGTTCCAGAAAATGCATAAAAACGCCATGAAGTGTAACGAAACACTAAGCAAATCGTGTAAAAACAAGCATGGAGCATCAAAAATTATAGATACGTTTGAGACGTATCAAGCATCCCCAAGATTAACTCCTTCTCGTCCTCAAGTAGGTAAGTGATAACAAAGAATAATTTTTGAGGTGACATGCACCTGCACAATCTTGATCATCTATGTAAGCATTGTGTGCTGGGATCAAAAGAACTTAAAACATGGGCATGAAAGATATAATCTTGATAGAAGAAACTTAGCAACCATGTTATAACATGAAAAAGAACACAAACGAAAGATCATGAAAATGAAACAATGAAAGTCAAACGTGTGTTCAAATCATATGGAAAAACATAGCAAATGGTTTTCAGCTTGTCCTTCGTGGAATAGCAAAACATAAATGCATAGGACACCTTCAAGTTTAAGAGGGCGACTAGATACAAATAATTTAGGAACAAGTGAAACCAACATCATGAATCAATTAATGAAAACTTTGGGACAATGCACATTATACTAAGAATGACAACTATTCTCTCTTAGATGGTGCATAAAGATAGAAGGTGGTGACTCAACATAAAAGTAAAAGAAAGGCCCTTCGCGGAGGGAAGCAGTGATTGCAAGTTTTATAAACCTTCAAAAATTATGGTACTTACTAGCTTTGAGCTCTCATTGCCCCCATCATAAGCATCTTGAATGGTTAGAGTTAATGCGAGTACAATTATGAAGCATATGCTTGACAAATCATAAGTTGAAAACCTCATGTCCCGTGAAGTACGAATACCCAAACCTTATGCTACTCGACTTAGAGTCCCAAGCAGGCTCTTGTCATTGTAAATATATGTGTATCATCGAGAACCGCCAACAGGGTACCTCCTGCCCAATGACATGGAACAAGCCCACATCAAAATGACAAGACAAATAGACAATGAACACCTCGACATCTCTTTTATTTACCATTGGTATAGCTTTTTATTGTGAGATGCGTCGTCGAATGTCCACTATGGGCATGCTGTAAATTTCCACCATGAATTATGCATGGCTTAGATTAGCGGCCCAGGCATTTCCCTAACACATATAAAAACTCCATGATCCCGCAAGATTCCCAACTTATTTCACATCGCGAGTATCCATAAACAAAAGATCACGATAAAAGAAAGTGCAATGTTGAAATCTTGCCCCATGACGACATGGCTGGGCTAATTTCCAACTTACAACTTGCAAGCATAACAACTCAACATAAGAGAGCCACAATGTCAAAATTTTAAAGCGAGAAAAGTAAAGTGTGCCATCAGGTTCGTGAGAGCTTTACTGACCAATTTTCGTATAACACCAAAAGGAGTTTAATTTGAAGGATAGATAAAAGCAAGTCAAATGTACTTTGGAATAGCGAATTGCTAATAGGTATGTATGGTGGACACATTGGAATAACTTGGTTTTTAGGAGTTGGATGCACGAGTAGAGCTCATACTCAGTACAAAATGAGGGCTAGCAAAAGACTGGGAGCGACCAACTAAGAGAGCAATAACGGCCATAATCATGCAAAGCGACAAAGCAACATTAAAAAAAGCATAAGATGGCATCAAAAGTCAAAAACTAGATGATCATAGAGGCTATGGCGACTTTGTATGAGTCTAACATGTGTGAGCATGCGCCAAGTCAACCCAAATAAAGCATCAAGGAGAAAACCAAAATAATGCTTCCAAATAATTAAAACAACGCATGATTTTTTTAAAGGCTCATTAAGCGATCTCAGTCATTTGAGACAAGTCATGCTACAGCAAAACCACTAAGCATACTATCAAAAAGACATCAAGAACAACATGCAAAAGCCTAGGCCGCAGTCTACACAAGCTCCTTTTTGTACCACTTTTTTGCATGAAACTTTTTCTCTTTTCCAACACCATTCGAACTTTTTTAGAACAACTCTTTTGATGAAAACCAACATGGACCAGAGGTCAAAATACACCTTGATGCAAAGATATAACAAGATCTGAACACAAATCAAGGCGAAAATCGAAAGCTAAACGCAGTTCTAGAAAAAGAGAACACTCGTTGAACGATAAGAGTGAAAAACGGAGTGTTCTTGGCAAATGAAAAGCAAGGCGACTTCTCCAAAAGAAATTTGTTGGGGTCCAACCATTTATTACAGCAAACAAAACTAAACAAAACTGAAAACTAAAACGACTGACGCTCCAAAAAAAATGCATAGTGCATGAAGCAATAGAAATATAGTGTGTTGAAAGGTGACCTGATTTTTGCCGATGAAGAAGGGGTGCCTCGGGGGCATTCCCAAGCTTTGACGCTTGTACCTCTTGGATATTTCTTGGGGTGTGTGGGCATCCCCAAGCTTGAGCTTTTGTCCATTCTTCAACTCATCTTATCATTCTCCAATCCCTACACTTGAAAACTTCCTTCATACAAAACTCAACACAACTCTATTAGCAACATTAGTGTAAGCATAATAATGAATCAACCCCTTTTTGCTTCAGGTTTCAACTCAAAACCACCACATATAAAGCATATACTACTGTAGCAACTTCCTCAAAAGTTACGTGATCAAAAGAACTCAAAAAGAAAGCAGTCGAGCGGCAAACACAAATAATGGTAGAAATCTGTCAAAATAGAACAGCTGACAAAGGTCGAATTTTTAGAGGGTTTTCTGTTGCTCAAATCAAAAAGTGTTAAACTAATGAAAGTTTGGATATAACCTGGGGCATATGCACAAGAAATCGCAGGTCCAAAAGATATACATAGAATTTTCACGAATTTTTACGGTGCAGCACCGAAATCTGTTTCAGGACAGCAACATCCCCAAATCTCACCTCACTCAAATTAGAGGCTTCTCTTGGCAAAACAACGAAATAAAAATGATAAGGAGAGGTTATTACAGTAGTAATAACTTCCAAGACTCAAGTAAAATAAAAAGAACTGAAAGTAAAACATTGGGTTATCTCCCAAGAGTGCTTTTCTTTAACGCCTTTGAGCTAGGCGCAGAAAGTGTGAATCAAGTAATATCAAGTGATGAAGCATTAGAATCAACGGGTGCCTTACATCTTCCTTTCTTACCTTTGCTCTTGACTCTAGGAAAGACGTGACTATTGCAAGGTGGAGAGATGAATCTTATATTGCCCTTTCCCACATATATAACGGTGCCCAGGAGCTTCAGTAGAGACCTTCCAAGCGTGATTTGTCCTTTTCCTACACATTCAATAACAAGATAATCAGTAGATACCATTCTTCCTAGGACTTTTGTATAAACTCCTTCAGCTATTCCAACAGGAAATATAGTGGCATTATTAGTAAGAGAAATTTCTTCTCCCCCCTCAGAAAGCTTCCAAAGACTCAAAGATTCATAAACATCATTTGGCATAAGACAAAATTCAGACATAATATCACAACGAGCATGAAAAGTTTCACCACCAATGGTGATTTTTACCGTAGGATACCAACTCGATGGCTCAGAATGCTGGCGCAAAGTACTATAGCAATTATTCAAACAAGCAGTGTGAGTCTCAAGAGTATTAAGTCTATTAAAAATGCTCACAAGGGAGGAATCAAAATCAGTTGGCATGCTATAAATTGTAATCAACTTTTTTATAATATTGAAGGCTTGATCTCCATCACAATGAAGGAAATCTCCTTCTGCAGTAGCATCCAAAGCATATCTATAACGAAGAGCAAGTCCGAAGTAAAAGCAACTAAGAAGCAAACTCAAAGTCATTTTCGGTTCAGTTTTTCCATGCCAATCATAAATTCTAGACCAAGCTTCTTTGAAACTTTCCTCACTCTTTTGTTTGAAAGTGAAAATCATATCCTCGAGCGACATAGTAGTAGCAACTAAACTAGACATAATAAACAACTATAAAGGAAAGTATTTTTTTGTGTTTTTGATAAAATGATGCAAGTAAAAATAAAGTAAAGCAAAACTTAAAACAAAGTAAAGGATGTGCGTGTGAAACTCCCCTTGCAGAAGTCCTCTTTTTCCCCAGCAACGGCGCCAGAAAACTTGTTGATGGCGTGGTGTTGAATAGTGCCAGAGAACTTGTTGGCGTGTAGTTAATGATGTAAATGATCGGCCAGTTGGAAACCCCAAGAGAAGGTTTGATGAATATAGCCGCAAGTTTTCCCTCAGTTACGAAACCAAGGTATGTCAATCCAGTAGGAAAAAGGCAAACTCAAGAAGGTGATGCTTGCTAGCTTCGCGATAGCTTCGGACAATTTATAGGGTGCCTCGTCCAGTGCTTTGCTTTGCCAGCTGTAACGCGGAACCTGCACACAACACAACCAAGTACTTTGCTCCCAACTTACGATAAGGTTGTCAATCTCACCGGTTTGCTGTAAACAAAGGAATGAGCATATCGAGTGGAAAACAGTAGTAGTATGCGAGTAAAGTAAATAGTGCGAGTAAAGTAAACAGGTGATAGGAATGTAAAGGAAATAGGACCGGGGTCCACAGTTCACTAGTGGTGTCTCTCCATAAGATAAATAACACATGCTGGGTAAACAAATTATAGTTGGGCAATTGATAGAATAAAGATAATTTGATATGTCAAGAGGATCACTATGAGATTTACTCTGTGCATTACAACAAAATACATAGATCGCCATCCAACTGCATCTATGACTAATAATTCACTCGCAGGGAATCGTCCGAGGACCCCTTGAGAATTAAGTTGCGAACAACAGATAACTGCATTAAGCAAAGTGTGTAATGTAAACAAAGCATATGCCCTTGGACATAAGAATGTTGTTTTCTCCCTAGTGGCAACAGCACATCAACAACCTTAAAGGTTTATGTCACTCCCCCTGATTAAATAGAGGCATGAACCCAACTATCGAGCATAAATACCCCCTCTTGGAGTCACTAGTATCTACTCGGCCAAGATAGCTACTAACAACGGAGAGCATGCAAGATCATAAACAACATAGAGATAACATAAGATAATATTCAGCACATCAACTCAATCATAACACCAATATTCATCGGATCCCAACAAACACAACATGTAGAATTACATAAAGGTAGTCTCAATCATGTAGGGCAGCTCACGAGATCTAAACATGAAGCACATGGTGGAGAAGACAACCAACTAGCTACTGCTATGGACCCATAGTCCAAGGTAGACTACTCACTCATCGCGCTGGAGGCAAGCATGGCAATGAAGAAGACCTTCGGTGGCGATTCCCCTCTCCGGCAGGGTGCCGGGAAGAGCTTCTGGACCCTCCCGATCTCGGGTCGACGACGGCGGCGGATCGCGATGTGTTTCTGGAAAAGTGATTGGGTGTTTATGTTTTTCCCGTCGGGGGGTCTTTATAGGCGAAGGGGCATCGTCAGAAGTGGACCGAGGCGGTCACACACATTGTGGGCACGGCCAGGGCCAGGGCCGCGCTGCCCTACTGTGTTGTCGGCTCATGGCCCCTCTCCGTCTCCTCTTCAGTTCTCTGGAAGCTTCAGTAAATTTCTGGATGTTCGGCTTTTGTTTCGTCCAATTCCGAGAATATTTGCTGTGTAACTTTTCTGAAACACAAAAACAGCAGAAAATAGGGAACTGGCACTGTGGCATCTCGTTAATAGGTTAGTTCCGGAAAATGCATAAAAACGCCACAAAGTGTAACAAAACACTAAGCAAATGGTGTAAAAACAAGCATGGAGCATCAAAAAATTTAGATACGTTTGAGACGTATCAATGGGAAACACCACTGTTACACCTGTTAGTTCACCTGAGTCTAGGGAATGTCCTAGTGATGATTTTGATGACGCTTATATTGAGCTTGATGATGATTTTATTGCCGAATCTCAGGCCACTCGTGATGCTAATGCTGTTAAGGAACTTCTAGCAAGACATGCTGTTAGATATAAATTATCTCCTGATGCTAAGTTTGCTGCTTCTCCCATAAATATTAGAGATAAGGATTATGATTTCTCCTTAGATTTATCTTACATATCTATTGTTGAGAAAGAACCTTTTTGTGGTACTGAAAATGAAAGTGCTATGACACATATGAATGAGCTCTCTACTTTGAGTAATTTGTTTTCTGATGATATTAAGCTTCGCATGTACTTTGTTGCTAAGATTTTTCCTTTCTCGTTGAAAGATGTAGCTAAAACTTGGTTTAATAATTTTTCTCCTGGATCTATTGATAGTCCTATTGCTTTGGTTAATGCTTTCTTTCAGAAATATTTTCCCGCTAGTGCTAAACATGCTGCTGTGCAGAAAATCTTTGACTTTGAACAGGGAAAAGGAGAGATATTGCCTGAATCTTGGGCAAGGTTTTGTTCTTTAATTAGAGCTTTGCCTAAAGAGCCATTGCCTAAAAATGAACTCCTTGATATATTTTATAATGGACTAACTGATGAATCTAAGACATATCTGGATAGTTGTGCTGGTTGTGTTTTCAGGGAAAGAACTTCGGCTGAAGCAGAAGAATTAATGGCTAAAATATCCGGAATCATGATGATTGGACTCTAGTTGAGCCAACACCAACACCAACACCAACACCAGCGCCAGCTACAGAGCCAACACCAAAGAAGAGAGGAATGATTGAATTAAATAATGAAGTTATGAGGGAAGCCAAGAAATCTCATAAGGAGAAAGGTATTAAATCCGAAGACGTGAAGAATTTACCTCCTATAGAAGAATTATGTAAGCCAATCCCTCACTCATCTACTATTGAGGTACACTCTCTCCAACTGACAAGGGTATAGTTAATAGAGCCCGTTAGTTGAGTACCCCTGAGGCCCATTAAGTTAGGACCAATTGTAATGATAAGTTGAATACGAGTTCTTACCGTATGTCGATATTGTAATCTGTATCGGACCCTACCCGATCCTCGAGACCTGGCCACCTATATATAGGGGCCAGGAGGGGACGGTGTAGGGCAGATTGAAAGCAAGCCAGGTTGAACACCCAAGTTTACTTTCGATACACACCTATTTCGACTAACTTTACCTTCGAGTTCACCCAACGCCCTATCTCCCCGATCCTAAGTCCTTCATCTAGGACATTTGTCGAGTTAACCCTCATCAATTGGCGCCGACCGTGGGGACTCTAGGCGTTGGAATCATGAATTCGATGGCTTTTTCGCTTTTAGCCAACAGCAGTCCAGAAGTCGACGGAAGTCAAGAGGTGGAGCTAACCATCGGAAGTTTGAGCATCCTCATCGGGCCGTCGGGTTCGTCCCGCCTTTCGGATCCGACGAAACAAGATCCATCGGCAAACGAGCCTGAAACAACAGCAATAATGGAGTATTCCGACAGCTCATCCAGCGAGGTAAACTCGCCGGTCAGTTCAGAAGAAGTGCAAAAAAGGGAAATTTCAGAAGACAACAAAGAAAAAGGCAACCTCAGTACAGAAATCCAACTCGACGATCTCACGATCTGCCTCGACAATATATCAGACAACTCAACAGATACATGGAAGACAGGGTTAGAGCTTTCTGAAGACAGCGACTCGATCTTTTCAAGCTTTAATAGTAACATCGGCAAGCAGTGCCAGGTACTCGCCATTGTGGGCGACAACTCAGAAGAATTCGATGAAAATAACAACCCAGTGATAAACCTAGCAAATATCGACAGAGGAGCAAATCACCTAGCAGAAGGACAAACAGTGGAATCCCTAACAGCCAGGGAAAAAATTCGACTATCAGTCGACGAGTGGAAAACAATAAGAGAAGCCGTAGAACACGGCACACCAATACCATCCAGATCCAGCAAAGACATGCTTTTTGGGTATCATTATGCTCTAAGGCAGCAAGCAAAGCAATTAGCAAAGGAAAAGATAGAGATACAAAGAAGAAAAGATTCAGCCATTGCAGCCAGCGAAGCTGCTCGTAGAGCACGAAGCGACGCATCATACAGCAACGCAAGGAAAAATCGTCGACATGGCTCAAGATATGACAACCAATCGAGTTCAACAGAGAGGACCACCCCATAACAGTACCTCGGCCAGGAAACGCACCTCTGGTACTCAAAGCTCAAATCGGCGCGTATGATATCGACAGAATATTCATGGATGCAGGAAGTGGAATTAACCTGATATACGCGAAAACACTCAGGGCAATGCACATATCATTGGAATTCCTAAAACCAACAGATTGCTCCTTCCATGGAATCGTACCAGGAAGTGCTAATTACCCATTGGGTCGAATAGCACTCAATGTTTGCTTCGGCAACCGACAAAACTACAGGAGAGAAAAGCTAGACTTCGAAGTCATGGACTGGCCATCTCAATATCATGCGATCCTCGGACGACCCGCGTTTTCGCGATTCATGGCAGTACCTCACTATACGTATCTAGTACTTAAAATGCTAGGACCAAGAGGAATAATTACAGTCAAAGGAAGTTTTGAAGTTTCAGATCTCTGCGACAGGGAGTTCCACAAGATGGCGCAAAACTTTGGCATGATAGCCAACTATGCAGAAAAGGTGAAGAACACGACTACAGAAGGCATCAAGCTATTCGAAGGACGCGTTGCGGAGCCCGAGGCAAAGAAACCACGAGTAGAAGCACCAGGAGAAGGCGAAGGCATAGGAGAAGAAGGGAAAACAGCGACATCATAGAGAAGAGCAGAACACAAAGGCTGTAAAAGCCACGAGTTATACCAGGGGCAATGCCCTCTAGATCCAGAACACAGGTCATAGGCCGGATCTCTTGGGTCACCCCATGTATCTTATATTACAAGTATAAATAAAGATATATCGTTCCTCATATTCGAGTTTACGATTCTTTTCAAAAGGAAAATGCGGCAAACGCGCAACTTACACAAAAATGCTCTGAGAATAAACTTTTCGACATAACAGTCGCAAAGTAAGACACTCTCGCGTTCTACATACATAAAACATTACAGCAACGGGTTGTCAGAGTCATCTATGCCTAAACGGTCCAAATAATGGTACTCGTGAAAAAACGCAGCATCCGCTTCAAGAAGCCTAGCCACGAGTCTCCGAGCAGGCTGCAACGTGTTCTCCATATGTACTCGAAGGCTAGCTCCACCTGGAGCCAAACTCAGGGACATAGTGCTATAATTCAACCTCGGGTGCCACTTGCGTATCCACCCGAGAGCAAAATTGGCACCCGCCACTAAGTTCAGCTCTATCAGCCTATGAATGCGATGACTTGATCTGAAAGTATCAAGAAGAAGCGGGAAAGTTGCAGGCAAAGGATTACGGGGAAGCATAATGGAGTGCATAGTTGTAAGAGCTCGCCGGCAACCATCAACTGACTCGCCAATATGCTGGGCACGGTCTTGAAGCAATACAATGGCGCTCCGGTGTCGAGGATCGGACCACAAAGTCTCGTAACCAGTCGACATTTTCTCCAAAGCAGCATTTCGCTCCGCAACTCGACGTTTTTCAGCAGCAAAATCCAAGCAAGTACCTACAATGGAAAGTATATCACAAAAGAAGTGCACAAACAGCCAAAGAAGGAGTCGAAAGAAAACTCACATCGCAACAGCTCGCAAGCAGACTCGACAATGCCAAGAACGAAAGATTCGCACTCTTCATTATGAACAACCTTCGCCGTCAAACTGGAGACCTTTTCTTCAAGTGAAGAGATTTTCTTCATATAGCCACTGGCCAGGCTAGCCTTTTTAATAGCCATCTGTGCTTGGCTTTTGGCCAAGGATAGGCGAGTTTCAAGGTCGGAAATCCTGGAAGAGTATTCTTCGCAGTGACTACATCGACTAGGAGTCGACGAAATCTGAGGATTGAATCCGCGAGCAGAGGAAGGAGCAGGAGCATGAGAAGAAGGATCACTGTCACGCATCGACTACAAAAAGAAAGAAAGAAGAGACAATTTCAGAAAGATAGCATAGTACTCCATGCAAAGAGGATATATTTACACAAGACCACAACCCTATGGCTAAGGTTCTCGGGTTGCACTTAATTGGAGTCTTTACATTCAAAAGGAGAAAACTAAATACCACAAAGAAGCTGAATCTACGCCACCTCAGCATTGTGCTCCGTGGAAGAAGGGGGCGCGGCCAGTTCCTCGCTAGAAGTCGATGGTGGCACTGGAGCCTTCGGCGCTAGAGGTGGTGCAGCAGGCACAGCAGAGGCTGCCGAAGGAGAAATTGTATTCAGCAATGCAGGCGCCAACTTCTTTGCCTTCTTGAAAAACACCTTCATCTCGTCACGGGTGTGTCCATGGGGGGAGTTGACTTTCTCCCAGTCGAAGTCTGTACCATGCGCAAGCGAAAGGGCAATGGCACCCTCGGCGCCGCGCTTAATGGACAGCCCCTTCAGATGGAGAGTAGGGTCTTCATCGCTGTCAAAAGTCTTGGCGAGTTCAGTCAGGTTATCCTTCGGGATTGCCATCTTTTTCTTCGGCCACAACCCGGCAAATAGCCGTGACAGGACGCGGCCAACCAACTCAAAAGTTTCCTGGATAGATATCCAGTTTTCTTCGAGTAGGTTAACCGCGTCCATAAGAGGATCATCATCCGTTTGCAGGGACGACGGAGATACCCCGGTAAATTCTGTGCAAATAGAAAAGAAAAGAAGATATAAGTGACAACAGGTGTAAAAGTGCAACAGAAGTCGAAAATAGAAAGACAAGTCGAAGAACTCACTTTCAGAGGCACAAGACATGGTGTGAAGACGCTCCGCCACGGCCTGCTCTCGTTGAGCATGTTCTTTGTTGACATCTGCTAACGCCCTCTCAGCCTTCTTTGCCTTGGCAAGCGCAGATTTCTGCGACTTCTCAGCAATTGCCTTAGCAGTGGTCGCAGCGTCATAAGCTTTCTGCGAAGCTTTGAGCTCCGCTTCCAGCGACGCAATGCGAGCATTGGCTGTCGCTAAAGCAGCTGCAAAAGCAGACGAAAGGAAGTCAGAAAAAAGCAAGAGACAAAGCACAGAAGAAAGGTAATGATTGAATATCAAAATTGTACCTTCGGAAGCTTTTGCAACCTTTAGGTACCCTGCACACTCCGTGCCCAGGGCGATAAATCTCTTCACTAAAGCCTGATAAAAGAAGGGTGTAAGAGTAGGAGTGCATGAAAGGAAAGAAGGGAAAGAAGAATTGCTCACATCATCAGAAGAAACTGTAGAAACATGGGCCTCCAGAGAAACCTCGGCTTCCTTGGCCTTCTTCGTGCGCTTGAGGTTTCGGGCTTGAGTTTGAGAAACTTTCTTTACAGAGGCCCTGGTAGTCCTCGGAGCAACATGTTCGACAGGCTCATCAACCGCCACAGGAGAAGGTGGTGGAACAGCCGTCGCACATGTTGGTGGTTCTTCATCATCACTGCATGAAAAGTATAAGTTATAAGCAAGAAGCAAGGACAAAGCAATTGAAAAGTTCGACTACAATACTTACGATGCAAGCATGTCAAAATACTCCATATCTTCTGCAAGAGCGGGGGTTTTTCCAGCCGCTGCAGAACTCGATGAAGCAATTTCGTCGACACGTTTACGTTTTTTGTCGACACCAACATCTTCAGCAAGAGCAGGAGGAGGCGATGTCGACGAGCTAGTCTCATCTTCTGATTCTTTGACATCATCTCCGTCCTGACTTTCGTCAGCCTCGGGGGCTTCAGATGCAGGAGATGCTAGATCAGCAGGAAGGGGCCCTTCCTCTAGAAGAGGGGGGCGAGAAACAATGAATTGATGACCCTGCATATCAATAAATCAGCAGAGTGCAGAGGCAAAGAATAATGCAAGTCGAAACTAAGAAAAGTTTGACGAAAAGTGGATGCAGCGATGTATAGGAATAGGGTGCACGGAGTCGAAGAAATCTGCCTTCAAGACAGCAACTGAATGTTCCTTGGTGAGCTTGGTGAGATTCCTGACTCGCTTGTCGACATCTTCTTTCGATATCAGATCCTCAGATATGCGAGTAGGGTCTTCTAAGCCCGAATAAGTCCAAAGCTTGGTGAGGCGGTGCTGTAGGGGTTGAACTCAACGTTGTATGAAAAACGCCATGAGTTGGATACCCGACAAAGCACCTCCTAGGCCTGTTTTTAGATTTTGAATGCGGGATAGAAGAGGGAGAATTTGTGCAACCTCCGCATCTGAGGGAAGTGAGTCCCATGACTTCAATTTCTTCACCTCTTGAGAAGCGTCAAAAGGAGGAAGGCCGAACTCATCTTCAGGAGAGGATTTGCGGTCCTTGATATAGAACCACTTTGTCCTCCACCCTTGGACAGATGCGGCCATAGAAAATTCAAGATATTGCACCTCAGGGCGCACAGAAACGACGGCTCCACCCAGTTCGGGTTTCTTTGCCAGAGAAACATTGGGGCGAAGTCGAAAGATCGATCTCCAGAGAGTGAAGTGGGGCTCAATGCCCAAAAATGACTCTCAAAGAGTCACAAAGCAAGCAATGTGCAGAAGTGAATTTGGTGTGAGCTGATGAAGCTGCACACCATAAACAAATAGAAGCCCACGGAGAAACTCATGGGCAGGAAGAGAGAAGCCACGGAGAAGGAAAGCAAGGAACATTACCCGGTAACCACTCGGGGGCTTCGGGATCCGTTCAGTGCTGGGGAATTTGATGGAGTCCTGAGCGGTGATGAGGCCGTCCGTCATGGCCTTCTCTGTCTCCTTCTTGGTCACGGTGGAGCGCACCCAGCTGGTGGCAGAGGTCTTGGCCATGGTGCTCTTCGTAGCAAGGTGTTTCACGCGCATCCAATGCGAATCGCGCTCGGGGGCTCTGAGCGAGAGGAAGAGACAAAGGAGATCAGCAATGGAGGCGGCGGAGGGAACGAGCTGGTAAACAGTGCGATTCACCACTATGCCATTTATATATTCTGGGAGAAGGATCGTGGGCTGAGACGTGGCGCAAAGATCGGAAACGGCAGCCCACTAACGGTCAAAAATCGTGCAGCCCGTTAAACGGTCATAAAATTGACGAAGTTACAGTATTACCCATAAAACGGTCCGCACTGATGAAGAGTTACGTCATCGTTGATGCAATAAAATAAATATATAAAGCCTTGGGGGCTGCTACTTTCACAGAATATCGAATGGAATTCTTCATTTAAAGTAGTGGGCTTGCACTCGACGACAAGGTGTTTTTGAAAGTATCTCGAATTGAAGAACTTCGAAGTTGAAGTGTTTTGCGTTGAAGTATGACGAGCTATATTATCTCTAGAGCCTACACTCGAAAAATTCTTTTTCGACTATAGCCTCGGGGGCTACTCCCATCGGGAGCGCTGAGCGCGCACCCGACGATGTTCATTGGTAAAACATTGAGATTCGAGAAGTGTTACTCCCATCGGGAGCGAGTTTTTTGGTTGCAGAAACCCGAATATTTTCAGTCGAAATTTGACTGCGACATAAGATTCTCGAGTTGCGTTATCGCAACGAAACTCGAATGCCGTGACTTGTCACGAAGGTAAGACCCCGGGATCCGTCCTGTGTGGCCTGGTATACGCACATGGATGCGCTCTGCTGGTATGTATCCGTGTCTACGACGCGAAGAAAATCCTGGTGGACGCACTGGGTACCCTGAGAACCACTGGGATTCATTCTTTGTAAGTCCTAAATGCGGCAAAAGAATGGATTTGACCGGTATCCCGAATTCAAGTCCAAGGGGATTGAATTTGAAGTAGGTGGCAAGTATCTGTTCCGGCAGTTAACTGACCTCTTGATCCATCAGAGTTGTCAGGCTTGTTCATCAAGACCCCTTGCGAACAAATTATCATCAATATAAGTCGAAAGACCAAGTCGAAGATTTAAAGATAAAGCCGAAGAATTGATCAAGTCGAAGATTTGAAGATTAGAGATTCAACCTGAATCTACAATTCTGGTAGAATCTCAGGGGCTACTGACAAGGGTATAGTTAATAGAGCCCGTTAGTTGAGTACCCCTGAGGCCCATTAAGTTAGGACCAATTGTAATGATAAGTTGAATACGAGTTCTTACCGTATGTCGATATTGTAATCTGTATCGGACCCTACCCGATCCTCGAGACCTGGCCACCTATATATAGGGGCCAGGAGGGGACGGTGTAGGGCAGATTGAAAGCAAGCCAGGTTGAACACCCAAGTTTACTTTCGATACACACCTATTTCGACTAACTTTACCTTCGAGTTCACCCAACGCCCTATCTCCCCGATCCTAAGTCCTTCATCTAGGACATTTGTCGAGTTAACCCTCGTCACCAACGCTTTGATGATAGAGATATTCCTTACTCTAAACCTCCTGATCAATGCTTAGATGAGTTAGATAATTTTATTGTTCAGCAAGATAATTTTAATAGAAGTGTGCATAATTATTTGTTAGAAAATTCTAGAGCTATTAACAAGTTGCAGGATATTGTGGAGAGAACCTCCAATGATGTGAAGATACTTGTTAAACATTTTCAAATGGTTCAGACTCAAATTGATCAGCTTACCAAGGTGCAAAAAGATTTGCTAGTTAATGCTGCAAGAGAAAAACAAACGTGTGAAATACGCACAAGGGGAGGTGCTACCACTCAAGACCCCTTATATCCTGAATGACATCCTAAGAGGATCGAGCAAGATTCTCAACGCACTTCAAGAGATGATATTCCTTCCAAGAAGAAGAAGAAGAAGCATAAAACAGTTGCAGAATCTTCTGAAGCAGGTAAAGATCCTAATAGTGTTTCTATTTCTGATGCTGAAACTGAACCAGGTGATGCCCCCGATGACGAGGGTTAACTCGACAAATGTCCTAGATGAAGGACTTAGGATCGGGGGAAGAGGGCGTCGGATGAACTCGAAGGTAAAGGTTGGTCGAAATAAGTGTATGTCGAAAGTAAACGTGGGTGTTCAACCTGGCTTGCTTTCAATCTGCCCCACACCGTCCCCTCCTGGCCCCTATATATAGATGGCCAGGTCTCGAGGATCGGGTAGGGTCTGATACAGATTACAATATTGACATACGGTGAGAACTCATATTCGACTATCATTACAATTGGGCCTAGCTATACGGGCCTTAGGGGTACTCAACTAATGGGCTCTACTAATTATACCCTTGTCAGTAGCCCCTGAGATTCTACCAGAATTGTAGATTCGGGTTGAATCTCTAATCTTTAAATCTTCGACTTGATCAATTCTTTGACTTCTTCTGATCTTCAAATCTTCGACTTGGTCTTTCGACTTATTTTCATGATAATTTTTCACAAGGGGTTTTGATGAACAAGCCTAACAACTCTGACGGATCAAGAGGTCAGTTAACTGCCGGAACAGATACTTGTCACCTACTTCAAATTCAATCCCCTTGGATTTGAATTCGGGATACCGGTCAAACCCACTCTTTTGCCGCATCTAGGACTTACAAAGAATGAATCCCAGTGATTCTCAGGGTACCCAGTGCGTCCACCAGGATTTTCTTCGCGTCGTAGACACGGATACATACCAGCAGAGCGCATCCATGTGCGTATACCAGGCCACACAGGACGGATCTCGAGGTCTTACCTTCATGACAGGTCACGGTATTCGAGTTGCGTTGCGATAATGTCACTCGAGAATCTTATGTCGCAGTCAAATTTTGACTGAAAATATTCGGGTTTCAACAACCATAAAACTCGCTCCCAATGGGAGTAACACTCCTGCAAAATGCTTTACCAAGAAATATCATCGGGTGCGCGTTCAGCGCTCCCGATGGGAGTAGCCCCCGAGGCTATAGTCGAAAAAGACTTTTTTGAGTATAGGCTCAAAAATATAGTGTGGTCCATCATATTTCAACTCGAGATACTTTCATAACATCCTGTCATCGAATACGCGTCCACCACTCCAATAAAGAGTTGCTTTCAATATCTTTGATAATAGTAGCCCCCAAGGCTATAATTGAAAATCCTTCACATGTAATCTTGTCTATAAATTTTGTACTTGTCGGCGCCATCCTTCTTCTTTCTTATATCATCTTTATGACGTCAATGAATACGTCACTCTGTATGAGTGCGAACCGTTTTATGGGCAGCACTGTAATTTTCGTGATTTTTGACCGTTAGTGGGCTGCTGTTTCCGCTCTTTGCGCCACGTCTTAGCCCACGATCCTTCTCCCAGAAGGTATATAAGGGGCGTAGTGGGGGATTTTACTGTTTACCAGCTCGTTCCCTCCGCCGCCTCCATTGCCCATCTCTTCTCCTCTCTCCGTTCGTGTATAGCCCCCAAGCGCGGTGCGATAGATGCGCGTGAAGCACCTAGCCACCAAGAACACCATGGCCAAGAACTCCTCTGCCACCAACTGGGTACGCTCTGCCATCACGCCGAAGGAGGTGGAGAAGGTCAGGGCGGATGGCCTCATCTCCGCCCAGGATTCCATCAAGTTTCCCAGTACTGAGCGGATCCCGCAGCCCCCAAGCGGCTATCGGGTAATGTTTCTTGCTTTCCTCCTCCGCGGCCTTTCTCTTCCTGCCCACGAGTTTCTCCGTGGGCTCCTCTTTGTCTATGGTGTGCAGCTCCACCACCTCACACCAAACTCCCTTCTTCATATTGCTTGTTTCGTGACTCTCTGCGAGTCATTCTTGGGCATTGAGCCCCATTTTCTTCTCTGGAGGTCAATCTTTCGGCTTCGCCCCAATGTTGCTCTGGCTAGAAAGCCTGAATTGGGTGGAGCCATTGTCTCTGTGCGCCCTGAAGCGCAGTACCTCGATTTTTCCTTTGCCGCATCTGTCCAGGGGTGGAGAACCAAATGGTTCTATATCAAAGATCGCAAAGCCTCCCCTGAAGACCAATATGGGTTAGCCCCTTTCGAAGCCTCCAAGGATGTGAAGAAATTGGCATCGTGGGATGCGCTTCCTTCAGATGCGGAGATAGCACAAGTTCTTCCTCTTCTGTCTCGCATTCAGGCTTTGAAAGGAGGCCAAGGAGGAGCTTTGTCGGGTATCCAACTCATGGCGTTTTTTGTGCAACGTCGAGTTCAACCCCTGCAGCACCGCCTCACCAAGCTCTGGAATTACTCTGGCTTGGAAGATCCTACTCGCATCTCTGAAGATTTGATAGAGAAAAAAGATGTCGACAAGTGAGTTAGGAACCTTACCAAGCTCACCAAGGATCATGCGGTTGCTGACTTGACCGCTGACTACTTCGACTCCGTGCACCCTTTGCCCGAGGTATGTATCTTTGTGTTCGCTTGTTGTCGAATTTTGTTTGCTTCGACTTACGTTTATTCTTTGCCTTTGTACTCTGCTGACTTATTTTATATGCAGGGTCACCAATTCCTTGTTTCACACCCTCCTCTTCCAGAGGCAGGGCCCCTTCCGGCTGATCTGGCCTCATCTGTATCTGAAGCCCCCGAGGCTGACGAGAATAAGGACGGAGATGATGCCGAAGAATCGGAAGAGGAAACTAGCTCATTGACATCGTCTCCCCCCGTGCTTGCTGAAGATGCTGGTGTCGACAAGAAGAGGAAGCGAGTCGAAGAATTTGCTTCTTCGAGTTCTGCAGCGGCTGATAAGGCCTCTGTTCCTGCAGGAGATGAAGAGTACTTCGACCTCCTGGCATCATAAGTGTTTTTATTCGAGTTCTTCAATTGCACCTGTCTTTCCTTGTTTCTGTCGTGTTACACATAACTTTTTTGCTTCATGTAGAGATGACGAAGAGCCGCCAAAAGCTGCTACAACTACTCCTTCAATTCCCCCGGCAGTTGATGATGAGCCCCCTACCCAAGAGATTGCGCCTAGGGTTACCAGGGCCTCTGTAAAGAAGGTTCCTGCACCCCGAAACCTCAAGCGCTTGAAGAAGGCCAAAGAACCCGATGCCTCTCTGGAAGCCCATGAATCCTCGGCTTCCCCCCATGATGTGAGCAATTTTTCCTGTTTTGTTTCCCTTGCATACACTTGTGCTTCTTACACGCTCTTCCTCTCAGGCATTATTGAAGAGATTCGTTGCCTTAGGCACCGAATGCGCTGAGTACCTAAAGGTTGCGAAAGCTTTCGAAGGTATGTTCTGTATCCAGTCATGGTTTTTCTTCCACGCTTGTCTTTTGCTGTTTATCTGACTTCCTTTCTTCTTCTACTGTAGCTGCTCTAGCAACAACCAATGCCCGAATTGCGTCATTGGAGGCTGAGCTTAGTGCCTCGCAGAAGGCATATGATATTGCGGCCGCTGCCAAAGCAAGCGCTGAGAAGTCGCAGAAATCAGCGCTTGCTAAGGCGAAAAAGGCTGAAAAAGCTTTGGCCGATGCCAACAGGGAGCACGCTCAGCGAGAGCAGGCCGTAATGGAGCGCCTTCACACAATGTCTACCTCTGCTGAAAGTAAGTGTTTCGTCTTGCCTTCTATTTCGACTTCTTGTTATATTGTTGATCTTCGCTAATTCTTTCTTTTACTTCTTTCTTTTTTGACTTCTTTTGTCGTGCAGGATTTACCAAGGTGTCTTCTTCATCTTTGCCATCGGGCGATGATCCTTTGCTGACCGCGGTTAACCTACTCGAGGCAAACTGGATATCTATCCAGGAGACTTTTGAGTTGGTTAGCCGCGTTCTGTCGTGGTTGTTCGTCGGGTTGTGGCCGAAGAAGAAGGCAGAAGTCCCGAAGGATAACTTAGAGAATCTTGCCAAATCCTTCGATACAATTGAGGACCCGACCCTCCAGCTGAAGGGGCTCTCTCTGAAGCATGGCGCTGAGGGTGCTATTGCACTTTCTTTTGCACACGGCGCGGACTTCGACTGGGAGAAGGTGAACTCTCCCCATGGCCGCACTCGTGATGAGATCAAGGTTTTCTTCGAGAAGGCAAAGAAGTTGGCGCCTGTACTGGCGGCGATTATTTCTCCTTCTGCAGCCTCCACAGCATCTACTGCGCAGGCTCCGTCGATGGAAGATCCTGCACCTCCGTCGACTTCTGGCGACGGATTTGCGATGCCCTCTTCTGCCACGGAGCAAAATGCTGAGGTGGCGTAGACTTCGGCTCCTCTGTAGCTTTCAATTTCTTCTTTTGAATGTAAAAACCTTTAGTCACGTGCAACCCGAGAACTTTAGCCAAAGGGTTTTGCACTTATGTAAATATATTTCCTTCTCATGAGATCTTGTGATGCCTCTCTGAAATGTTTCTTCTTTATTTTCTTTTGACTTCTAGTCGATGCATACCAACGATCCCCTGACTGGCGGGCCTGCTCCTTCCGCTGTCCGCACGTTCGACTCGATGATTTCGTCGCCTCCTAGTCGATGCAGTCAATGCACAGAGTATTCTTTAAGGATTTCTGATCTTGAAACTCGCTTGACTTTAGCCAAATGCCAAGCTCAGATGGCATTTGACAAAGCCAGCAAGACTTCTAATTTGACGAAGCAGGTATCTATTCTTGATGATAAGGTGTCCAGCTTGACGGCAAAAATTTTGCATCACGAGGAATGCAATTCTTTTCTCCTTGGCATTATCGAATCCGCCTGCGAGATGTTGCGATGTAAGTTTCCTTTCGACTTATCTTTTCCTCTTTTTGTTCCACTGCTGTTTTTATGATATCCTCTTGCCCTCGTAGGCACTTGTTTAGATTTCACTGCTGAAGATCGTCGGGTTACCAAGCGAAATGCGGCCCTAGAGAAAATGTCCGCAGGTGTCAAAAATTTGTGGTCTGATCCCCGACGCCGGAGTGCTGTTGTATTGCTTCAGGACCGTGCTCAGCATGTTGGTGAAGCGGTGGATGGCTGCAGAAGATCTCTCGTAACTATGCACTCGGTTATGCTTCCTCGCAATCCTCTACCTGCGACTTTCCCGCTACTTCTTGATACTTTTAGATCCAGCCAGCGAATTCATCGGTTGATAGAACTGAACTTAGTGACAGGTGCCAATTTTGCTCTTGGGTGGATACGCAAGTGGCAACCAAGACTCAATTATAGTTCTATGTCGCTGAGCTACCCTCCAGGTGGAGCTAGCCTTCGAGTACACTTGGAGAGTACCTTGCAGCCTGCCCGACGAATTATAGCCAGGCTATTGCAAGAAGATGTCGCATTTTTCCGCGAGTTTCACTATTTAGACCCTTTGGGTGTAGATGATTCCGACAACCCGATGTTGTAATACTTATGGGAAACGCGAGAATTTCTTATTTCGCGACTGTAAGTCTGAAATATATTTTCAAAGCATTTTTTTTGTATGATTCATGCGTTTGCCATATTTTCTCTTTTGAAAGACTCGTAAGCTCGAACATGAGGAACGTTTTGTCGTTATTATACTTGTAATGTAAGATACATGGGGTGACCCAAGAGATCCGGCCTATGACCTGTGTTCTGGATCTAGATGGCATTGCCCCTGGTATAACTCATGGCTTTTACAGCCTTATTCTTCTACCCTACTTTATTGTTCTTTGATGCTTATGCTGTCATGGCTCTCTCTTCCTCTCCTGTATCTTTGTCTTCTCCTGATGTTTCTACTCGTGGTTTCTTCATTTCGGGCTTCGTAACGCGTCCTTCGAGTAGCTTGACGCCTTCTGTAGTCGTGTCTTTCGCCTTTTCTGCATAGTTGGCTATCATGCCAAAGTTTTGCGCCATCTTGTGGAATTCCCTATCGCAGAGATCTGAGACTTCAAAGCTTCCTTTTACTGTAATTATTCCTCTTGGTCCTGGCATTTTGAGTACCAGATATGTGTAGTGAGGCACTGCCATGAATCGCGAAAACGCGGGTCACCCGAGGATCGCATGATACTGAGATGGCCAGTCCATGACTTCGAAGTCCAGTTTTTCTCTCCTGTAGTTTTGTCGGTTGCCGAAGCAAACATTGAGTGCTATTCGACCCAATGGGTAATTGGCACTTCCTGGTATGATTCCGTGGAAGGAACAATCCGTTGGTTCCAGGAACTCAAGTGATATATGCATTGCTCTGAGTGTTTTTGCGTATATCAGGTTAATTCCACTTCCTGCGTCCATGAATATTCTGTCGACATCATACGCGCCGATTTGAGCTTTAAGTACCAAAGGCGCGTTTCCTGGCTGAGGTACTGTTATAGGGTGGTCTTCTCTGTTGAACTCGATTGGTTGTTCTGACCAATGCAGATACTCCGTTGCGGCTGGTGGTGAGATGACTGCTAGGTTGACTTGTCGAGTGATACTCTTTTCTTCTTTGTTCAACTTGGGCACAGGTTGTATCATTCCTGTGATGTGTACTTTTGATGGAACATACCCTTCGTCGTCGTGCCCCTGGTTCTGCTGGTCTTGTCCTTGAGGAGCTCCGTTGTTTCCTTGGTGTTTTGTCGGAGGATTGTTGCTTCCTTCAAATCCTTGTCGCCTTGCTTCGGTTTGCTTGTTTAGTGCTGCCTCTTGTAGTTTTAAGAATGTTGTGCAATCTTTCATTGCGTGCCTTGATACTCGCTTCCCATCGACGAACGCTGAGTGTATATGACAAGGTCCGTTGAGCATATCTTCTAGCGATGGGTTGTACTCTCTGGGTTCTCTCGTGGGAAACTTTTTGTAGTCCTCTTTCCCATAGCTTCTATACCCCGAGCTTCGGCGATCACTTCCTTGATAGCTATTGTCTTTGTATCCTGCGGCGACTTGGCTATGGGAGCCATAGTTGTCGTAATTTCTGGACCGTCTCCTTTGACTTCCATATCTATTTCTTCTATCGTCCTCTGGGGATCGCATCCGCTTATTGTTGCATGCGTCTTCTCCATCTGCAAATCTGTTTGCTACATCCATGAGGTCTGACACTGTTTTCAGCTTGATTCTGCCCATCTCTTCGACTAGGTCTCTTCGCCTTAATCCAATGATGAACGCATCTATTGCTCTTTCGTCTGAAACTTTGACTGCTGAATTTTTTATAAGACTCCATCTTTGGATGTATGCCCGCAGTGTTTCATCGCGTTGTTGTACACACGCTTTGACTTCTTCTATCGATGCTGGCCGCTTGTATGTCGACCTAAAGTTGCTTGTAAATTGTTTTGTGAGGTCTTCCTAGCTTCCAATAGTTTCCTTCTCAAGTTTGCTCAACCATGACCTTGCTGCGCCGGTGAGGTGTAGTTGCAGACTTTGCATTGCTATTTCTTTGGTTCCTCCCAATATTTGTACTGCTTGTAGATAATCTGAGAGCCATGATTGTGGTTCCTGTGATCCGTCGTACTTTTGCTGATCATGAGGTAACTTGAATCCCTTGGGAACTGGAGTGGTGCGAACCCTGCGGGTAAAGCATGATGCCCCCATCTCTTTTTCGTCTTCTTCATAGTCGCGTTTTTCATTTGGGGATAGTGATCTTCGGGTTCCTCCGTGTTGTTTTGGTGATGGCGATCGAAATCGTTGACTGCTGCTTCTGCGCCGAGGACTACTGTGACGGTGAGGCGATCTTGGCTTGTGTGTTTCTTTATGGTGGTGTGCTTCTTCTCCTTTTGCTGATAGCTTGTGACCCACCATGTTTAGTCCGTTCAATGCTGCTCTGTGCATATGTTCTCTAGGATCTCCCGGGTTTGGTCGAGTTGTGAGTAGATAAGCTTGAGCTGCCACTAATGCTGCTTCAGGAGTTTTTGGTACGATGTTTCCTTGTTCGTCGACCGATAAAAAGGACGAGTCGAGGTTTTTGGAAATGCTTTGCCTGTCGGAGTACTCGAGGTTATCGTACCTTGAACCATGTCGGCGATTTTTCCTTGCGTTACTATATGATGCGTCGCTTCGCGCTTTACGAGCGGCGTTGCTGGCTGCAATGGCTGAGTCTTTTCTTCTCTATATCTCTATTTTCTCCTTTGCTAATTGCTTTGCCTGCTGCCTTAGGGCATAATGATACCCCAAAAGCATGTCTTTGCTGGAATTTGATGGTATCGGTGACAAGGGTATAGTTAATAGAGCCCGTTAGTTGAATACCCCTAAGGCCCATTAAGCTAGGCCCAATTGTAATGATAAGTCGAATACGAGTTCTCACCGTATGTCGATATTGTAATCTATATCGGACCCAACCCGATCCTCGAGACCTGGCCACCTATATATAGGGGCCAGGAGGGGACGGTGTGGGGCAGATTGAAAGCAAGCCAGGTTAAACACCCAAGTTTACTTTCGATACACACTTATTTCGACTAATTTTACCTTTGAGTTCATCCGACGCCCTATCTCCCCGATCCTAAGTCCTTCATCTAGGACATTTGTCGAGTTAACCCCTCGTCAATTGGCGCCGACCGTGGGGACTCTGGGCGTTGGAATCATGAATTCGACGGCTTTTTTGCTTTTAGCCAACAGCAGATCGGAACTCGACAAAAGTCAAGAGACGGAGTTGACAATTGGAAGTTTCAGTATCCTCATCGGGCCATCGGGTTCATCCCGCCTCTCGGACTCGACGAAACCAGATCCATTGGCAAGAAAGCCCGAAACAGAGGAAACATTGGAGTCATCAGAAGGCTCTTCCAATGAGGTGAATTCGCAGGTCAGCTTAGAAAAAGCATTAATCGCAGAAGGCGACGAAATTGAGGAAAATCTCGACTCAGAAGAAAAAGCGTGTCAGACACACAACAACGCAAAGGACTCCGCTGGAGGAAGTAGCAGCGTCGCCAAAGTACATCAGTTATGTGTCATTATCACTGAAGCAGAAGATGGAAACAACGGCGAAGGAAGCAAAAAGGTCGACAGGCAAGTCGACAAAGTGAAAGATCACAACAAAAAGGAAAAAGAGAAAGTCCACGTCTCGGCTGGTGAATGGAGAATGATTACGTCAGCCATTAATCATGGTACAGAAGTACCCGAGGGATCGAAAAGAGAAGTTCTAATGGGATATCAGTATGCACTATACCAACACAAGAAGAAATTAAGGGAGGAAAGAGACATGATGTTTCAAGACAATAACAGTACATCAAGGGAAGAATACTGGGAAGACTATAGCGAAGATTCAGAATATAGCAGAGAAAGGCGTAGAGATCCAAAACACAACAGGGGGTGACAGCATGCAGCAGGAGGAGGAGCAGCAGGACCTGGAGTGGCGCTGGTCACTTTAGGCTTGTTCTTGCTCCCAGGTGGGCGGCCGGGACGACGCTTAGCCGGAACATCAGAAGAAGTTCCTGCGGCGGCCGGCATGGTCTTCTTGTTCTTACTTCCACGAGGGCGACCCCGACCTCGTGGGGCTACCGGAGAGCCAAGGGTCAGATGAGAACCTTGAGCATCAGCCATGAGCGCAACAGAAAAACCTCGCAAAAACCCTAGATGGAGGAAGAAGATGATGCGGCGGAGGAGGAGTCTGATTAGGGTTTTTTACCTTAATTAGCAGGCGCTTTATTTATAAGCACATATTATTGGGCCTTCGGGCTACAGCAAAGCCCGTGAACATAATTTACAACAGGAGTTAAATTCTGCGCACTGCAGACGATAATATCGAAGAAGGAAAAAAAAGAGGGGGAGAGATTATGTGATATGAAAACCTCGACTTGGACTCGGGGGCTCGTCAAATTATAAGAGGTTCATAGAAGAAAGAAGAGCTGAACTTTGAGCCTATGCTTGACTACAAGTTGCCAAACATAGCCTCGGGGGCTACTCCCATCGGGAGCGCTGAGCGCGCACCCGATAAAGATGGGATGATCAATATTGAAGATAGAAAAGGATAAGCATACAAAACTTCGACTACGTAGTCGACAAATTGAAGATTAGAGATTACTCCCATCGGGAGAGAGTTTTATGGTTGCAGAAACCCGAATATTTTCAGTCTTTTGACTGCGACATAAGATTCTCGAGTTGCGTTATCGCAACGAAACTCGAATGTCGTGATTTATCACGAAGGTAAGACCCCGGGATCCGTCCTGTGTGGCCTGGTATACGCACATGGATGCGCTCTGCTGGTATGTATCCGTGTCTACGACGCGAAGAAAATCCTGGTGGACGCACTGGGTACCCTGAGAACCACTGGGATTCATTCTTTGTAAGTCCTAAATGCGGCAAAAGAATGGATTTGACTAGTATCCCGAATTCAAGTCCAAGGGGATTGAATTTGAAGTAGGTGGCAAGTATCTATTCCGGCAGTTAACTGACCTCTTGATCCATCAGAGTTGTCAGGCTTGTTCATCAAGACCCCTTGCGAACAAATTATCATCAATATAAGTCGAAAGACCAAGTCGAAGATTTAAAGATAAAGTCGAAGAATTGATCAAGTCGAAGATTTGAAGATTATAGATTCAACCTGAATCTGCAATTCTGGTAGAATCTCAGGGGCTACTGACAAGGGTATAGTTAATAGAGCCCGTTAGTTGAATATCCCTAAGGCCCATTAAGCTAGGCCCAATTGTAATGATAAGTCGAATACGAGTTCTCACCGTATGTCGATATTGTAATCTGTATCGGACCCAACCCGATCCTCGAGACCTGGCCACCTATATATAGGGGCTAGGAGGGGACGGTGTGGGGCAGATTGAAAGCAAGCCAGGTTAAACACCCAAGTTTACTTTCGATACACACTTATTTCGACTAATTTTACCTTCGAGTTCATCCGACGCCTTATCTCCCCGATCCTAAGTCCTTCATCTAGGACATTTGTCGAGTTAACCCCTCGTCAATCGGCGTGCCGTGTTCTATGGCTTCTCTTATTATCCTCCATTCGTCGACTGATAGTCGAATTTTTTCCCTGGTTGTGAGGGATTCTGCTGTTTGCCCTTCTGCTAGGTGATTTGCTCCTCTGTCGATATTTGCTGGGTTTAGCACTGGATTGTTGTTTTCATCGAATTCTTCTGAGTTATCTCCTACAATGGCGAGCACCTGGCATTGTTTGCCGATGTTATTATTGAAGCTTGAGAAGATCGAATTACTGTCCTCAGAAAGCTCTAATCCTGTTTTCCATGTATCTGTTGACTTGTCTGAAATATCGTCGAGGCGGATCATAAAATCTTCGAGTTGGACCCCTGTGTCGAAATTTTCCATTGCTTCGTTGTCTTCTGTGATTTTTCCTTTTTGCACTTCTTCCAAGCTGACCGGCGAGTTTACCTCGCTGGAAGAGCCTTCAGAATATTCCATCATTGCTACTATTTTAGGCTCACTTGCCGACGGATCTTGTTTCGTCGGATCTGAAAGGCGAGATGAACCCGATGGCCTGATGAGGATGCTTAAACTTCCAATTGTCAACTCCATCTCTTGATTTTCGTCGACTTCTGTACTGCTGTTGGCTAAAAGCGAAAAAGCCGTTGAATTCATGATTCCAACGCCCAAGATCCCCACGGTCGGCGCCAATTGACGAGGGTTAACTCGACAAATGTCCTAGATGAAGGACTTAGGATCGGGGGAAGAGGGCGTCGGATGAACTCGAAGGTAAAGGTTGGTCAAAATAAGTGTATGTCGAAAGTAAACGTGGGTGTTCAACCTAGCTTGCTTTCAATCTGCCCCACACCGTCCCCTCCTGGCCCCTATATATAGATGGCCAGGTCTCGAGGATCGGGTAGGGTCCGATACAGATTACAATATCGACATACGGTGAGAACTCGTATTCAACTATCATTACAATTGGGCCTAGCTATACGGGCCTTAGGGGTACTCAACTAACGGGCTCTACTAATTATACCCTTGTCACCCGATAAAGAAGAAGTTGAAGAGGAACCAGAAAAGCTTGCAAAGAATGCAAAGTACACTAAGGAAGACTTCATTGCCAACAAGCATGGTAATGAGAGAGAACCTTGGGTGCAGAAACCGATGCCTTTTCCTGGTAAGAAACACAAATCCAAGGAAGAAGAACACTACAACAAGTTTTGTGAATGGATGAAACCTTTATTTCTGCAAATTCCTTTGACTGGTGCTATTAGAATGCCTCCTTATTCAAAGTATATGAAAGATATTGTTACTAACAAAAGAAATATTCCTAATTAGGAAATTTCCACTTTACTTGTTAATTATTCTTTTGATGGTAAAGTTCCGAAGAAGCTTGGAGATCCAGGTATACCAACTATTCCCTGCTCCATTAAAAATAACTATGTTAGAACTGCTTTATGTGATTTAGGAGCCAGAGTTAGTGTCATGCCTTTTTCTCTTTATATGAGACTTGATCTAGAAATTGGTATCAACTGATATATCTTTGCAAATGGCTGATAAGTCTACTACTATTCCTATTGGTATATGTGAAAATGTTCCTGTTCAAGTTGTTAACAGTTGTTTGATATTAACTGACTTTGTTGTGTTGGAAATGCCTGCAGATGATAATATGTCTATTATTCTTGGGAGACCTTTTCTAACCACTGCAGGTGCTATTATTAATTGCAATCAAGGAAAAGTAACTTTTAATGTCAATGACAAAGAGTATACGGTTTATTTTCCCAAGAAGATTGGTAGAAAGAATGCTCTAAATTCAATTAAGAGTGTTGAGATCATCAGAGTTGGTCAGATTATTTGTTCAGAGCAAAAGCCCAAGGAAGAATATAAAATTGTTATGATTGGGACTATGCCTATCAAGGTCGAGGTAACATAAGCATATAGTGAAATGCAAAGTTTTGCCTCATATAAAATTAGTTTGGTAACAAGACTTGATCAACCTTGTTAACAAAGTGATTTTATATGAATGAAACTTCGTTTTCACCGCATTTACTCAACCTCACTCATATTTACTTTCACCATTTTTGTTCCCTTTGTTAGTTATATGATTAGAGTATCTTAGAGCTGCTGTAAGGTTGAGTTGGATTTGCTTTCTATCACTCCACCGTTGTTTTCTCGAGTTTTATTCTCTCATCATTTTTTTGAAAAGTCCTAGAAAATAAAGTTTCTTGAAAAACTCCAAAAAAATCTTTTTAAATTTTTATGTCAAAAATGGGGCAGAGACGCGCCTGGGAGACCTCAGGGGGACCCACCACGCCACCTCAGCACCAGGGGCGCGGCCCAAGCCTGGCCGCGCCCACCTATGGTGAGGAGGGCCCCCTGGCCTCTCACTTATCTCTTCATCCCCACTTCTTTCTCTCTCCCAAAAAATCTGAACACCTAGCTCAAACCCGTGTTCTTGCTGCTCTCCATTGCGATTTTTCGATCTCCTTGCTTAGCCCATCTTTGTTGCTGAAATTTGGAGCATTTGTTCTCCGGTATGTGACTCCTTCGATTGTCCAAGTAGAATTTTGTTTAGTGGAGTATTTCTTGAGTATTTTAGCTCTATAGGTGTAACATCCCAGCACGTAGGACAACCATGGGGTAAAGTAGAAGGGGTTCTGTGCATTGCATTCGAAATTACAGGATTTTTTTCATGCTTTTAACCCTAAAACCTAAGAGGGATCGAACTCTCTCTTCGAGGGAGAAATAGATACTCTCGAAGTGCGAAAGGGTTTGACATGATCTCTTTTGATTCATTGAATGTGGGAAGGGATAAAATATGTATTCAAGAATTCAAATAAAAGAATGCAAATTCAAATCAAATTTTGAATATAAGAATTTGAATTTGCAATACACAATTGAATCCTAATAAATATTAAACTAGAGAAAACATAGGCTTTATTGATATCATACACAAACTAAATTGTCTTTACAATATTCAAATATAAATGAAATATTACAAAGTACAAAAGAAAAGCAAAGGAATTACAAATAAATAAAAGATTACATCATAGAATAGGAACAAAAGAAAACTCCTAAACTACATCACTCTTTTCTTCTTCTTCCTTTCTTTTCTTTTCTTATTACCTGCGAGCACAAAAATAGAAGACAAAGAGAAATGCCAAATGGCAGTTAAAATTAAACTCAGTGTTGGTGATATACATCACCAGGTCATGCTTATCTCCAACGTACTCACAGCCCAAAAGATCAAGGGCACGGCTATGCCAGCAAGTAAGCACACAGCTTACTCACGCATGCATGGACTGTGTGCTGTCAACACGTCCAGGAAGTAAGGCTAGTATAAATAGGAACAGTGCGGTGCTCTGCTTGCTTTGCAAGCAAGCATCAGCACCAAAACCACAGCAACATGCCCAAACCATCACCATCCAGCAAGGACTCGGCCAGTTCAATCCCAAACACAATCAGAAATCACCACCACAGTTAACATGATCATTTAGAACCATTAAGAGCAGAGCAAGCACTCCAAGAGTAGCAGTTCCAACATCAAGGAGGAGCAGAGCAAGCACTCCAAGAGGAGCAGGCCAAGCATCCAGTGGTGCAGGTCAAGCATCAAGGTGAAGCAAGCCAGGAGCAAGGAGTGAAGCAGATCTCAAAGAGGTACTAGGAGGAGAAGGAGCTAGCTGCCAGGAAGAAGGAAGGGTACATGACCAAATTATCCAGCACCAACCTCATCTCCCCAAAAACTCCAGAAAAAGGTGAATCACCAAAGCCTAAGATCAAGTATCTGTTCTTATTGATGCATAAGCCATTCTAGAAAATCAAAGGGGGGCATCCAAACGAATATCAGACCTAACTACACTTCAACTAGGTTTTCACCTAGGAGTATAGAGAGGGGAAAAGCTCTCAGTCTTGCATAGAAGTGCTATGCAAGATCATCACAGAGTATAAAAGCCACAAATAGTATCTGTTCTTGTTAAAAGGATCATGCCTCAGGCTGTGCATCATTGGCAAGGCTAAGAAAATCAAGCATAGTTCTGTTCTTATCAAAATCAGTCAAAGACAAGCATCAGAGTCATCTTAACTAATAGTCAAGCAGGAAACAGTGGCCTATATTGCAACCACCATACCAGTATGTCCTGGATCTTGACAAAACATGATCCAGTGATCACCTCCATAGCCAGAGAGGCATAATAGATCAAAACAAGCAGCCCAAGCAAGCTAGGTAAATATTGAGCACACCCTCTAGGAGAGGTACCACAGCTTTTGCATCTAGCAAAGCAACAGCCACTGAAGTTGCTACTCAATAAGCTATAACAGCTAGAGAAATCAGATAAATCATCACTGAAGGAGGAAATTCAGTACATATAAAAATTCATCATGTTAATACCCATCCAGCAACCTACCCAAGGTCCAGGTTGTCACTCCCAGGCCAAACAAATAGTACTTAGCAGCAATATTTGGATGATCAAATCATCCAAAGAAAGACACCACTACCAATAGCAACCATTTACCTCTAGCCACTGATTCTGAGATAAACTCTAGAGGGGCTTAATTAATCATCACTGAAATAATATTCAGTTCATGCTACTGAAACTAAATTCAGTTAAAGAATTATATTCTTGCAAGGGCAAAGCCATAGTAATATTATACATCAACTCAAGCAAGTTAGACTTCACATGCTTTGGTCCAGATCAACAAGGATCTGTGCCAAGATGGTTTTTCACACATACACACAATTAAATTGTACCATCCAGTGGAATGGAGCAGTGGTGGGCATCATCATCTGGTCCAATTAAGAGTGGCTCAAAGGAGTAAACCGGACTAGCCATCTACAGCACCTACTAGCTAGTGGTGGCTATCCTGTGTGTAGAACATCACCAGGAGTACCAGAGAACCTACTAGCTAGCAGCACATGAGTTTCTAGTCTAGAAGCCCTAGAAACCTAACTCAGAAGACCATCAGAGCTATTTGAGCAATCAAGCATATATATATATCTGTTCTTGTTAAGCATCTACAAGCTCACCATTAAATCAAACAGCTAACAATCCTTCAAATTAAAATAGCAAGATCAAGTGTATATGTATCTGTTCTTATCCAATATGCACACCATCTCATCAAACAATTATTTAGCAGGAGTAGATCAACACCGCAACTAGGCAGCCACACACAAGCACATAGCCACCAACTCACAGCCACTGCAGTAGAGTAACAGAGAGGAGTAGCTCACGGTGCATCACTGGTACAGAAGGGGAGCACGAATTACAACTAGACAGTACTGCATGAATATTCAGAATTTTGCACCACATTCAGTTAATTGAACCCTCACCAGAGGCACTGCTAGTCGTTAACTAAACCCAAAGAGCAGTAGGTACTGAGGGCTAGAAGCAGGGGAGAGAAGGGTGTACCTGCGCCTGAGAGCGGCCACCACGGCATGGTGAGGCAGTGCCCTCGCGGCCGTGACAGACGCTAGCTCAAGGGAGGTGCCGACATTTGTCGGCAGAGTCATTGCCAGGGTTGCAACGGAGGTTGCCATCCCACTGGCATGTCATCGAGGAGGCGACGCAAGGGTCGGCGAGGGCATGGTACCAGCCTTGCTGACCAGGTTGATTAGGGGTGCTGCACTGGGGTGTGGTCGAGGAGTAGCCGGAGGCGCGGGAACTAGGAGGCCGCGCTGGCAAACCTAACCCTGGTGCCTAGAGCTTCGCGGAGCCGCACGGGTGAGAACAAGTCGGCGTCGAGGTGCCAGGCACACGAAGAAGTACACCGGAGCCGACCCTCGGCCGGCCGAGAGCAGCAATGGCGGCGCAGCAGGCGAGCGAGGTCGAGGGAGAGGATTTCCCTCGGTGAGATGACGGAGGCCAGGGCGGCGGACCAATTGCTCTATGTGGCATCGGCAGTCGATGTCGGGCTTCGCCGAAATCGAGCGGCGACGCCGCCGGCGACTCGTTGTCGCGGGAGTGAGGAGAGCGGATAGGGTTAGGGTTCGTCAGGTGCGGGAGTGAGGCGAGGGGAGAGCCGGGGGGTGGTTGACCCCGGGCTGGTGAGCCTGTGGGCCGGCCCAATCGGCCAGATAGGCCAGGTCCAGCCCAATTTCATTTGAACCAGCCCAATTCGACTAAAATCCACCTAAGTAATTTTTTATTATTATGTATTTTAGTTTTAAGGAAAAACCTTTAAAAAGAAACCTAAGCTAATAAAATAAAAAGAATAACTTACCAAATAAGATATCCTCAACACTAGTGAGAATTTGAATGGAATATTAGGATCTTATTTCTTAAACACTAAAAATTTGAAATTTAATTAAGTAGGAAAATATCCAAAGGGTTTTTTTTTTGAATGATTCAAAACTTGTGAAAATAAGAGAAATTTTGGAACTAATATAATAATTGAATTAGAAGAAATTCAAGAAGAAATAAACACTCATTCTTGAATGAATTTGACCTAACATATATTCTTTAAACTCATAAAGAGAATATATAAAGACCTTAGGATATAAATCATCACAGGGGGTTATAAACAACACACCACTTTAAAAGCATTGCATCATTTGGATCTTTAACCATTGCCCTTATCGGACAATGATGCTCTTTTCCAGAACCCGAGGTCCCAGGTCAATTCAACACCTCTAATTGCACTACCTTGCAGTCTGCAGGCAAGTTCACTCTTGCTCATATCTGTTGTTTATATTTAGCAAATTAATTGCAAATATACTGGTGGTATTACTACTGCATTTTAAATCAAAAGTTCTGCTTTCTAAATTAACATGTTTAGTGGTTAGCAACCACGGTGGTTGTCGACCTAGGATGGTGGGCAGTGGGACCATGGTATGAGTATGGTGGAGGTCACACTGCAACTAGAAAGTTCACCTAGGAATTAATAACCAATGTCGCCAGTGATTCTTGCGCCGTAAATAACGGTCAACCATAAGATCTGGAATGGGACGGAGAAGTCAGCTGTACCGACTTCCTTTCGCATATCAACGGATGTACCGGCCCGTGCTGTTCATTCGGAAGGTGAATGCAGCAAGCTGTTCATTCGGTAGGTGAATGCAGCGGGTGGGAGCCCTTACGTCCCACGGGAACATGGTGTCTAGGATGGATTGTATGAAACTGGCCTGCAGCTGGTCATAGGAAAGTCAGCTAGGAGGGACTCGAAGTTGTTCAAGGAAAGTTGGCTTCGAGCACCATAGTTGTTCCAGGAAAGTTAGCTATGGTGCAGTGAATTACAAAAGAGTGGGTATGCGGGGTCGCGGAGGAGGACAGTGATTGGCTTGGATCATCGACTGGGCCCCACACCAAGGAAGTGTGGACAGGAATGATTCGCCTGGTTGTGCAGCAAGGCTTTGATCTCTTATGGGTACAAGTGACCACCTCTGCAGAGTGTAAGAAAGTATTCGGATACTCCCTGTTCCGGGAAGGAGCTACGAACGCGGCAGGAAAGGAGCCCATCAAAGCTCTAATCAACCTGTGAAGACTGACGGACATAGTTTTCTGAGTAAAATCAACCTTTTTGAAGAAATGATTATGAAAAATGCATTTGACCCATGACTTTTCGAGTCTACGGTCGTAGCTAGTGCATCAAACACCTCTATCCTTTAAATGAACTTGCTGGGTAACGCTCGTTACTCACCCCATTCCCTCTTAACCCTTGCTTAGACTCGGAGGGCCAGCATGAGGAGACTGATGGAGCCTCGGAAGACATTGAAGAAGTTTACTACGAGGAGCCGGACCTTTCCGGTGGAGTTGAAGGCATGGACTACACCATAGCCTATGGTATCAGCGAAGGAACCGAGGAGGAGACCGACAACTAGTCGTTTAGTGTAGAACTTAAGTCACACCAAACCCTATAGAATAAAGTGACTTGAGTGGATTATCATGTTTAGTTTACTAATTTTTGTTGTAGCCAAGGTTTGTAGTAGTAAGTTAGAACCTGTTAGTGTTCCTCCTTGGACCGAGGAGGAACTGGAATCCTTTGTGTAATTAAGGCTCATAATACTTAGTGCTTGAATAAAGACCGCTATATTTCTGTTGTACCACTCTGACGGATGTAATACTTGTGAAATGGTACCTCACGAATGTTATGTCAACGACTTGCATACTACAACATGCAGTGGTATGCTGGGTCACCACAATAGGCTGCAGGTGAAATGAGTTTGCATGCTTGTTCTATTGCTTAGAAATATTATTTTGATGCATTTTAGCCCTCTAGTAACTCCCTATAGTAGTTTCCTACACTTGTTTGTCTCAAAATCATTTTTATGAGGTTTGTTGAAAATTTCAGAAATGGAGGAGAATGCATACCAACTTTTTCAACATGAACTAGAAGTGCATGAGGTCATGAGAGTTCACCGTGAAGAGAGGGTCTTTCCCTCGATCTATCCATGCTCAGAGTTCATGAATGCTGCTGGAATCTTGCAGGACTTCCAAACTCTAATTTCTTATACAGGATTGGAACATTTTATTGATGATGAACTTCCCCAATATGTTAAACTAACAATGTCTATGGTGCAGGATTTTAGATTCAGTTGGTCCACATCTAACCCCATGGTTCATTATAAAATTTACAATAAATCTGTGGACTTGCCCTTTGATGTTTTCTGTGCAGCCATTAGAGCACCACAGTGGGGATCGCGCGAAAGGATGAAGGAGCGGCCCAGGCCATTGATGGACCTATATGAGGAGATTTGTCAAGGAAGAAGCTTCTCAGGAGAGAGTGGTAAAATACGAAATATTCATTTTCCATCCATTCGATATTTTGCCTACTTTATTACCAAGTGTGTTCTTGCTAGGAAAGTTGCAAGTAAATTATCCTCCTGTGATCTAGCTTTTATTGCTGCTGCTTTGAGACATGATAGGACTTATAATTTGGGTGCTTTAATAGCTTTCCGTCTTGATGCTAACCGTGAGAAAGGGGGAACCTGTGGAGGTCTTATTGCTTCACGCTTATTAGCTTTGCATGGTGTAGTGCCTCATATTTTAGATCTGCAGTTCCCTGTTGAGAGACTTGATTTTACCTCTATGTTACATCATAAGTTTGTTTCTCCTTATGCTTGTTTGAGTAACTTGACGTTTGAGATAACCTTTTTCAAGAAATCTACCTGGAAGGTAGTGAAGACTGATCGATCAGTCCATTTGACTGCACCTCTTTTGTTTAACCTTGATCGCAGGAATGGATGGTCACTCACGGAGGATGAGCTCGATGAGTACATAGAGGAGCACCCGCCGCCCATGCACGATAGGGAGGCGACCGAGGAGTCGGTCCAGCCCTCTGACATTGCGGAGTTTCCATACCAGCAGCCTTATTATGATTATACACCATCTGCTTCATCTTCACAAGGGCCAGGCTATGACTATACCAATGATGACCCACCAGCTTGGGGCATGTATCGGAGACGAGATTGATCTCCACTTAGGCCAAAAGCCTAAGCTTGGGGGGAGGTACGCCGACGATTCACTCATCTACATATCATATTTTGTCGGTACTTTGTATATCCATGTTTCGCTTTCTTTTCTTTATTGCTCTCGTTCTTATTTCTTCTTCCCAAAACACAAAAAGACCAAAAATATTTCCGATGTTTCTCTTTGTTTGCCTTTTTAGTTTCTAGCTTTGGTTTGCTTTACTTGCCATTTTCGGTTTGATATTTGAAAATTCCAAAAATATTCTGCTTTGTTTGCTATTTCCTTCTGTTCTTGTTTCAAAAATCGAAAACCCAAAAATATTTGTTGTTCTTCTTCGGTTTTGTAAAGTTTGTTGCAGAGTTCAGTCTCCCGTGACTCTATTGGAGCTTGGTATTCACTTCATATTATTCAAGCCACACAAGTGAAAGGCAATAATGACGACATATGACAATCCGAGATGTGGTAAGAGGCTGGTATGAACTCTATTTGTTTTCATTTTTGTACATATACTCATCTATGTGGACATGCTTAGTCGGTTCATGTAAGGTATATGTTATTTAATGGATGCTTTGTAGTTCTTGCTCTCATATGATTAGTTCCAATTTACTAATAGTTCGTAGCATGCCATGTAGACGCTTGCTTGCATTGTTTTATTCATAATATGGTATGATATTGTGGTATCCTCCTCTGAAAGTTTCATTTGAATCGGCTTGGCACATGCTCAAGCATGCACATGACTGAACAAAAAGTCAATTAAGCCTCTATGATTTACTTTGCCTCAGAGTTTTTGTATCATTTTTATGCCTATATTAATTTTGTTTTGTCGCAAGCATGATTATGACAGCTATTGCTCTCTCGATTGTCGCTTCCTAGTCTTTTGCTAGCCTTCACTTGTATTGAGAGGGAATACTTCTCGTACATCCAACTCCTAAAAACCAAGTAATCCCAAAAGAGTCCACTATAAATTCCTATGCATGGTATTTGCAAGCCATTCCAAGTAAATTTTCATGTGCTACCTTTCAAAACTTTCAACTACTTCTCATTTTGTGCCACTATTTTTACCTCATGGGGACGTAGTGGTCAGAATTGCTATCTTCCATATTAATTTAAGTACCCCTCAACTAGGCAGCTTCATCTGCTCGTCATTAATTTTGCAAGGGAGCTGGTCAGACCATTGTAATCTAATCTTAAAAAAAAGAAAAAAAGGCACTCCTCCATGGTATGTGAAAGTTGGTGGGCACCCGATGGAATTGGTTAGCTATGGTTTGAGAAAGGAAAAAAGGTGGGGAGGAGTGCCAAAGCTTTATAGAAGAGCACCAATGTGCCAAATTTCAAAGAACTCGGAACCGCTCTCACTTGTTTATTATGGAAGATAGCAAGTCCCCATTGCCAGTCGTTGACATGAAACAACCACCTCTCAAAATAATTTTTTATCTCTGTTTTACAAATGAAAAGCTCTAGCACATGTTAAATCACTGCTTCCCTCTGTGAACGTCCTTTCTTTTACTTTTATGTTGAGCCTTCATCTTCTAACTTTAAGCACCTTCTTGAGAGCATAGCTGTTATTCTTAGTGTAATGTGCTTGTCCCAGAACACGGTTAATTGTAGTATAACTTTGATGCTTGTATCTTTGATATTTTTACTTCTAGTCTTCCCTTGAACTTCAGAGGTGCCTCAGCATTTATGTTTTGTTCCACAAATAAAGGCAAGCGGGATATCACTCTTTCATATCATTTATGAACACTACAATCTTGTAGCTTCTTATGTTCATGTTGCTTGTTATTAGTGTAGTGGCACTCTTTCATAGCTTGCTTGACTATGAGGTAACATTAGTTGCATATTTCTTATTATGAATTGCCTGAGTATTTGACCATATAGTGAGAATATATACATCTTATGAAGCAAATGTGTTCGTGAAAGTTTCTTTTATCGCTCTCAGTTGTTAACTGAATTGCTTGAGGACAAGCAAATAGCTAAGCTTGGAGGGAGTTGATACGTCCAAAATGTATCTACTTTCCCGAACACTTTTGCTGTTGTTTCTCCTCTAATTTGTATGTTTTGAATACAACTAACACAGACTAACGTTATTTTTAGCAGAATTGCCCTGATGTCTTGTTTTTGTGCAGAAATCCGACTTTCAGGAAAAATCCCGGAAAATACTACAAAATTCCTATTTTACCAGAAGACCCACGGAGCCAGAAGACGAGACGAAGAGGGGCTGGGAGCCAAGCTCACCACTAGGGGGTGCGGCCCAGGCCTGGCCGCGCCCACCTATGGTGAGGCCGTCTCGGCCATCGCCTCGACCCCTCCTTCCGCCTACATATACCCTCTGACCTGAAAGGAGCGGGGGTTTGGCATTTTTCCCAGATAGACTTCCGCTGCGCCGCCACTATCAGAAACCGCGATTCGGAACCAGAAACTCCGTTCTGGCACCCTGCCGGGATGGGGATTTGGAGGAGATCTTCATCACCATCATCACCGACGTCTCTCCATCAACCATCCATGACTCCCCCATCCATGTGTGAGTAATTCTCGCTGTAGGCGAAGGGGATGGTAGGGATTGGATGAGATCATTCATGTAATTTGCTATGAGATTATTAGGGCATAGTGCCTAGTATCTATTATTAGTGCTTATGACATTGTTGCAACTTGTTGTGCTTAATGCTTGTCACTTTGGGCCCGAGTGTCATGATCTCAGATCTAAACTTGTTATTGTTTTATGATGATACTTGTTATTTATGATCGTACCTGCAAGCTGTTTACACATATTGTTGTCCGGAACCCAAGGCCCCAAAGTGTCAGAAATTGGGATAACCGAAGGGGATGGCTATGATGTGAGGATCACATGTGTTCATCGAGTGTTCATGCTTTGTTCCGGTACTTTATTAAAAGGAGTACCTTAATTACCAGTAGTTTCCCTTGAGGCCTTGCTGCAACAGGCTGGTAGGACAAAAGATGTCGTGCAAGTTTCTCATTGCGAGCACGCATGACTATATACGGAACACATGCCTATGATTGTTTAGTACTAGGATGCTTTATCATTATTTATCTGCAATTGCCCATGTCTCACTGATTTCATGAATTATCTTATCCATGCAACGCCCGTACATCCATCCCTATGCCTACAGTATTTTATCCTATTGCTACTATTACCGCTTTTATTTTACTATTGTTGTTACTATTTCACTACTATCACCACTATAAAACGGTTGCTACTGATAAACTACTACGAGCAAATCTATTTCCAGGTGCAGCTAAATTGACAACTCATCTGTTAAGGCTTATAAATATTCTTCGGCTCCCCTTATGTCGAATGAATAAATTTGGGCTTTACTTCCCTCGAAGACTGTTGCGATCCCCTATACTTGTGGATCATCAGTCTACTAACAAGATCGGCTTCGACGAGGAAGACCATCCGATCTCCACCAAGGCCGTGGGCACAATTCCCCTATTGTGCACGCCCACAATCAACAACATCGCCATCAACCGCACTCTCATCGATGGAGGGGCGGGCCTTAACATCATCTCTATCGAGGTCTTTGAGAAGATGCAAGTGCCGTATCATCGGCTCATGCCTACCCGGCCATTCTTCGGAGTAACAAAAGGTTCTACAACGCCTATCGGGCAGGTGCGCCTGCCTGTCACCTTCGACACCAGGGATAACTACAGGACAGAAAGTCTCGACTTCGACGTCGCCTACATCACGCTGCCTTACAACGCCATCCTTGGCTACCCAGCCTTGGCGAGATTCATGGCGGCAACGCACCACGGCTTCAATATCCTCAAGATCCCTAGCGCCAACGGCACGATCACCGTGCGCTGCAATGAGAAAGATGCTCTTCACTCCGTAGAGCACGTCTACCGTGAGGCTGCCACTATGTTCCCCGCCGATGAGGATCTGCTGGAACACTCAGGTGACCTCACGAGGAAGAAGCAGCTCGTGTTGTAAGAGCGAGCTGCTGCCAAGAAGGCCTCTCTTGAGCCCCTTACGTCGGGCTTGTCAGGGAAGAAGTTTGTTGCATCTGCGTCGACCACGCCAAGCGAGGACGTGGTCCATCTGATGCTGGACATGAGCATTGGTGAAGCTATGGTACCCTCAGGGAGGACGCCCCAGTTTACCCAAGAGCGCTCTTCTACAAAGAAGGTCCCGCTCCAAGCTGGGGACTGCGAGAACTTCATCACCATCGGGGCAGGGCTTTCTCCCAAATAGGAAAGCGCGCTCGTCACCTTCCTGCGGGCAAACTCTGACATGTTCGCTTGGACTCCGTCAGATATGCCCGGCGTCCCCAGGGAGGTGATTGAGCACCACTTAGCTGTGTGCCCTCAGGCACACCCAGTGAAGTAGAAGACACAGAAGCAAGCGCAAGAGAAACAAGACTTCATCGTCCAAGAAATTGAGAAGCTAAAGAAGGCCAAGTTGATACGCGAGGTAGCTCACCCCACATGGATTGCTAATCCGGTGGTCGTGCCAAAAGCTAATGGCAGTGGGCGCCTCTACGTAGACTTTAATAGTCTCAACAAGGCTTGTCCTAAGGATCCTTACCCGCTCCCAAGGATAGATCAAATCGTCGACTCCACCGCAGGCTGTGACCTCCTTTGCTTCTTGGATGCCTTCTCCGACTATCATCAAATCAAGATGGCAAAAGAGGACGAGGAAAAGACTACCTTCATCACACCCTGTGGTGTGTACTGCTACGTCTGCATGCCCTTCGGCCTGAAGAACGCAGGAGCAACTTTCCAAAGGCTCATGCGCAAGGCCTTGGGGGCTCAGATGGGAAGGAATGCGGAAGCTTACGTCGATGACATCGTCGTCAAAACCCATGAGGGTCGTACCTTCATTGAAGACCTGGAGGAAACATTCATCAACCTGAGAAAGGTAAACATCAAGCTCAACCCCGCCAAATGCGCCTTTGGTATACCGTCGGGCAAGTTGTTGGGGTTCCTCGTGTCTCATCGCGGGATAGAGGCGAACCCTGACAAGGTCAAGGCCATCAAAGAAATGCGTCCTCTGCGCAATCTTAAGGAGATGCAGCACCTCGCGGGATGCATGGCGGCCCTGGGGCGCTTCATCGCGAGGAGCGGAGAAAAGGCCCTGCCTTTCTTCAAGCTCATGAAGCGAACTGGAAAATTCGAGTGGACTTCGAAAGCGGACAAGGCCTTCGCCGAGCTGAAGAGGTATCTCATGATCCCGTCGATCATGGTCGCCCCAATGTTCCACGAGCCCTTGCTTCTCTACATCGCGGTGACCCCAAGAACTGCAAGTGCCATCCTCGTCGCAGAGCGGGACGCTCAGGTAATCGCCAAAGAGAAAATCGATCCTCCATGCCCGGGGGCTCCTCCTGAGGGAGAGGCAGTGATCTCCGCTGCTCCTCGTGAGGAGCCACCGGCTGCACCTTCGCCGACCGAGCCGCTCTCACAGAGCGATGCTCCTGAGCTTCATGAGGAGAAAGCTCCCGAAGACACAACTAAAGTGCAGAAGCCCATATACTTCGTCAGCACGGTACTGCATGACGCACGGGAGCACTACACCATGCAGCAGAAGCTGCTCTACACCCTGCTGATCGCTTCAAGGAAACTACGTCACTACTTCCAGGGCCACCTGATCAAGGTGGTCACTGATCGACCTTTGGAGACAATCCTACGCAACCCAAACGTCACTGAAAGGGTGGCAGAGTGGGCTGTGGAGCATCAGCCATTCGAGATCTCCTTTGAAACCACCAAGGTAATCAAGAGCAAAGCTTTAGCTGAGTTCACCGCCGAATGGACTGATCCATTCGCCGACGAGCCTCCGGAGGTGGAATCTACACTTTCTGGAGAGGAGGCCCCAGAACTTTGGGTCATGCACTTCGACGGCGCCTTCAACCTTTCCGGCGCGGGGGCTGGGGCCGTCCTCACCTCTTCATCTGGGGACAAACTCTTCTACGCCATTCAGTTCTGTTTCAAGCCAGAGCGCAAGGTCTCCAACAATATCGCGAAATACGAAGGACTACTCGCCGGCCTAAGGGCAGCGAGCGCTTTGGGCATCAAGCACCTCATTGTCAAGGGAGATTCGCAGCTGGTTGTGAACTCCTCCAACAAGAGCTACACTCCAAAAGATGAGCATATGGCGGCTTATCTTGAAGAACATCGAAAGATGGAAAAACGCTTCCAAGGCCTGGAGTTAAAGCACATCCCCCGAGGGGAAAATGTGGAGGCAGACGAAATCGCCAAATGCGCCTCTCATCGCATGGTGCAGCCGGCCGGTGTCTTCGAGGAGCGCCTCTTCAAGCCATCTGCTTCTCCACCAACGATGGGATTTGAGCTTCCGCCTACCTTGCTGTCGCCACCAGAGCAGGAGGCTCCGGACTGCGGGCCATCTTCGGGCGATCGCGTCCTTCTGGCACTGGCAAGGCAGGAGGGAGTGGATTGGATCCTCAAGCTCAAGGCCTTCCTCATTAGCAACAAGCTTCCTGAGGATGAGTCGGAGGCTGAAAGAATAGTACGCCAGGCCTCTGGATACTGCGTCAAAGATGGTGACTTGTACCGGCATCGCCTCAACGGTGTCGCTCTGAAGTGCATCTCAACTCATCAGGGACATCCACGCCGGCGAATGTGGGCATCATGCCTCCACCGCAACCCTCGCTGGGAAAGCATATCGCAGCGGCTTCTACTGGCCTTCAGCGCTCTAGGACGCGGCTTCTACTGGCCTTCAGCGCTCTGGGACGCGGCTGAAATGGTCAAGAGGTGCGAGGCGTGCCAATTCCATGCCAAGCAGAATCATCAACCAGCGCAGGAGCTACAAACCATCCCGCTCACTTGGCCCTTCGCTGTCTGGGGGCTGGATATCCTGGGTCCATTCCCTCGAGTGCAAGGGGGCTACCGCTACCTCTATGTCGCCATCAACAAATTTACCAAGTGGGTAGAGGTGGAGCCGGTGTGCACCATTCCGGCCAGGTCCGCAGTCAAGTTAATCTGTGGGCTGGTCTGCCGTTTTGGTGTGCCTAACTGCATAATCACTGAGAACGGCAGTCAGTTCACCAGCGGGCTGTTCCGGGAGTACTGCGCATCGGCCGACATCAAGATCTGCTTCGCATCCGTCGCATATCCCAGGAGCAATGGCCAGGCCGAGCGTGCCAACGCTGAGGTCCTCAAGGGCCTCAGAACGAGAAGCTTCAACGCCAAACTCGAAGCCTGCGGTAAGAAATGGTTAGACAACCTCCAATCCATCTTATGGTCGATTCGTACCACCGCAACCAAGCCTACCAGGGAGACTCCATTCTTCCTGGTCTACGGGGCGGAGGCTGTTCTTCCCACCGATGTCAAGTTTGGATCGCCAAGAGTGCTCGCCTTCAATGAACTGTGTCAAGAGGACCTCATCAAGGATTGCCTCCTCCAGCTTGAAGAAGCTTGGTGTCAAGCAGCGCTTCGCACTGCAAGATACTAGCAGGGACTACGCCGCTATCATAGCCGCCACATTCGAGCAAGGACTCTGGAGGTCAGCGATCTGGTGCTCAGGAGGATACTCTCTCTCGCGAGGGCCTCCACAAGCTGTCTCCAATGTGGGAAGGGTCCTTCAAGGTGACGCACATCGCCAGGCCAGGCTCGGCGTGGCTGGAAACCGCAGAAGGCATGCCAGTGGGGAACCCATGGAACATAGCTCATCTGAGAAAGTTCTACCTGTAGGTTCGGCATGATAAGACCGTTATCACGGCACTTTGTATTAACTTAAACTGCTCTTCAGCACTGGGATTAAGTTAGAGCGCATATAGCGCCTCTGCTTCGGCATGATATTGAAATGGCATGAAGTCCATTTATTTTCTGCTGTACGTCACGCGGAAGGGGGCTAGGCATGGTGTCTATGCTGGGGCCTTCGCCCGGAAAACAGCAAGCACGAAAAACCCGAAGGGACTGAGCTCTGGTCAGGGGCGACAGCCCCATGAATGATCACCTCCACGTGCCCGTGGTGCTTAGTTCCTCGCATAGTACACCGGAAAATAAGAAATCTTTGGAAAAATTCCAAGGTGTGCCCAGGACAAACGCCTCGTGAGAAACTCTCACGAGGGCGCCCAGACGCGTCGATGCACTTAGCATCCACAGGAGTCAAGATTCCCCTTGCTCGAGGAAGGCCGAACACGGCAGGATCATCGAAGACCAAGGACGCTCCGATCATCTTGTGAAGGAGACGCAGATCCGGAGGTCCGCGCCAGGCCCTTCACCTCGTGAGCAATCCTCAATGAGGTGTCGACGGCCTCTGGGTTCTCTTAAGCGTCGACGCTTTAGCTTCTGTGAGAGTCCAGCTTCCCTCACGCCGAGGAAGGCCCCGTGAATCGCCACGTGCGGCAATTTGCTCGTAGCTGATGGCATAGATAGTGCCGCGCTCCCTCATGACGAGGAAGGTCCCTGTGCCGGTCATAGGGGCATCTTATTCGCCTTTTCTTTTTTTGTTTTGTTTTATCGATTTGTTTCCCATTTTCAGAGATTTGGGTTTTTTTGTTTTCCAACTCTTTCTTCAACTACTTGTCTCAGGAATCCGCAATCGTCATCGTCGACGCCGACCCTGCCATGAGCTCTGAGGCGCTGGGAGGCCTACCACGTGATGGGTTCGTAGCATGGAAAAGAAAAAAAATTCCTACGCATGAACACAAACTAGCCAAGAAAACTCTACGAGATGGTAGCAACGGAGAACTAACCCTCGAAGACCGGAAGCGGGGATTACGTTCCCGCACAAACATTGCCGATGGAGACTTGACGAAGACACAAGTAGTCGACGTAGTTGTTCACTTGACGTAGTCGACGTAGTCGTTCACTTGACGATCTCAAGATCGTGTACAAGGTGCCACAACCGGCGGCACCTCCGTACTCGGTCACACATATGGCTTGTCGTCGTCTCCTCCACGCCCTCGGTCCAGCGGGGCAGCAGAATAAGGGATCCGCCGGACACTCCAACACACACTTCTCTACGAACTAAAAATCCGGCAGAGCTTCGCTAAGCTAAGACAGATATTGGGCAGCAACTATGCGGGGAAGGGGAGAGATCAAGAAGTGTGAGAAGAGGGATAAGAAGGCTCCTTTTATAGGAGAGGAGGTGGCAGCCCCCTCTTCATGGTGGTAACCCCCTCTTCATGGTGGTAACCCCCTCTTCATGGTGGTAACCCCCTCTTCATGGTGGTAACCCCCATTTTAATTTTGCATGACAATCATGCTAATTAAAACTCACACTAATTGAATTAATAAAACATTTTTATTTCTTTAATATTTGTTAATTCAATCAATTAACAAACATTAACGAAAACCCCCTTGAGTTATTTCGATATGCCAAAATAGTTTCGGCACTTTTCTGAAACAACCCTCATAATATCCTGTAATTCGATCGGAGTATCGTATCCACTCAAAAACGACGATGAACCTTAAGTGTGTCACCCTACGGTTCGTGAATAATGTGGACATGATTGAGACTCCTCTCCGATCAATAATCATCAGCGGGATCTGGAAATCCATGACGACTCCTACTTACTCGACGATGATCTAGTGATCGTGTGAACCATTAACGAACATAGTCAATTCCTTTTGTCTCACGATATTATTACTTGTCCGAGATCCGATCATTCGGTATCAACCATACCTAGTTCGATCTCATTCCCGATAAGTCTCTTTACTCGTTCCGTGATAATGCATTCCCGTGACCTAGTCACATGCTTGCAAGCGGTGTCAATGCAATATCACCGAGAGGGCCCAGAGAATATCTTTCCGTCATCTAGATGGACAAATCCCACTCTTGATCCATGAGCCTCAACTAATACTTTCAGAGTACCCAAATCAATCTTTATAATCACCCTGTTACGGTGTGACGTTTGATATCATCAAAGTACCCTTCTGGTATTAGTGATTAACATGATCTCATGGTCTAAGGATTAGAACTACTTCGTATGAGTTTGATATAGCAATGAAACTTGATGACTTGATCGTATTGCTATTCTTACTATGGGTGTGAGTGTTCATCACATAATTCTTCTAATGATATGACCCCGTTATTAACAACATCCAATGTTCATGATCAGGAAACCTTGATCATCAGTTAATCAACGAGCTAGTATAAAAGAGAGGCTTTACTAGGAACCTTTTGGTTTATTAATCACACAAGTATTAATGTTTCTGATTAATACAATTCTAGCATGAGAAATAAAAATTTATCATAAACATGGAATATGATAATAATCATTTTATTATTGCCTCTCGGTCATATTCCCTTCACTACGGGCGCAAACAACTCGCTAGGGCTCTCGAGCGTGCGGACGACCAAGACACCGAGAAGAAATAAGGAGCAACAAAAAGGGGCGATAGCTAAAAGCGACTCCATTTCTATCAAATCCCCAACAGGGGAAGGAACATAGTCGGGGTAGGGCATGCCCCGCCGGCGAAGATAACATTACAAAAGAAGGGAGGAGACTAGTTCTCCTCCCCAGAAGACCTCCATGGTGATACCGCCCCTTTACTCCGCCGCCGCGGGCTGGGGGAAGGTGCGGCGGACGCCTGTCACGGTGAAGATCCGCACTGAGGCCTCCAGCATCCCCATCTTGAAGTGGAAGACAAGGCGGTCGCCAGCACGGAGGCGATGACCGAGGGAAAAATCCCCCCAGCGCCCGGAGAGGACGGCGTTGCCGCCCGCGCCGAGGATGATGTCAATAGGCCAGATCAACTCTGGCCTGCTCTGCTCCACCAGCACGACCTCTCCGACAGAGAGGCCAGGGGCGGAGATCGCCCTACGGACTACATCGGGTAGTCGGAGGGTGGTGAAGCTCCAGTACTCGACGACGACGAAGAGCTCTAGGAAGTGGGATCCCGGTGCTATGAGGGGTGCCAGGGCCACCGCCGCCACGCGGCGGGGAGTCACGAACACCCCGGTCGTGAAGGGTGCCGCCTCCAGCAGCACCGGGGCATCTGCAACCGGGGGAAGGGGGCCCAGAATGGCCCCTGCCTCTCTGAGTGCCCAGTCGATGCTCCCCGCAGAGCGGGGAGCCGGCATTGCCGCCACCAGTGGTGACGGCGCTGCCAGACCACCTCCTGGTGCAGGGCCCCGAAGGGTCAAAGCCCCGGATAATCCCGGGGTGGCACGGTTCTCCACGCCCTGCGTCGATGCCCCTATGCGCAGGGGGCCTCCATCTCCGGGCGCCCAGATGGCGGGAACCTTCGGCTTGTTCCTGCTACCTGGGGGGCGCCCACGGCGCTTTGCTCCTGAGTTCGAAGCTCCGGCGGCGGAGGAGGAAGCGGAGGGATCCATGGTGCAGGGAAGGAGTCTACGATGCGAAAGTAGTACTGGAAGAAGGTGAGTTGAGTGTCGAGGGCGTCGAGGAAGCAGCATTTAAAGGCGCGGCCGGCGTCGATGCGTCATGTCTCAGCGCAGGAATCGGAGCGTCGGCGCAGTGCCCTGCAGTGAAGTGACGCGCCATCATGACAATTTGACGCATTGGGGACTGCTGCGTCACCCGCTGTTTCGTCTCGCCAGCCGCGGCCAGGCCACGTGTCTGTGGCCTCTACATCTTCACATGGTCCTCTAACCGCGTGCGTTGACGCGTGCCGTTGGGAGGCCCAGCAGCTTCTGGGGGCCCCTGACCCTTCGCTCCCTCGAGAGGGCGCGTTTGCAGGCCAGGCTCCCGGGGGCTACTGTTGGTGTTCTGGATACCGGGGTATCCCGGTCCACCTGCTCCTGGGTCCCTTCAACGGCCCAGCTTCGGCCTGGGGGTAAAATAAAGACCGAAGCCCAGCAAAGAAGACCCTCATGAGGAGAACGATAACAAAACTGCTAAGGACCAGAAGACCTCCTCGCGAGGTGGTCCTCGCAAGGGGAAGGACCAGATCTGCGCCAGCTTAGCACGTTCCGATGTTGGGCGAGAAGATAAGGTTGGAAGATGGCGTACCGGCCATGCTACCCCGACAAGGGAGCGACCAGCTCCTGCCGTGTCTACATAAAGCTGCTCGGTGGTTGTTGACCACCCCCCCTAAAAATAGGGTGGACGGTGCAGGGCCTAGGGGAGGACGTCAGCCTTCCTCCACCCACTCCTGTGGACCGGCGCCACTGCTCTACGAAGACTAAGTCCACCGAAGACTAAAGACAATAGCTGTCCCTCTCCTTGGCCGCTTGTGGCAACCCCTTCCCCAAGTTGATAAGGGGAAGGAGAACCTCGGCGCTATAAAAGGATGGGAGGCTGCCCCTTAGAACAGATCCACATCTCTGAGCTCCTAGCTAGGCTAAGTTGGTTCTTCTACCTCCGGCCAGCTAGAGCTCTGTAACCAAGGCCTTGTACTCCTCGCGAGGTGTCGCGTTGCAATACAAGAAGGCGGGAAGTAGGGGTTTTACCTCACCACGAGGGCCCTGAACCTGGGTAAAGCTCGGTGTCCCTCTCTATCGTGTGTTGTGCTCTCGAGCGTCTTGAGTCTTCTGTCGCCGTGTTTCATCGCGATCTAGATCTCATGCGTACAGCCCCCTGCGTTCGAATCTTTGGGTCCGTCGTGTGATACCCCGTGTTCTTGCGACACAAAATCCCTCGACAGCGGTGCGACGGAGGCGGCGGCAGAAGGTGGAATGGAGTAGGGAGGGGTCGGTGGGGTGCTGGAGGGCGCGTCCATCGCCAGAATTGCGTCGGCGGCCGCGCGGAGGCGAGGATTGGGCGGTGGAGCGGCAAGGCGCGGGGAGAAGTTTCAGCGCGGGGCTTTTTTGCGCTTGCATCAACCGATGCCGCGCGCTGAAGCCGGAGTCCAAATTTTAGTGCCTAGGATATGGCAAACCGGCCCGCACCCAAAAAAATTTTGGAGCGCCACGTCGTATGCAGCGCCTGCTGGAGGGACGCTTTCGCGATCCGGCGCTGCATATCGACGGTTTATATAGCGCTTCTGTTGGAGATGCTCTTAGGGATGCTTCATCGGAGGCAGTGATCAAGCACTGCAGGATGGCGCCACATCTCGGTGGAGATGGCATGCGCGTCGCGACTACTCAGAGAAAATTGCACATAAAGGGAAGAGGAAGACGGCTTGACGACGGCGGCTGTCCTGCTTACCATGACAACAGCGGGAGAACAAAAGCTGTACGCATATTCGTGGAGGTGGACGGCGTGATGATGCTTCACGGCTAAGGCGATCCTGCTGGCCGCGACGGCTTCGAGAGGAGACGACTTAGACGGCCTAGGATGTCTCAGCAGGATAATGAGCCGCGGAGGGGTATGAGATTGATTTGGGGTTTTTATTTTGTTTCTTCAAGATCGTGCATTCGCTTCATTAGTGGCACTTTTATCGTGAATTGCTGAACCAGCTGGGGAAATTTTCATCCATCGGAGGATGCTCAGCCATGTTAATTGCTAATCGCACTCAGGCTTCTGATTTGGTCAATCCAGACTGTTAGATCAGATTGAATGGAATAATCGGATGGTGCTAATAAGGCTGAGTACACTAGTGGGGTGACTTAAGAAAGTTTATATTTGCTTGTTTAATAGTAGTATAGAAAAATTAGCGCTGGGAGAGGAAAAGGTGAGAATGCCTGAATGCTTGCCACTTAGAGCATCTCCACCGACGCTCCCAAAATAGTGGCTGATAGGGCGCCGGATGGGCCGTTTTGGGGGCACCGGCAGGCCCTCCTAAAATTTTGGGGCCGGGCTCCTACACCAGCGGTCCCAAAATGCCGGCCCTAATTTTTTTTTATAATTTTAAATTTGTTAAATTTTCATTATACTTGCTAGATTTCATCGGAATTAGACATATTTTATATATTCGAGCTCGGAGCCAAAGTATCCCAAACTGGTATTCAAGTGGAGTATACACCGCTTGAAATTCTAATTATACTACCTACTACTACTGGGCGTCGGAGCCGCCCGCGTCGGAACCGCCAAAGGCGCCATGGTTGCCTGTCTCGACTCTCGAGGCGACGGCGGAGGCGTGCTTTCCGCAGCTGCTGCCGGCGGCGTTGGGCATCTTCTTTGATGCGGGTGTCGGCGTAGTAGGACGGTGTAGTAGGAGGGCATGGGGTATTGGTGTTTGCGCACCCTCGCCAACTCCGCCGCCCTCGCACGCTCTGCCTGCAGCCGCCGTTCCCCCTCAACCCTCGCACGGTCCTCCTGGGGCCGCTGTCCCACTGCTGTCGCCCTCGCCTCGTCCACCACTGCCAAGTTACGGTGATATGCCGATTGGCACGTGCTTTGGTGCGACGCCGCCAGCTCGTCCGTCGCCGACCTTCTCTCGGCCGCCATGAGACATCGGACAGCCTCGTCGTGGCGCTGCGTCTCGAACGACACCATCAGCGCCCTCTGCTCGGCAGCGGACTCCGCGGCTTCCTCGTCGGTGGGAAGCTCGAGGTAGGTGAGGTCGTTGGCATCAAGATCATTGTTGTCAAGGTGCACGTACTCCTCCTCGGTGTCGCCGGCACTGGAGCCCTCCGCCTGCAGTTCCTCTCGGAGCCTGCCCCTGAGGCGCGTTGTGGCACGCGCCGTGTCAAGGATGCCCTGCTCCTCCGCTTGTGCGTCCAGGTCGGCGGCGTACTAGGCCGCCTCCTCGGTGTCAAAGAGCGCCCTTGTCGCGTCCTCGGCCGCCAGGTCATCGTCGAAGTAGCGCTGCCGTGCCGCCCCACTCAGCCTCACTCAAGTCGTCCGGTGGTCTGCCATTGTTTTTGGTGTCTCCCCTTCGCCGACGTCACCTCTATTTATAGTTGCCGCTCGGCGGGAAGCCGGCTCCTCGATGGGAAACATCGGCGGGAAAGGAAGCGGCGAGAAAAGGCGGCGGGAAAAAGTGGCGAGAAGTTTCTAGCGGGAGAATCCGGTGGGAAAGCGGTGGTGTCACTGGCAAGGGGGCACCAGGCATCGGATTGGCGCTGCCGCGAGGTGCCGGCGCTCCCGATAGGATCCTACCGCGCAGAGGCCGACACGGGAGCACTGACCCATTTATTGGGCTCGCCTTTGTGCCGGTGCAATTTTGGGGGCGCCGGTGCGGGCCGGTTTTTGGCCCCGAGCCCATCGACCGCATTTTGGGAGGCGTTTTGTGGCCGCCGGTGGAGATGCTCTTAGGGCATCTCCAGCGGGTCAACGCAAAGCATCCGCGCACGTCCGAAAGGACTGGCAGACCGGGTGCGCGGTGCTCCAGCGGTGCGACGCATTCGAACGGATCAAGTTTGGATCGGCCCGAACGCGGGCACGCATGGGGCGTTGCTAGCTGCCATGTGCCCAATCAATCCATTTGCTGGATCTTCTGTGGCTAGGCCCTTAACGGCCTATGTGGCTAGATCTGGCCACAGAAAATCATAAGAGTGGATTGCTTGGACCGGTCCACATGTGCCAATCAATCTATTGCTTAGATCTTCTGTGGTCATGGTTTAAGGCCATGTGCCCCAAATAGCCACAGAAGATCATGAGAGTGGATTGCTTGGCCCATAACACAATGCCTCACGTCGGACTGGACCGCGACTCAAATTCTGTTCTACTCTTGACACAAACAGACCAGGACGAACCGTTTGGGGCGCAATTGGTATCCTGCAGGCCTTTTTGGGCGACCTAAGCGCAGGCGCTGGGGGGCCGGGGTCATACCATGCGATGCAAAAACCAACTTGGTCGTTTTGTTTGGTAGCCCACAACGACAATTCCAAGGCCCGGGAGAGAAACTCGACCGGTTGATTGGTTGGCAGCGCTGGCCTGGGAGAGAAACTCGACCGGTTGATTGGTTCCCAACCTTTGATGCGCTATGGTAACATCTTCCTCCCAGTGGTGAGGATACCATAGCAAGATCAGGAAGAACACCAAGAACATCAACAACAGCACAAGAACACAAGCAACATCACAAGAACATAAGCAACAACACAAGAACACAAGCAACAACAGAACTAGATAGGGTAGACTAAGTACGAGTTCACATAGACCAGCAGATAAGTGATACGTCTCAAACGTATCTATAATTTTTGATACTCCATGCTTGTTTACACACCATTTGCTTTGAGTTTTGTTACACTTCGTGGCGTTTTTATGCATTTTCCGGAACTAACCTATTAACAAGATGCCACAGTGCCAGTTCCCTATTTTTTGCTGTTTTTGTGTTTCAGAAAAGTTACACGGGAAATATTCTCGGAATTGGATGAAACAAAAGCCAAACCTCCTATTTTTACCGAAGCTTCACGACGACCGAAGATGAGACAGAGGGGGGCCATGAGCCAGGCTCACCACCGGGGGCGCGGCCCAGCCCCTGGCCGCGCCGCCCCATGGTGAGGCCAGCTGGCCCCACCACTGACGATGCCATTTCGCCTATAAGTTCCCCTCGACAGGAAAAACCTAGGGGACGGATCTCTTTTCCACGAAACATACTGCAAGCCGCCGCCGTCACCGTCGCGAGATCGGGAGGATCCAGGAGCTCTTCCCGGCACCCTGCCGGAGAGGGAAATCCCTACCGGAGGCCTTCTACACCACCATGGCCGCCTCCAGAGTGATGTGTGAGTAGTCTATCTTGGACTACGGGTCCATATTAGTAGCTAGATAGTTGTCTCCTCCACCTTGTGCTTCATGTTTAGATCTTGTGAGCTGCCCTACATGATCAGGATCATCTTTATGTAATCATACATGTTGTGTTTGTTGGGATCCGATGAGTATTGGTACTATGTGATGTTGATGTGCTGAATTATATATCTTATATTATCTCTATGTTGTTTATGATCTTGCATGCTTTCCGTTGCTAGTAGTTATCTTGGCCGAGTAGATGCTAGTAACTTCAAGAGGGAGTATTTATGCTCGATAGTTGGGTTCATGCCTCTATTTAATCTAGGGGAGTGACAGAAACCTCTAAGGTTGTAGATGTGCTGTTGCCACTAGGGAGAAAACAACATTCTTGTTTCCAAGGACATTTGCTTTGTTTACATTACGCACTTTGCTTAATGCAATTATCAGTTATTCACAACTTAATACTCAAGGGGTCCTCGGACGATTTCCCGCGAGTGGATTTTTAGTCATAGATGCAGTTGGATGGCGGTCTATGTATTTTGTCGTAATGCCCAGAGTGAATCTCATAGTGATCCTCATGACATATGCACGTTATCTTTATTCTATCAATTGCCCAACTGTAATTTGTTTACCCAGCATGTGTTATTTATCTTAGGATCCCCACGGTCGGCGCCAATTGACGAGGGGTTAACTCGACAAATGTCCTAGATGAAGGACTTAGGATCGGGGAGATAGGGCGTCGGATGAACTCGAAGGTAAACTCAGTCAAACAAGGTGTCTATGAAAGTAAACGTGGGTGTAGAACCTAGCTTACTTTCAATCTGTCCCACACCGTCCCCTCCTGGACCCTATATATAGGTGGCCAGGTCTCGAGGATCGGGTAGGGTCCGATACAGATTACAATATCGACATACGGTAAGAACTCGTATTTCGACTAGTATTACAATTGGGCCTAGCTTAACGGGCCTCAGGGGTACTCAACTGACGGGCTCTATTATCTATACCCTTGTCATGGAGAGACACCACTAGTGAACTGTGGACCCCGGTCCAATTTCCTTTATACTGCTATACCGTTTTACTTTTACTCGCACTGTTTACTTTCTTGCATACTATTATCCTATTACCACTCGATACGCTCAATCCTTTGTTTACAGCAAACTGGTGAGATTGACAACCTCATCGTAAGTTTGGAGCAAAGTTCTTGGTTGTGCTGTGTGCAGATTTCACGTTGCTGCTGGTGAAAAGCTACACGCTGACAAGCAGTTGATCTGGCGCCCTTGTTCGGAGTGTCACGAAGCTAGCAAGCATCACCTTCTGAAGTTTGGCTTTTGAAGGAAATATGCCCTAGAGGCAATAATAATATTGTTATTATCATATTTCTTGTTCATGATAATATTTATACTCCATGCTATAATTGTATTAAGCGGAAACATTAATACTTGTGTGGTTTATGAACAACACCGTGTCCCTAGTATGCCTCTACTAGACTAGCTCATTGATTAATGATGGTTAAGGTTTCCTAACCATAGACATGAGTTGTCAATTAATAATGAGATCGTATCATTAGGAGAATGATATGTTGGACAGACCCAAATAAAGCAGAGCAATTAGATCGTGTCATCGTGTTCATCTTTGCGAAGCTTTTTCTTATGTCAAGTATTGTATTCCTTAGACCATGAGATAATACAACTCCCTGGTATCGGAAGAAAGCTTTGAGGTCATCAAACATCATCCTATGAGAGGGTGATCATAAAGGTGTCTCTCAGGTGATCGGAAAGTACTTGTTGGGTTGTACGTATCGAGATGGAATTTGTCCCTCCCGAGTCGGAGAGATATACTTCGGGCCCACTCGATAATCGATATCAACACCGCTTGCAAGAATGTGGTTAAGGAGTTAATCATGAAGTGATATTGGATTATGGAACGAGTAAAGTACTTGCTGTGAACGAGATTGAACTAGGTATGTCGATAGCAACGATCGAATCTCGGGCAAGTAAAATATCGCGAGACGAAGGGAATACATATACGGGATTAATTGAATCCTGGCATTGTGGTTCATCCGATATGATCATTGATGAATATGTGGGAGTCAATATGGGTTTCCAGATCCCGCTATTGATTATTGATAGAAGATCATGTCTGCATATTCTCGAACCCGTAGGGTCACACACTTAACGTGCATCGACGCTAGGATAGAATGGATAATTGGTTATTGAGTTTTTTGTATGGAGTCTCAGATGAGATCCCAAACATCACGAGAGGTTCCGGAATGGTCCGGAGAATAAGATTCATATAATGGAAAGCAGTTTTTGGGTTTCGGAAAAGTTCTGGACTTTTTTGGTAGAGTACCGGAATGTTCTAGAAAGTTCCAGAGGGCTCCATGGTGGGGACCACATGCCCCAAAGGGTCCACATGGACCAAAGGGTGCTGCCTACATGGTCCTGGTCGTCCGTGCCCACTTGTCCTACGAGGCCAAGGGCAAAACCCTAGGGTTTTCTTATGGGCCAAGGCAAAGGAAACTTAGGGGGCAAGTTTTCTCCCTGGGGCCACCGGCTTGACTTGGAGGCTAAGGCAGCCCCCTTGGCCGCCCCCTTGACCTATTTAAAGGGGAGGGGAGGGCTGGGGCATGCTAACCAAAAAAAAACCTAGCCGCCGGCCCAACTGCTGCCCTCCACATCTCTCTCTCGCGACTGTGCGTAGGCGAAGCCCTGCCGCAGAAACTCTCCACCATAAGCACCACGCCATCGTGCTGTAGATCCAATCTATCTCTCCACCATACTTGCTGGACCAAGGAAGGAGGAGACGTCGCTGCACCGTACGTGTGCATCTCTCGGAGGCGTCGCCACTTGCGGCGTTGGATCGGATCGGATCGCGGGGAGGAGACGGCTAGTACGACTACGTCATCCACGTTCTGTTGAACATTTCCGCTGTGCGATTTCTTCAAGGGTATGAAGATCTCATCTACCTCTCTCGTTGATTACATCTCCTAGATTAGATCTTGGCTTTCTTGTTCGCATCCGTAGGAAATTTTTTGATTTACTATGCTGCGAAACCCTTCAGTGGTATCAGAGCTAGATCTATGCGTAGATGTGTTTCACGAGTAGAACGCAACATGCTTGTTGCGGGCGTTGATGTTTTCTGTTGCAAACCTCTATGTTGTGTATTTCTTATGGCGCGGCATAGTGAGATCGAAGCGGTCCAGGCCAACTTTACGCGACCTCGTTCGCGAGACCGGCTCCGCACTTGACGTGTGGCTTGTTCCACACATGCGGCTGCTGGATGCCAGTTTCTCTCACTATAGTAGTCATGGGATTTACAACGGATGTTAGCAACCATAATATCACCGTTGTGGCTTTTTGTAAGTAAGAATCGTTCTTAACTTGCTACTCCCATAAGCCACGTAAAATATGCAACAACAAATTAGAAGCGTCTAACTTGTTTTTGCAGGGAGTGTTTGTGATATGGTATTGCCACAAGATGTGATGTGTATGTTGATATATGTGATGTATGCAATGATCATGTTTTGTAATGTTTCACGACTTGCATGTCGATGAGTTCACAACCGGCAGGAGCCATATGGTTGTCTTTATAATTGTGTATGACCTGTGTGTCAACTTCTTATACGCCATGTAATAGCTTTACTTTATCGCTAATAGTTAGCAATAGTTGTAGTTGCTATTCGTGGTGGAGGCAATCATGGTGGAGTGATAGAGATCATGCCGGCGCGCACAAGATGGAGATCATTGCGCGGAGATTGGCTATACCATGTCACATAAAATTATATGCATGAGATGTTTATTTATATATATATTATTATGCTTTGATCGCGACGGTAGCATTTTAAGATGATTCCTCACTTAAAGATCAAGATAAAATTGTGTTCTCCCCATGTATGCACCGTTGCAAAAGTTCGTCGTTTTGAAGCATCTCGTGATGATCGGGTGCTATAAACTCTACGTTCACATACAACGGGTGCAAGCCAGTTTTGCACACGCAGAAATACTTGGGTTTGACTTGACGAGCCTAGCATGTACAGACATGGCCTCGGAACACATGAACCGAAAGGTTAAACATGAGTCATATGAATGATATGATCGACACTTTGTTGTCCACCATTGAAACCACATCTCTTCTCGTGAAGATCGGATTAGGTGTGGTGAATTTGGATTGTGTTCACTAAACAACTTGAGGGATGTTGAATTTAGTGGGAGTTCATCTAGTAATTTGATTAACTTGAACTAATTATCATGAACTAAATCTTAGTGTATTTGCATAAGTCGTTGTAGTCTTTGGCAACCGTTTTCCACCGACACTTAGTTTTGATTGAGTTGATAAAACTATAGAATTCTGGATAATCACTTTTTGGACTAGTGTCGTTTAGTTAAAATGTCAAGTTCAAAGATTAAGTCCTATTGCAGTTTTAGCAAACCTCACTTGCTCCATACGATTTAATAAGTTGTATTAATCTAAGAGCAATGATTCAAGTTTAGCATCTAAGATCATGTTTGCCTTCATGAGAAATTGATCGTCAAAATTGTTTGAGAATCAAAGTGATCTTGGAGCTGAAAGAATTGTTTCAGAAACTAACAAGAAGTGAAAGATATTTGATATCTAAAACTTTGATTGTTTGCAAAATGATTAAATATAATTTAATAAAAGAACATATGCTCATATTGTATGAATATATGCAAAGATTGAAGATGCTAGGCGTCCCGATCACCCAAAAGTTTGGGAAACTAATATTATACTTGCATTTGTCCTTAAGAGCTATAGTAGTTTCATCATGAAAGATGTCATGATAGGACGAATGAAAAGGTATCGGCTAAATTGTTTTGCTATACCAAAAGAATACTAAAGAATGGAATCTAGAAGAATACCAATTATATGATGATGGTGATCCACCTCAATTTGCAAAGTCCAAGGCCATTAGTATTTGACTGGCATCCTTTGGACTATGTGTCAAATGATTGATGCCACTATTGATGTCGATAGATTCTTCTAAAAAGAGAGGAAACGCTAAATAGGATCTGCAAAAGCATTTGGTAGAAAAGGAAAAGACTGGAATTGTCCAGCTCAGGTATATAAATGATATACATGTTATAGATGAATTCTTTGCTCGTTAACAATGTAATTCTTGGGTATTCGATACTGATTTGTTGGTATGAAATGTCATACAAAGCAACACAATGCAAGAAGTACAATGGCCTAAGTAACTAGTAAAAGAATATGGTAATGATGCATGTCGAGATACAAATAAAAGTGTTATTGTGCTTCTCGTCAACATCAAACCTAGCCTTCAAGATATTTCATGAACTTAACAATTGTTATCTTGTTCTGGTATTATGAGAACAATTGTTGTTCATGTTATTACCGTCTTCCATAATCGATGGATAGATTATTATAAATCTTGTTGGTGAAATAGACATTTATAACACTGATGCTAAAGGTCACAAGACAAAACGAATTTCACTTATATATGACACCGCCGTTTAAGTCATATTGGAAACAAAACATGAAAGAAATTCTATATTGATAGATTTTTGAGTCATTTGATTTTGAATTGATTGACGCTTGTGAGACTTTTCCTAAAGATGATTAAACTCCGTTCATGGGCCATGGACAGAACAAGCGACTAACTAAATAGAGATCGTACATGTTGATGTATGTAGTCCATGGTGTGAAGTCGATCATGGTGTATTTTCTATTTTCATCAATGACTCGAATAGATGTATGGTATATCTACTCGATATGATAGAAGTATGAAACAATTGAAATTGTTCAATTTATGAAGTAGAAATTATTGTAACAAGAAAAATTCAAGTTTTTATGATTGGATCATAAAGAAGAATGTTTGAGTTACAAGTTTAGCAAGCATCTAAGAGTTAGAGGAATTGTTCCACAAACTTGCATCGTGATAAACACCATAAGAGTATGGAGTTTTCGATGGATGTAATCAAACCTTGTTTGACATGGTTAGATCAATGATGAAATAAAACTACCAATATAATTTGTGGATTACTTTAGAGACTACCGCTTTTCACTGAATAGAGCACCATCATAATCCGCTAAAATGACACCGTACAAGTTATAGTTGTCTTTTCTTAAATTTTGGTATGCATGACATAAGTAAAATGTTTACAACCAAAATTGGATTAGTAAGTCTTTGTAGGGTTATCCCAAAGAATGTCGATGGGTGTTTCTTCTGCCATAAACCCAATTAAAAGTGATTGTCACTGAAAGAAGTAAACTTCTTATGAAGGAGTTTTTCGTGAAAGGTTTAAGTGGGAGGAAGATAGAACTTGATGAGGTTATTGAATCTGAGCAAGATGATCAGAGAAGCGCAGCACCAGAAAATGTTCTGGAAGCGGCAACTGCATTCATAGCTCACGCGTCTATAATATGTTGTAGTCACAGCATCGAAGTTCCTATTTAACCAAGTTGGTCGTAATCAAATAGCAAGATTTGAGGATGAGATATTATTAGATAATAGTAACCAACAATATACAAAGAAGCGGTGATGGGCCCTGACTTTGTCATATGAATTATTCTAGCAACAATTAGATATTGAGATATGATAGTTGAATAAACAAAACAACGTTCCTCTACCGGAATGCACACCAAGGACGTGTACCTGACAGACCCAATGGGTTTTGTTGATTCAAAGGTTGCTAGATATGTATGCAAACTTCTATGGTAGAAGTAAGCATAGCGAAGTTGGAATCTTCAATGATGAAAATGTTAAAGTGTTAATTTCATCAAGATATTTGAAGATGCTTGTATTACAAGAAAGTAAGTGGGAGCGCTCAGACATATTTCTAATACTTTATATGGATGACATATCGTTTATTAGAAATAATGTGTTTTTCTTGATATTGTTAAGTTTTCATTAAAATTAGTTTTTGATGAAAGACTTAGGTAAAACCAGAATATTAAGCATCAATGTCTATGCAGATAGATTGAGGCACTAATATAGTTTTGCCAGAGTACATAGATGAAATATTGAATTTGTTCAATATGGAAACAATAAGAACGGTTCTTGTTGCATGAAAGAGGTTGGAGCAAGAATCAATTGTTTTGACACTTGATGAGTGAAACCGCAAGAATGCAAAAATGATTTTATCAATCTTGTATACCATGATATGTAGATCCAGATATGTCCGATGCTCTAAAAGGTTACGAGCAATCATATAATGATCGTTGGACAATAGTAAGAATATTCTTATGTACTTTTGAAGAACTAAGAATATATTCTGTATGCAAAAGTGACAAATGTTTCATTGCAATGTGTTACATTGGCTTTGTCACATATACAGGTAAAATTTTATCTCGATTTTAAGCTATTTGTTTTGAGTTAGAGGGTGGCACAATAAGATGGAAGAAAGTTCCATGATGACTTGGATGAGTTCCAATGTTAACATTGTGGCGGACACTGCAACGAGGCCTAAGTATATAATCGCTTTAGAAGCGGCATAAAAGATGCAAAGTAGATAGTGATAATCTAACTTATTTGTGGCACTGTCATCTAGGTCATATTGGCGTAACACACATGAAGAAACTCCATTCTGATGGACTTTTGGAGTCTCTTGATTTGAATCATTTGACACGTGTGAGCCATGCCTCATGGGCAAGATGATCAAAACCTCGTTCTCTGGAATAATGGAGCGAGCAACGGACTTATTGGAAATCATACATACCGATGTGTGCGGACCAATGAGTATTTCGACGCGCGGTGGATATCGCTATTTTCTCACTTTTACTGATGACTTAAGTAGATATGGGTATGTCTATTTAATGAAACATAAATCTGAAATGTTTGAAAAGTTCAAAGAATTTCAGAACGAAGTGGAAAACCATCGTAACAGGAAAATTAAATTTCCGCGATCCGATCGTGGAGGTTTAGTTCCAAGTGTGCTAGTACTATGTAGTTCTATTGTATGACAATAGTGACAACATAGTTTTGGCAAAGAAACAAAGGTTTCATCAGTAGACCAAGTTTATACGATGCCATCTCATACAAGATGAGTAATGCGTGCTGACGCAAAAGGAATATGCAAATACAAACGGACCTGAAAGTGTCAGACCCGTAGATAAGGTTTACCACGCGCAACGCGTATGAATAACACCGGAATGCCATAGGTGTTAAAGGCGCAAGTATGACTAGATTATTGACTCTAGTGCAAGTGGGAGACTGAAGGAAATATGCCCTAGAGGCAATAATAATATTGTTATTATCATATTTCTTGTTCATGATAATGTTTATACTCCATGCTATAATTGTATTAAGCGGAAACATTAATACTTGTGTGGTTTATGAACAACATCGTGTCCCTAGTATGCCTCTACTAGACTAGCTCATTGATTAATGATGGTTAAGGTTTCCTAACCATAGACATGAGTTGTCAATTAATAATGAGATCGTGTCATTAGGAGAATGATATGTTGGACAGACCCAAATAAAGCAGAGCAATTAGATCGTGTCATCGTGTTCATCTTTGCGAAGCTTTTTCTTATGTCAAGTATTGTATTCCTTAGACCATGAGATAATACAACTCCCTGGTATCGGAAGAAAGCTTTGAGGTCATCAAACGTCATCCTATGAGAGGGTGATCATAAAGGTGTCTCTCAGGTGATCGAAAAGTACTTGTTGGGTTGTATGTATCGAGATGGAATTTGTCCCTCCCGAGTCAGAGAGATATACTTTGGGCCCATCATGACCCACAAGTATAGGGGATCGCAACAGTCTTCGAGGGAAGTATTACCCAAATTTATTGATTCGACACAAGGGGAGCCAAAGAATATAAGTAAGCCTTAACAGATGAGTTGTCAATTCACCTGCACCTGGAAATAGTCTCACTCACAACGGTTTATCAGTAGCAACAGTTTTATAGCAGTGACAGTAGGAAAACAGTAATAGCAGTAGTAAAATAGCAGCAGTAAAAGTAACGGTTGTAAACAGTAGGAACAAATACTGTAGGCATAGGGATGGATAACGGGCGTTGCATGGATAAGATAATTCATGAAATCAATGAGATACGGGCATTGCAGATAAATAATGATAAAGCATCCTAGTACAAACAATCATAGGCATGTGTTCCGTATATAGTCGTACGTGCTCACAAGGAGAAACTTGCACGACATCTTTTGTCCTACCAGTCTGTTGCAGCAGGGCCTCAAGGGAAACTACTGGTAATTAAGGTACTCCTTTTAATAAAGTACCAGAGCAAAGCATTAGCACTCGGTGAACACATGTGATCCTCACATCATAGCCATCCCCTCCGGTTATCCTAATTTCTGTCACTTTGGGGCCTCGGGTTCCGGACAACAATATGTGTATACAACTTGTAGGTAAGACCATAAACAACAAGTATCATCATAGAAATAATAACATGTTCAGATCTAAAATCATGGCACTCGGGCCCAAAGTGACAAGCATTAAGCACAACAAGTTGCAACAATGTCGTAGGCACTAAATAAAGATACTAGGCACTATGCCCTATCAATCTCATATCAAATTACATGAACAATCTCATCCAATCCCTACCATCCCCTCACCTACAGCGGGGGAATTACTCACACATGGATGGGGGAGTCATGGATGGTCGATGGAGGAGCGTCGGTGGTGATGGTGATGAAGATCTCCTCCGAATCCCCGTCCCGGCAGGGTGCCAGAACGGAGTTTCTGGTTCCGAATCGCGGTTTCTGATGGCGGCGGCGCAGCGGAAGTCTATTTGGGAAAAACGCCGTCTCCCCGATCTTAAGTCGTCAGGGGGTATATGTACGCCAGAGAGGAGGTCGAGAGGGGGCCTGGGGCCACCTCACATAGGGGTGGCGCGGCCAGGGCTGGGCCGCGCCACCACCTTGTGACGGTGCCTCGAGCCACTTATCCCTCCGGTCTTCTGGCTCCGTGGGTCTTCTGGTGAAATATGATTTTTGGTGATTTTTCCCAAATTTTTACTAGAAGTTGAATTTCTGCACAAAAACGAGACACCAGAGCAATTCTGCTGAAAACAGCGTCAGTCCGTGTTAGTTGTATTCAAAACACACAAATTAGAGGAGAAACAATAGCAAAAGTGTTCGGGAAAGTAGATACGTTTTGGACGTATCAACTCCCCCCAAGCTTAGCTATTTGCTTGTCCTCAAGCAATTCAGTTAACAACTGAGAGCGATAAAAGAAACTTTTACGAACACATTTGCTCATATGATGTATATATACTAACTATGTGATCAAGTACTCAGGCAATTCATAATAAGAAATATGCAACTAATGTCACCTCATAGTCAAGAAAGCTCTGAAAGAGTGCCAATGCACTAATAACAAGTAACACGTGCATAAGCAGCTACAAGATTGTAATATGCATAAATGATATGAGAAAATGGTATCCCACTTGCCTTTATTTGTAGAGCAAAACATAAATGCTGAGGCACCTCTGAAGTCCAAGGGAAGACTAGAAGTAGAAATATCAAAGATACAAGCATCATAGTTATACCACAATTAACCGTGTTCTGGGACAAGCACATTGCACTAAGAATAACAGCTATGCTCTCAAGAAGTGCTTAAAGTTAGAAGATGGTGACACAACATAAAAGTAAACGAATGGCCCTTCGCAGAGGGAAGCAGTGATTTAACATGTGCTAGAGCTTTTCATTTGTAAAACAGAGATAAAAGATTCTTTTGAGAGGTGGTTGTTCTATGTCAACGACTAGCAATGGGGACTTACTATCTTCCATAATAAACAAGTGAGAGCGGTTCCGAGTTCTTTGAAAATTGGCACATTGGTGCTCTTTTTATAAAGCTTTGGCACTCCTCCCCACCTTTTTCCTTTCTCAAACCATGGCTAACCGATTCCATCGGGTGCCTACCAACTTTCACAATCCATTGGAGGAGTGCCTTTTTTCTTTCTTTTAGAATTAAGATTATAATGGTCTGACCAGCTCCCTTGCAAAATTAATGACGAGCAGATGAAGCTGCCTAGTCGAGGGGTACTCAATTTAATATGGAAGATAGCAATTCCGACCACTACGTCCTCATGAGCTAAAAACAGTGGCACAAAATGAGAAGTAGTTGAAAGTTTTGAAAGGTAGCACATGAAAATTTACTTGGAATGGCTTACAAATACCATGCATAGGAATTTATAGTGGACTCTTTGGAAGACTTGGTTTTTGGTAATTGGATGCACGAGTAGAGGTCATACTCAGTACAAGTGAAGGCTAGCAAAAGACTGGGAAGCGACAATCGAGAGAGCAATAACTATCATAATCATGCTTGCGACAAAACAAAATTAATATAGGCATAAAAATGATACAAGAACTCTGAGGCAATTTAGATCATCGAGGCTTAATTGACTTTTTAGTTCAGTCATATGCATGCTTGAGCATGTGCCAAGTCGATTCAAATGGAGCTTTCAGAGGTGGATACCATAAAATCATACCATACTATGAATAAAACAATGCATGCAAGCGTCTTCATGACATGCTACAGGCTAATAGTAGATTGAGACTAATCATATGAAGGCAAGAACTACAAAGCATCCATTAGATGACATATACCTTACATGAACCGACTAAGCATGTCCACATAGATGAGTATATGTACAAAAATGAAAACAAATAGAGTTCATAACAGCCTCTTAACACATCCTGGATTGTCATATGTCGTCATTATTGCTCTTCACTTGTGTGGCTTGAATAATATAAAGTGAATACCAAACTCTAATGGAGTAACGGGAGACTGAACTCTGCAGCAAACTTTACAAAACCAAAGAAGAACAACAAATATTTTTGGAGTTTTCGATTTTTGAAAGTAAAGGCGGAAGGAAATAGCAAACAAAGCAAAATATTTTTGGATTTTTCAAGTAGCAAACTGAAAATAGCAAGTAAAGCAAACCAAAGGTGGAAAACTAAAGAACCAAATAGAGAGAAACAACGGAAATATTTTTGGTCTTTTTGTGTTTTGGAAGCAATGAAAACAAGAACGAGAACAGTAAAGAAAGCGAAACATGAATATACAAAGGACCGACTAAATATGATATATAGATGAGTGAACTGTCGGCATACCTCCCCCCAAGCTTAGGCTTTTGGCCTAAGTGGAGATCAATGCCGGCTCGGCCAACCTTGCCATGAGGTGGCGCCCTCGTGGTGTGACGAAGAAGCACCATCGTCCTGATAAGAGTTTGAGGATGCCCCGGAGTGGTACGTGGTGAAGTGATAGGGCGGCTCCTCCTCTTCCTCCTGGACCACCACGCCGTGTTGGATATTGAAACCAAGCAGCCTAAGCTGATCGTCCAACTCCACCTTCGTGCGCGACCATGGCCTCTTATGAATGCTGAACAAGTTAGGCTGAGGAAAGGGAATTTCCCTTTCCTCTCCATCAATGAATAACATCCTGTAAACTAATTTCCCTGCACGAGAGTTAGCAGTAACAAAGTGATGGAGTTTCATAGCAGCGAGATCAAGCCTCTGTGGAGCCAACAATACATCATTAGGAGCAATAGAAAGTCCTAGCTCAGCAACAATGCGTGCAGCAATAATACCTCCATAAATAGGTCCCCTAGCAGCTAGGCGACGAGCAATAACAGCACCAAGGTTATACTCCCTACCAACATCAAGAGCAGTGGCTAGAAAAGCTAAATGATAGTTGGAGATATTGCTAGTGTTTTCTCTACCAAGTACACTAGTTGCAAGATAGTAAGTAAAATATCTAATAGCTGGGAGTTGAATATTTCTTATCTTGCCACGCTGTGCGTTGCGGTCATCAACATTGGTCACCCCTTAGTAAAGCTCCAACAAATCAGCGGGGTGATTTTGTATCTTCCTAGCCGTTCCAAACATGGGAATACCTAAAACAAAACAAAACCTCTCCAAAGACATGGTGATGGGCTCATCATAAATCTTAAATGCAACAGACGAATTGTACTGAGAGTTAATAAATTTAAAACTTTCAACGAAAGTCTTTGTAAGCAAAGCATATTGGTGTCTTTCATCCGCCACATAATCTGTCAACCCAACCCTGTTAATAAGGAGCAAGAAATCATCAAGAATCCCTGCATCACTCAAGAAATTAAAACAAGGGAAGGCAGATGGATGTGCATCTCCATCATCCCCTTCTGGGTTCGGTGACATGAGATCCTCATTATAGGATACCCTATATCGGGCAGCGGATCTAGAGGGCCTTGATGCCCTTGGTGCATCACTTTCAAACACTTCTCCATATGTGAAGTTGGCCATCTTCTTCTCTGAAATTTTTCAACAAACTCATAAAAAGTGATTTAAAGACAAGCAAATGTAGGAAACTACTATAGAGGATCACTAGAGAGCTATCATGTATCAAAATAATCTTCCCAAACAATAGAACAAGCATGCATACTCATTTATACTGTCACCTACAATGCTAAAATACTCAAGAAATACTTTACTAAAAGAAAATCTACTTGGACAAGTGGAGGAGTCACATACCGGAGAGCAAATGATCCAAGTTTCAGCAAAAATGTTGGGCTGAACAAGGAGATCGAGAAATCCAGGTGAAGAACAGCAAGAACTCGAGTTTGGGCAAATGGGGCGGTGTTTTTCGGGAGAGAGAAAGAGCAGGGGAAGAAGAGATGAGTGAGGTGCCTGGTGGGGCCCCCTCACACATGGGTGGCGCGGCCAGGGCTGGGCCGCGCCACCTGTGTGTGAGGTGGCGTGGCTGCCCCACCTGGTGCCTCCCAGGTGTCTCTCTGCCCCATTTTTGACATAAAAATTTATAAAGAATTTTCTGGAATTTTTCGAGAAACTTTATTTTCGAGGATTTTTCAGAAATTGGCATATCGCTAAAACTCAGGAAAACGAGGATGAAAAGATTTCAAGCAAATCAAAACTAAGCATGCAGCAGCTCTGAGATACTCTTAATCATACAACTAAACTGAAAGAATAAATTTTGGTGAAAGTAAATACAAGTGAGGTGGAGTGATGTGGTGAAAACGAAGTTTCATTCATACAAAATCACTTTGTTAACAAGGTTGATCAAGTCTTGTTACCAAACTAACTTTATATGAGGCAAAACTTTGCATATCACTTAATGCTTATGTTACCTCAACTTCGATAGGAATAGTCCCAACCATAACAATTTGACATTCTTCCTTGGGCTTTTGCTCTGGACAAATAATTTGACCAACTTTGATGGTCTCAACATGCTTGATTGAATTTAGAGCATTCCTCCTATCAATCTTCTTGGGAAAATACACAGTGTATTCTTTGTCATTGACATTAAAAGTGACTTTTCCTTGATTGCAATTAATAACAGCACCTGCAGTATTTAGAAAAGGTCTCCCAAGAATAATAGACATATTATCATCTTCAGGCATTTCTAACACAACAAAATCAGTTAATATTAAACAGCTGTTAGCAACTTGAACAGGAACATTCTCACATATACCAATAGGAATAGTAGTAGACTTATCAGCCATCTGCAAAGATATATCAGTTGAAACCAATTTTCTAAATCAAGTCTCTTATAAAGAGAAAAAGGCATGACACTAACTCCAGCTCCCAAATCACATAAGGCAGTTCTAACATAGTTATTTTTAATGGAGCAAGGAATAGTTGGTATACCTGGATCTCCAAGCTTCTCTGGAACTTTACCACCAAAAGAATAATTAGCAAGTAGTGTGGAAATTTCCTCACTAGGAATTTTCCTTTTGTTAGTGACAATATCTTTTATATACTTTGCATAAGGAGGCATTCTAATAGCATCAGTCAAAGGAATTTGCAAAAATAAAGGTCTCATCCATTCACAAAACCTGTTGTAGTGTTCTTCTTCCTTGGACTTGTGTTTCTTACTAGGAAAAGGCATTGGCTTCTGTACCCAAGGTTCCCTCTCCTTACCATGCTTGTTGGCAACGAAGTCTTCTTTGGTGTACTTTACATTTTTATCACTCTTTTCCGGTTCTTCTTCAGCTTCTTCTTTATCTTCTTCTTTATCATTTCCTGGTTCTGTTTCAGCATCAGAAATAGAAACACTGTTAGGATCTTTACCTGCATCAGAAGATTCTGTAGTTGTTTTATGCTTCTTCTTCTTCTTGGGAGGAATATCATCACTTGAAGTACGTTGAGAATCTTGCTCAACCCTCTTAGGATGTCCTTCAGGATATAATGGGTCTTGCGTAGCAGCACCACTTCTTGTGCGTATTTCACATGCTTGTTTCTCTCTTGCAGCATTAACCAGCAGGTCTTGCTGCACTTTGGTAAGCTGATCAATTTGTGTTTGAATCATTTGAAAATGTTTAGCAAGTATCTTCACATCATTGGCGGTTCTCTCCACAATATCCTGCATCTTGTTAATAACTCTAGAATTCTCCAACAGATGATTATGCACCATTCTATTAAAATTCTCTTGCTTAACAATAAAATTATCAAACTCATCTAAGCATTGATCAGGAGGTTTAGTGTAAGGAATATCCCTTTCATCAAAGCGTTGGAGAGAGTGTACCTCAATAGTAGATGAGCGAGGGATTGGCTTACATAATTCTTCAATAGGAGGTAAATTCTTCACATCTTCGGCCTTAATACCTTTCTCCTTAAGAGCTTTCTTAGCCTCCTTCATAACTTCATCATTTAATTCAATCATCCCTCTCTTCTTCGGTGTGGGCTCTGTAGATGGCGCAGGAGTTGGTGCTGGTGCTGGCTCAACTAAAGTCCAATCATCATGATTCTGGCTTATTTTAGCCATTAACTCCTCTGCTTCAGCCGGAGTTCTTTCCCTGAAAACACAACCAGCACAACTATCCAAATATGACTTAGATTCATCTGTTAGTCCATTATAAAATATATCAAGGAGTTCATTTTTAGGCAATGGTTCTTTAGGCAAAGCTCTAATTAAAGAACAAAACCTTGTCCAAGATTCAGGCAATTTCTCTCCTTTTCCCTGTTCAAAATCAAAGATTTTCTGCACAGCAGCATGTTGAGCACTAGCGGGAAAATATTTCTGAAAGAAAGCATTAACCAAAGCAATAGGACTAGTAAGGGATCCAGGAGACAAGCTGTTAAACCAAATTTTAGCAGCATATTTCAATGAGAAAGGAAAAATCTTAGCAACAAAATAAGTGCGGAGCTTAATATCATCAGAAAACAAATTACTCAAAGTAGAAAGCTCATTCATGTGCTCCATAGCACTCTCATCTTTAGTACCACAAAAGGGAGTTTTCTCAACAATAGATATGTAAGATAAATCCAAAGAGAAATCATAATCCTTATCTCTAATATTGATAGGAGAAGCAGCAAACTTAGGATCAGGAGACAAATTATATCTAATGGAATGTTTAGCAAGAAGCTCTTTAATATTACCTGCATCACGAGCAGCACGTGCTTCTGCAATAAAATCATCATTAAGCTCAATATAAGCATCATCATCATAATCATCACTAGGACATTCCCTAGACTCAGGTGAACTAACAGGTGTAACAGTGGTGCTTCCCATCTTAGCTCTAGCAATTGTAACTTCTAAAAAGGAACCTAGTGAACCTCTCTCATCAAGCACAGTAGAAGCATCATCTAAATTATCAGTGGCACTTTCAATCTCAGCAGAAGTAGTAGCAGTAACGTGTGCGTGTGGTGGTGTAAGCAACTTACTCATAACAGAAGGTGAATCAAGAGCAACAGAGGTGTTGAGAGTCGTACCTCTTCTTGTAGTGGATGGCAATATAGGAACTTTTCCATCACGAGGTTTACCCATGATGAAAGGATTGCAGCGAACAATATGAATACCAAGTGAACTTACAGATAAAGCTATGCTCCCCGGCAACGGCGCCAGAAAATAGTCTTGATGACCCACAAGTATAGGGGATCGCAACAGTCTTCGAGGGAAGTATTACCCAAATTTATTGATTCGACACAAGGGGAGCCAAAAAATATAAGTAAGCCTTAACAGATGAGTTGTCAATTCACCTGCACCTGGAAACAGTCTCACTCGCAGCGGTTTATCAGTAGCAACAGTTTTATAGCAGTGACAGTAGGAAAACAGTAACAGCAGTAGTAAAATAGCAGCAGTAAAAGTAACGGTTGTAAACAGTAGGAACAAATACTGTAGGCATAGGGATGGATAACGGGCGTTGCATGGATAAGATAATTCATGAAATCAATGAGATATGGGCATTGCAGATAAATAATGATAAAGCATCCTAGTACAAACAATCATAGGCATGTGTTCCGTATATAGTCGTACGTGCTCATAAGGAGAAACTTGCACGACATCTTTTGTCCTACCAGCCTGTTGCAGCAGGGCCTCAAGGGAAACTACTGGTAATTAAGGTACTCCTTTTCATAAAGTACCGGAGCAAAGCATTAGCACTCGGTGAACACATGTGATCCTCACATCATAGCCATCCCCTCCGGTTATCCCAATTTCTGTCACTTTGGGGCCTCGGGTTCCGGACAATAATATGTGTATACAACTTGTAGGTAAGACCATAAACAACAAGTATCATCATAGAAATAATAACATGTTCAGATCTGAAATCATGGCACTCGGGCCCAAAGTGACAAGCATTAAGCACAACAAGTTGCAACAATGTCATAGGCACTAAATAAAGATACTAGGCACTATGCCCTATCAATCTCATATCAAATTACATGAACAATCTCATCCAATCCCTACCATCCCCTCACCTACAGCGGGGGAATTACTCACACATGGATGGGGGAGTCATGGATGGTCGATGGAGGAGCGTCGGTGGTGATGGTGATGAAGATCTCCTCCGAATCCCCGTCCCGGCAGGGTGCCAGAACGGAGTTTCTGGTTCCGAATCGCGGTTTCTGATGGCGGCGGCGCAGCGGAAGTCTATCTGGGAAAAACGCCGTCTCCCCGATCTTAAGTCGTCAGGGGGTATATGTACGCCAGAGAGGAGGTCGAGAGGGGGCCTGGGGCCACCTCACATAGGGGTGGCGCGGCCAGGGCTGGGCCGCGCCACCACCTTGTGACGGTGCCTCGAGCCACTTCTCCCTCCGGTCTTCTGGCTCCGTGGGTCTTCTGGTGAAATATGATTTTTGGTGATTTTTCCCGAATTTTTACTGGAAGTTGAATTTCTGCACAAAAACGAGACACCAGAGCAATTCTGCTGAAAACAGCGTCAGTCCGTGTTAGTTGTATTCAAAACACACAAATTAGAGGAGAAACAATAGCAAAAGTGTTCGGGAAAGTAGATACGTTTTGGACGTATCAGCCCACTCGGTAATCGATATCAACACCGCTTGCAAGCATGTGGTTAAGGAGTTAATCATGAAGTGATATCGGATTACGGAACGAGTAAAGTACTTGCTGTGAACGAGATTGAACTAGGTATGTCGATACCAACGATCGAATCTCGGGCAAGTAAAATATCGCGAGACGAAGGGAATACATATACGGGATTAATTGAATCCTGGCATCGTGGTTCATCCGATATGATCATTGATGAATATGTGGGAGTCAATATGGGTTTCCAGATCCCGCTATTGATTATTGATAGAAGATCATGTCTGCATATTCTCGAACCCGTAGGGTCACACACTTAACGTGCATCGACGCTAGGATAGAATGGATAATTGGTTATTGAGTTTTTTGTTTGGAGTCTCGGATGAGATCCCGAACATCATGAGAGGTTCCGGAATGGTCCGGAGAATAAGATTCATATAATGGAAAGCAGCTTTTGGGTTTCGAAAAAGTTCTGGACTTTTTCGGTAGAGTACCGGAATGTTCTAGAAAGTTCCGGAGGGCTCTATGGTGGGGCCCACATGCCCCAAAGGGTCCACATGGACCAAAGGGTGCTGCCTACATGGTCCTGGTCATCCGTACCCACTTGTCCTACAAGGCCAAGGGCAAAACCCTAGGGTTTTCTTATGGGCCAAGGCAAAGGAAACTTAGGGGGCAAGTTTTCTCCCTGGGGCCACCGGCTTGACTTGGAGGCTAAGGTAGCCCCCTTGGCCGCCCCCCTTGACCTATTTAAAGGGGAGGGGAGGGCTGGGGCGTGCTAACCAAAAAAACCCTAGCCGCCGGCCCAACTACTGCCCTCCACATCTCTCTCTCGCGACTGTGCGTAGGCGAAGCCCTGCCGCAGAAACTCTCCACCATAAGCACCACGCCGTCGTGCTGCAGATCCAATCTATCTCTCCACCATACTTGCTGGACCAAGGAAGGAGGAGACGTCGCTGCGCCGTACGTGTGCATCTCTCGGAGGCATCGCCACTTGCGGTGTTGGATCGGATCGGATCGCGGGGAGGAGACGGCTCGTACGACTACGTCATCCACATTCTGTTGAACGTTTCCGCTGTGCGATTTCTTCAAGGGTATGAAGATCTCATCTACCTCTCTCGTTGATTACATCTCCTAGATTAGATCTTGGCTTTCTTGTTCGCATCCGTCGGAATTTTTTTGATTTACTATGCTGCGAAACCCTTCAGCTTTCTCCTACTAGTTCGATTAAACCTTGGTTTCACAACTGAGGGAAGACTTGCTGCTGTGCTCATCATACCTTCCTCTTGGGGTTCCCAACGAGCTTTACTTACAAGCCATCAACGAGTTTTCTGGCGCCGTTGCCGGGGAGGAAGAAGACTTCTGCAAGGGGAGTCTCTCACGCACAATCTTTTACTTTGTTTTTGTTTTGCTTTACTTTATTTTTGCTTGCATCATTTTATCAAAAATATATAAAAATTAGTTTCTATTTCAAGTTGCTTTTTATGCCTAGTTTAGTTGCTACTACTATGTCGCCCGAGGAAATGATCTTCACTTTCAAACAAAAGAGTGAGGAGAGTTTCAAAGAAGCTTGGTCTAGAATTTATGATTGGTATGAAAAAACTGAACCGAAAATGACTTTGAGTTTGCTTCTTAGTAGCTTTTACTTTGGTCTTGCTCTTCATTATAGATATGCTTTGGATGCTACAGCAGGAGAAGATTTCCTTCATTGTGATGGAGATCAAGCTTTCAATATTATAAAAAAGTTGATTACAATTTATAGCATGCCAACTGATTTTGATTCCTCTCTTGTGAGCATTTTTGCTAGACTTAATACTCTTGAGACTCACACTACTTGTTTGAATAATTGCTATAGTACTTTGCGCGAGCATTTTGATTATGTACCAACAAATTCCGAACCATCAAGTTGGTTCCCTACGGTGAAAATCACCATCAGTGGTAAAACTTTTCATGCTCGTTGTGATATTATGTCTGAATTTTGTCTTATGCCAAAGGATGTTTATGAATCTTTGAGTCTTTGGAAACTTTTTGAGGGGGGAGAAGAAATTTCTCTTACTAATAATGCCACTATATTTCTCGTTGGAATAGCTGAAGAAGTATATACAAAAGTCCTAGGAAGAATGGTATCTACTGATTATCTTATTATTGAATGTGTAGGAAAAGGACAAATCACGCTTGGAAGGTCTCTACTAAAGCTCCTGGGCGCCATTATAGATGTGGGAAAAGGCACTATAAGATTCATCTCTCCACCTTGCAATAGTCACGTCTTTTCTAGAGTCAAGAGCAAAGGTAAGAAAGGAAGACGTAAGGCATCCGTTGATCCTAATAATCATTTGATAATACTTGATTTGCACCTTTCTGCACCTAGCTCAAAAGCGTTAAAGAAAAGTACTCTTGGGAGATAACCCATTGTTTTATTTTCAGTACTTTTTCTTTTATTTGAGTCTTGAAAGTTATTACTACTGTAATAACCGCTCCTTATCCTTTTTTATTTCGTTGTTGTGCCAAAAGAACCTCTAATTTGAGGGAGGTAAGATTTGGGGAAGTTGCTGTCCTGAAACAGATTTTGGTGCTGCACTGTAAAAATTTGTGAAAATTCTCAGATTATCTTTTTGACCTGCGATTTCTTGTGCCTATGGCCCAGGTTATATCCAAATTTTCATTAGTTTTGCACTTTTCGATTTGAGCAACAGAAGGTCCTCGAAAAAATCGACCTTTGTCAGCTATTCTGTTTTGATAGATTTCTGCCACTATTTGTGTTTGCCTCTCGATCGCTTCCTTTTTTAGTTCTTTTGATCACGGAACTTTTGGGGAAGTTGCTACAGTAGTATATGCTTTATATGTGGTGTTTTTGAGTTGAAACCTGAACCAAAAAGGGTTGATTTACTATTATGTTTATGCTAACGTTGCTAATAGAATTGTGTTAAGTTTTGTATGAAGGAAGTTTTCAAGTGTAGGGATTGGAGAATGATGAGATGAGATGAAGAATGGACAAAAGCTCAAGCTTGGGGATGCCCATGTCACCCCAAGAAATATCCAAGAGGTACAAGCGTCAAAGCTTGGGGATGCCCCCGAGGCACCCCTTCTTCATCGGCAAAAATTAGGTCACCTTTCAACACACTATATTTTTATTGCTTCATGCACTATGTGGTTTTCTTGGAGCGTCTTTACTTTTGTTTTCAGTTTTGTTTTGTTTGCTGCAATAAATGGTTGGACCCCAACAAATTTCTTTTGGAGGAGATGTACTCGTTTTTCAACTGCCAAGAACACTCCGTTTTTCACTCTTATCGTTCAACGAGTGTTCTCTTTTTCTAGAACTGCATTTAGCTTTCGTTTTTCACCTTGATTTTTGTTCAGATCTTGTTATATCTTTGCATCAAGGTGTATTTGGACCTCTGGTCTATGTTGGTATTCATCAAAAGAGTTGTTTTAAAAAGGTTTGAATGGTGTTGGAAAAGAGAAAAAGTTTCATGCAAAAAGTGGTACAAAAAGGAGCTTGTTTAGACTGCGGCTTAGACTTTTGCATGCAATGCTTGATGTCATTTTGATAGTATTCTTAGTTATTTTTTCTGTAGCATGACTTGTCTCAAATGACTGAGATTGCTTAATGAGCCTTTAAAAAAATTATGCGTTGTTCTTATTATGTGGAAGCATTTATTTGGTTTTCTCCTTTGATGCTTTATTTGGGTTGACTTGGCGCATGCTTACAACATGTTAGACTCTTACAAAGTCGCCATAAGCCTCTATGATCATTTGGTTTTTGACTTGTGATGCCAGTTTATGCTTCTCTTAATGATGTTTTGTCGCTATGCATGATTATAGCCGTTATTGCTCTCTTAGTTGGTCGCTCCCAGTCTTTTGCTAGCCCTCATTTTGTACTGAGTATGAGCTCTACTCGTGCATCCAACTCCAAAAAACCAAGTTATTCCAATGTGTACACTATAAATTCCTATGCATGGTATTTGTAAGCCATTCCAAGTAAATTTTCATATGCTACCTTTCAAAAAAAAACCTTCAAAACACTTCTCGTTTTGTAACACTGTTTTCAGCTCATGGGGACGTAGTGGTCGAATTTGCTATCTTCCATATTGTCTTATCCAAAAATAAAAAAAAATAAAAAAAAGAAAGAAAAAATGGACTCCTCCATAGTATGTGAATGTTGGTGGGCACCCGATGGAATCGGTTAGCCATGGTTTGAAAAAGGAAAAAATGTGGGGAGGAGTGCCAAGCTTTATAAAAGAGCACCAAAGTGCCAATCTCTCTCTCAAAAACTTGCCTCATTTTTGTATAGAAGATAGTAAGAACCCCATTGCTAGTCGTTGACAAAGACAACCACCTCTCAAAACAAATTTTTATCTCTCTGTTTTACCAATGAAAAGCTCTAGCACATGTTTAATCACTACTTCCCTCTGCGAAGGGCCTTTCTTTTACTTTTATGTTGAGTCTCTACCTTCTACCTTTATCCACTGTCTAAGAGAGCATAGTTGCCATTCTGAGTTTAATGTGCATAGTCCCAAAATTTATCATTGATTCATTCATGATTATGGTTTCACTTGTTCTTAAATTATTTGTATCTAGTCGCCCTCTTAAACTTGAAGGTGTCCTATGCATTTATATTTTGCTATTCCATGAAGGACAAGCTGAAAACCATTTGCTATGTTTTTCCACATGATTTGAACACATGTTTGACTTTCATTGTTCCATTATTCATGATCTTTCGTTTGTGTTTCTTTTTATGTTATAACATGGTTGCTAAGTTCTTATTGTCAAGATTATGTCTTTTATGCCCATGTTTTAAGTTCTCTGATCCCAGCACTCAATGCTTTACATAGATGATCAAGATTGTGATGGTGCATGTCACCTCAAAAATTATTCTTTTGTTATCACTTACCTACTCAAAGACGAGCAGAAGTTAAGCTTGGGGACGCTTGATACGTCTCAAACGTATCTATAATTTTTTATGCTTCATGCTTGTTTACACACCATATGCTTTGAGTTTTGTTACACTTCGTGGCGTTTTCATGCATTTTTCAGAACTAACCTATTAACAAGATGCCACAGTGCTAGTTCCCTGTTTTCTGCTGTTTTTGTGTTTCAGAAAAGTTACACAGGAAATATTCTCGGAATTGGATGAAACAAAAGCCAAACCTCCTATTTTTTACCGAAGCTTCACGAAGATCGAAGATGAGACGGAGGGGGACCATGAGCCAGACTCACCACCAGGGGGCGCGGCCCAGCCCCTGGCCGCGCCGCCCCATGGTGAGGCTAGCTGGCCCCACCTCTGACGATACCCTTTCGCCTATAAGTTCCCCTCGATGGGAAAAACCTAGGGGACGGATCTCTTTTCCACGAAACATACTGCAAGCCGCCGCCATCGCCGTCGCAAGATCGGGATGATCCAGGAGCTCTTCTCGGCACCCTGTCGGAGAGGGGAATCCCTGCTGGAGGCCTTCTACACCACCATGGCCACCTCCGGAGTGATGTGTGAGTAGTCTATCTTGGACTACGGGTCCATAGCAGTAGCTAGATGGTTGTCTCCTCCACCTTGTGCTTCATGTTTAGATCTTGTGAGCTGCCCTACATGATCAGGATCATCTTTATGTAATCATACATGTTGTGTTTGTTGGGATCCGATGAGTATTGGTACTATGTGATGTTGATGTGCTGAATTATATATCTTATGTTATCTCTATGTTGTTTATGATCTTGCATGCTTTCCGTTGCTAGTAGCTATCTTGGCCGAGTAGATGCTAGTAACTCCAAGAGGGAGTATTTATGCTCGATAGTTGGGTTCATGCCTCTATTTAATCTGGGGGAAACCTCTAAGGTTGTAGATGTGTTGTTGCCACTAGGGAGAAAACAACATTCTTGTGTCCAAGGACATTTGCTTTGTTTACATTACGCACTTTGCTTAATGCGATTATCTGATGTTCGCAACTTAATACTCAAGGGGTCCTCGGATGATTCCCCGCGAGTGGATTTTTAGTCATAGATGCAGTTGGATGGCGGTCTATGTTTTTTGTCGTAATGCCCAGAGTGAATCTCATAGTGATCCTCATGACATATATACGTTACCTTTATTCTATCAATTGCCCAACTGTAATTTGTTTACCCAGCATGTGTTATTTATCTTATGGAGAGACACCACTAGTGAACTGTGGACCCCAGTCCAATTTCCTTTATATTGCTATACCATTTTACTTTTACTCGCACTGTTTACTTTCTTGCATACTATTATCCTATTACCACTCGATACGCTCAATCCTTTGTTTACAGCAAACCGGTGAGATTGACAACCTCATCGTAAGTTGGGAGCAAAGTTCTTGGTTATGTTGTGTGCAGATTTCATGTTGCTGCTGGTGAAAAGCTACACGCCGACAAGCAGTTGAGCTGGCGCCCTTGTTCGGAGTGTCACGAAGCTAGCAAGCATCACCTTCTGAAGTTTGGCTTTCTCCTACTGGTTCGATTAAACCTTGGTTTCACAACTGAGGGAAGACTTGTTGCTGTGCTCATCATACCTTCCTCTTGGGGTTCCCAACGAGCTTTACTTACAAGCCATCAGTAAGTTCACATAGGACCAACAGTACGAGTTCTAAACCCAATCACAAGGCATCATAACATAGATTAGCATTAACCAGCAGTATGATCACTCTTCCTCCTCGGCCGCCTGAAGCCTCCTCATGCTGTGAGGGTGTTCCGAGCACCTGCCGACAACCTCACAACACGAGTAGTTGAAGACGACCACCCTGTACTCCCTTGCGGTGAGCTTCTTGAAGAACATGAGGTAGCCGATCTTGAGGTTGTGGGCGACCGCGAATTCTGGCCAGCCAGCTTCCAGGACGGCCTTGCCGCTCACCTCCTTGACGCTCATCTCCCACTGACAGCCAGTGGTGGTCTTGATGATCATCTTCCCCGGCACCGGGCCTAGATAAGGCCTGAAGCCGTCCGGGAGTGGCAGCACTCTGATCCCAGGCGCCATGAGGATCTTGCAGAAGTGCATAGGGTTCATGCCCTCGTGGAAGTGGCCTACTGAAGGTGGCCATCCAATACGCTTCCTGCTCGGACCCTCATTAGGTACCTCCACAGGCACTCCTAGACGCAACATCTACACAAGTGAAGAAGTCTTAGCATAGTTCAAGGGCAAGAAAACATTTAGCAACAAACTCAAACGCCTCATACAATGCTGACCTTGCGGCACGAATGATCCCTCTGGACCAAATGCAGTGCTCATTGTATACGAAATGTGCAGCGCATAAGGTCCAGAAAGATCATTCGGCCACTAATATCCAGGTCTATTTGAATCATTGGCTAATCACAGATATTACTGAGAAAAAAACACATCAAGAAAAGTGGAGCCTCATAGTAGTGATGTGCTGCAAGAATGATTTTAGCTAACCTAATGCAATGCACATATTTCACTACATGTGCAAGGTATAGGGTCATATAAAATCATTGTGTAACCTACATCAGATCATGTCTTTAATCATTGGCTCAAGGGCAAGAAAATCATGACCTACAAACTCAGACGCCTCGTACAATGCTGACCTTGCAGCACGAATGATTCCTCGGGACCAAATGCAGTGCTCATTGTAGATGAAATATGCAGTGCATAAGATCCCGAAAGATCATTCGGCCACTAATATACATGCCAATTTGAATCATTGGCTAATCACAGGTATGACTGAGCAAAAAAGCATATCAAAACAGCTTGCCTCAGACAGTGTCTGCGTGGTAGTCACCACAATTGATGCTATTCAACCATGTGTGTTGAACAAGGACTGATTTTTGCTCTACACACAAGCTTGAATAGAACGAACTGTGGCAACATCAGTTCAGATTACTGAGATAATCGAACATTTAACATGTGGCGAAGCACACCATACTTTGGTGAGCAGAGCACATGTTAAATGCTTGCTACCTCACTATGATCTGCGCACGTTCATCATCGGCATGATATGCTATGGAAACAGATTTAACAAAGGGTGTTCATCATCGGCATCTAACAGATCGAATCCTAACCCTAGCAGCAGCACACATCATCAGCGCGACGAAAGGGGAAAAAACCTCGGCACTACAATACTGACCTTCAACCCTAAACCTAGCAGATCGGCTATGCATGTCATCTAGCGCGCGCCTACGAACATCATGAAGGGAGACCGAATGTACAAGATGGAGATTGAGGGTGCTTACCGACATCTTGCAGGCGGCGGTTGATGTGCCCCCCTTTGATGCGAGGCACGGCCTCCGCGACGACAATGCGAGGAAGCGGTGAGGAAGCGGCGGGCCTCCTCCGTCGGTGCAGTCGGCGGTGGAAGAGAAATCGTCCGGCGGTTTGGGAGAGGAGAGTGAGAGGAGAGAGAGATAGGAGAGGTTATGCGGTGAGGGGATTTATAGTGCGTGCCACGAAACGACGCGGCGTCTCGCGCTCCTTCCCTAGGTGTGCAGGCGAAGCCTCGCGTTGCGCCCTCCAGAGCCTGGCCCCGTGGAAACACTCGATTCGGAGGTATCCCCAGTGCCTATGTGGAGGCTGGTTTGACGCGCGTGCGAACCTCGAAAATAAGGGAGCCCAGAAATCCAATGAAATCCAATCACAGCCTATTGGCTCCCTAAGGCCTAGTTCAACTCTTCACACGCTACCAAACGCGTCCTTGAATAGCGGGTTTGCCACTGCCCGCCGGAGATGACCGAAGCAGTTTCTCGGAACAGGCAAGCCCCGTCCACCGCCCGCCGCCCTACGCCCCGCCCCGCCGCCCTAATGCCGCCTCCTACCCCCTCCACCCGTTTCCAATAAATCGTGCCCCCAAGTAAAATTAAATAAAAATAAAAATAAAATACGCCCCCTCTTCCAGTTCCAGGCGACCTCCGTCTCCATGGACACCTCCACATTCGCCGCCGTCGCTTCCTTCGTCACGCTCGCCAAGACGCCGCACCTGCTCCTTCCACCCAATCACTTTCGCACCCTTCCTCGCCCCCGTGGCTCCCTTGCCGTCTGCTGCGCCAACTCCCACGCTTCACCACCTCCACCCTCGCATCTCCCGCCCGCCGCTTCTGATGAGGAGCAGGTCGCTCCTCCTCGCCTCCGCTTACGCCGACTTGCCGAAGAATTCCGCGTGCTCCCGGAATCCGACCGCACGCGCCGCCTGCTCGCGAACGCGGCTGCGCTCCCGCGGCTGAACGACGCGGACCGCGTCGCAGCCAACCGCGTCATGGGGTGCGTGACGCAGGTATGGCTCCTGGGAAGGTGCGATGGCGCGGGGCATATGCTGTTCGCGGCGGACTCCGATTCGGAGCTCTCGCGCGGTTACTGCTCCTGCCTCATCTCTGCGCTCGACGGCGCGAGCCCCGAGGAGGTGCTCGACGTGGACACCGCCGATCTCGCGCCGCTCGGCCTGGCCGCGAGGGCGAGGTCGCGGGCCAATACGTGGCACAACGTGCTCGTCGGCATGCAGAAGCTAGCGCGGGCAGCCATCGCGTCGCGCGAGGGCAGACCCCGTGGGGAGCCGTTCCCATCTCTCGTCATTGGCCGCGACGGCGCCGTCCGTGCACAGGGAAGGTACGCCGAGGCCCAGGTGCGCTCTCTTTCTTTCGGCTTATTCCTATTAATCAGTCACCTTTTCTCAGTATCGCATTGAAAAAACGTATCCGTGTCTCCACAAATTGGAAATCAGCGATATATGTGTTTGACTACTGAGCTAAGAAAAGGGATTTGGTGCACATGAGTACCAGTGCTCCCTTCAATTTTAGAATTTTGAAAATTTTAAAATCTCACAGTTCTATGTCTCCAAAAATTATGGCGTTAAAATATATAGGTAGATATTTACAGGAGAAGTGTATGCAAAAAAGTCCCGTTAAAAAATATATTGTATTTTGGAAGATATAAAAAAGACAAATTTCTGATAGTGAATAGTAGTAAAGTAGTAGTAAAATAATACTCCCTCCGATCGGAAATAACTATCGGAGACATAGTACAAACTTTGAACTAAGCTAGTACAAAATTGCCGACACTTATTTCCGATCGGAGGGAATATATCTTTTTGTCAGAAATTTGTCTTTTTTGTATTTCCTAAAATATAAAGTATTTTTTAACGGGACTTTTTTGCGTATGCTCCTCCTGCATATATCTTTCTATATATTTATAAAGCCATAATTTTTCAAAACATAGAAGTGTTAAGTTTTGAAATTTTCAAAAATCTAAAAGTGGAGGGATCACTAGTGCCCATGTACCAATTATACTTTCCTTGAAAGTAGTAGTGACTTTCTTTGAATAGTCCTTGTATAATATATGATATGACGTGTAGAATCTGCCAAAGCTGGGTGCCAATTTACCTTTTGCACTATAATTATACCCGATAGCTAAAGGTAGCTTTTCTATTGGTTCTTCCATCGCCTCCTTTTCCTGTTTCTAGAATCTGTGATGCGAGAAGGAGCTGACTCGTGGTCACGGTGGTTGTGTATGGTCAAGAATGGACACTATGGCCATAATCGAGTGGTGTCAACGTCACCCTTACCTTCTACTTTTTTTTTTGAAATGCCTTACCTTACCTTCTACTTTGTGTGGCCTTGTTGGTCGGATGCTTGGGGAAATTCAGTTAAATGCCCAACACCACTCAATATTTCTAACTTGCAAAACAAAAGCATGCTTTGTTCTTTTCTGACTAGCAATGAAAGGGCTTGATTCTCAGTCTGTAACAAGCATCAAGCATCAACAGTTATATTAGTTTTTTGAATAAAAATCTGCAACGAATGAAAGATAGGTTAAAAATTGTTACAGTAAGTTTGCTTCATTGTTCCTTTATGGTGTAAGACTTGGTGACTGGTTTTAATTGTTATTTTTGCAGGCAATGTTTCTATCTCCTGACCAGTCCAAAATTGCCCAGCTTGTGAAGACCCTTATGGACAGAAAAATTGGGATTGTGGCCCATTTCTATATGGATCCTGAGGTGCAAGGCATACTAACTGCTGCAAAGAGGCAATGGCCTCATATTCACATATCTGACTCGTTGGTAATGGCAGATAGTGCTGTTCAGATGGCTGAAGCAGGATGCAAATATATTGCTGTGCTAGGTGTTGACTTTATGTCAGAAAATGTTCGTGCAATACTTGATCAGGCAGGCTTCAATAAGGTATTTTTCAGTTATATCATTGACTTCTACTATGTTTTACGAAGTTTTGTACTGTTATATATGTTATCATTGTGGACACAACACATCACTAGAGGTTAGGCTCTAGGGAGTTTGTATTGCACTTTGATAGGCTATGTTAGCGTTACTTGGGTCCTTCATATGACATTGCATTTTTTGACAGGATTTGTAGTACAGTTAACTTTGTTATAGTTTTATTTTACTTCATTCACATTATTATAAAACCAGTCAATACTGGCGGCTTAGATGACTGTAGCTTAACTATTATCGGACGCCGGCATATTTAGAAAGACCAACATTTTGATAATCCACATCTGCTTATGTCTTTCTGAAAGGACATCTCTGTTTTACCCCCTCTCCCTCCGCCCCCTCCCTCTCTTGTTCCGTCTCTCACTCTCTCACTTACGGATTTGTTACCCAGGTTCATGTTTATAGAATGTCAAGCGAGCAAATTGGCTGTTCCTTGGCAGATGCTGCTTCGAGTTCTGCCTATACACATTTTCTTAAGGCAGCATCAAGATCTTCTCCTTCTTTACATGTTATTTATATCAATACCTCTCTGGAAACAAAAGCTCATACTCATGAACTTGTTCCTACTATAACCTGTACTTCTTCCAATGTTGTTGCAACTATATTGCAGGTAGTCGCTTTCCTTGTATCAATATTATATTTCTTGGTGGATTTGTATTATTTTCCAGCAAGGTCAATTATATTTATCTCTTCATGTCATGCTTCCTTATCCATCTACCTCTTAGGCATTTGCCCAAATACCAGATCTTAATATCTGGTACGGTCCTGATTCCTATATGGGTGCGAACATAGCAGACCTATTTAAGAGAATGGCTGTTATGTCAGATAAAGAGATTGCTGAGATACATCCAGATCACAACAGAGAAACTATATGTTCATTGTTACCACGTCTACATTACTATCAGGTTTGTGTGATTTGCTTTCTTGAACATTTTTTTAATGCAGTTAAATAAACCTCGAGTATTCATACCCTTGCTGCATGTGATCTGAGTATCTGGCTAGTCAAAAATCCAGTGCAACTGCAAGCTATTGCCATTACTCTGTTTGAAACATCTGATGCCTGTTACAAAAACCTTCCTTCCAATCTGTCCTTTACATAGTAGTTTCTTACATCTCTGCATTTTTTTTTTCATTTTAATGACCTTACAGTCAACCAACTTCCTTTCATTCTTTTCTGGGACTTACATTATTCTGATAGCTATGATTTTTAAAATCTTTGGTTCAACTTGCTAATTGCTATGCAGTTGCTTCAACTTGCTAATTGCTATGCAGTCTAGCTTCTCTGTTTTATACTTCAATATGTTTCACGAATAACAGTGTTTGAGGTATTTTGATTTTCTATATAAAAAATATGAGTTTTGGCTGTTTTCTCAATATATAATATTTTGTATTGACTATCAAAACTTGATTTTTGTGTATATCTGGTATTGCTAGCGTCCAAGAAAAAAATTACTCCCTCCGACCACTAATACCTGTCTCTAACATGATGTATCTTGACATATTTTAGTATCTAGATACATCATGTTAAAGACAGGTATTAGTGGTCGGAGGGAGTACCAAAAGAAATGCATATTAATAGTTGTAAAAGGCACGAACTGTACAAAAAGTGAGGTACAAAATTGTCTCTAGAGGTATGCAGGAAAATAATTCTGTGGATATCTGGATGTGTGTGATAACATGATTCGATAGTCTTTGATGTTTTATATGCATATATATACTCATGTGGTATATTGGTCCATTGTTTAATTTCATATCTTGTATTCGAGAACGAATCTGTATCATTGTACCTACGAAATAGTATATAGAAGTATAAAAGTATAACCTCATCCATTTTTGGCAAACAAACTGTTGTTTTTAGTGGACAAATTTCTAGATGGGTTGGTCCCTTGGACCTCCACACCCATTTATATATAGCTCAACTGTACACAAAACTGCTAGGGCACTAACACAGACTCCACTGCACTAGAATACTCTAGGCTCTCCTAGGACATACAAGTACTACACTAACTCAAACTCCAACACTCCCCCTCAAGATGGGCATGGGGTAACAGCCGTGGCCATCATGCTACAACCTCGTGACACTTTCCGCGAACACTATAAATCTAGCTTACAAGCTCACCAACATACATGGGAGCATTTTACACCAACTCTTGCTCCATCGGTCGTCAAGTACACCCATTCATCTCCGACCATCCAGGCTCGACCTCTTATGAGCCATCACCATCAACCGTACAGAGACTTTGCATCAAGCTAGCCACCTCCAATCCCACTGGCATTGGTCCGCCGTTGCCTCTTCAACCATGCGCCTTCTCACGTTGGCGCCTACAACGGAGGAACCACACGCCTTCAATCATCAGCTCGAGCATTGTTATTGCGTCTTCATAAACTCCGGTTTCTGCAGAACCACGGCTGCCTCACCTCAACAACAGTTCCTACAGTGCTACAGCCGTCTCACCTCACCGGTCGCTCCTAAACCAAGCATGCTCACGAAGTGATGCTCCTCAAAACTCTAGGCCTTCTCTTGTCTTCACTCGTCTTTCACCTCTCCAACAAACCCCTGGCATGGTTTTCCCTATATACTACACATGGTAGCACGACTGACCAGGGTATGCCATGGCATACCTGTCATACCTGCTAGGTCCGCCACTGCCAACAGACCCAACCATGGTGTCTACCTTCTCTCCATCAAACCCCTGGCCATCTTGGCCTCAACCATCTTCCCCACGGGCTCCTCGGTCACCACCATAGCCACCATTCTCCTCCCCCCTATTTCAGGGCTCACCTTACCCTGAGCAGCATCTTCCATGACTACACTTCAACCTCACCTGGTCATCTTGATGTCTTCTCCCACAAGCAGCAACATGACCGACTCTGCAGGTCTCATCACAATATCATATCTTCCCCTTGGTGCAAGCACTCAAGAGCAGCAGAACCACCACCAAAACGACCAAACACCAGCAGGGACCCTTCACAACTGCAACATATCAATGCCTTATCTTTCAGTCAACTCCTCTGTGTAGCACAAAGCACACAAGAACTGAATCACAGCACTCCTTTTCCTCTCAGATTCACTCCATTTCAGCTCTAGAGCCTCCACTCCATTTCCCCTGCTCTGCTGCACCACACTTGACTCTTTTTCTCCCAGACCATCCTCCTGCAGCATAACACTAGCACGGCACAAGCACATGTCCAATACAGCAAAGAGCAAACCACGCGCTTCTTCCCCGCTACAGTTCTCTTGTCAATGCCCTATCAATGCTGCAGCAATCCTTTCTTGCTCCTGTCACCAAACTCTGTTCTCTCAGCTCTGTATCTTCTCAGCTCCCCCTCAATGCATACTTGCATGGTGGATCATCTCCTCGTTGATGTCCTTGTATCTTCTCAGCTCTCCTCTGCTCTTACATGGGCCTCAAGCTCACGAGAGCAACAGCGCCACCTTTGTTTCCTCCGAGCTCCACCAGCAGCAAATCCACCTAATTCTTTTTTCTCCCGCGTATATTTCCCTTCTCTGCAACAACAGTCCTTCACCTGTGCACAATGGCAGAGCTAGATAGAAAGTACAGCCCGGGCAGTGAACGAAGGGCATGAGCTAGCTTAGTTTTTGCCCCATTGATGTCCTTTGGTAATCTCCGTGTGTTGCTCAAATTCCAGTGGAGCTTCCACGGGTGAGCCTGGGCAGCTGCCCGGGGTCGCCGGGAGCTAGCTCTGCCACTGCCTGTGCATAATACCTCCTTGTCGCACCCACTTGTTTTCCCAAGCCACCAAATCACTGCATGCAGTGGCAACTCCTGCTGATTGATTCATGTGCAACCTCCTCCCAGTCTGCACACGTCTCCTGTTGGCGGCCGCACACACAAGCGCTACTGGAGTTCCTCCAAATATTCGGTGCTCTAGCCAGGAGATGCAGCATCCGCACACGCTAGCACACTGCCTCAGATCTGCCGTCTCCCACCAGATCAGGGGCAGTCCAGTGAGATGAACCTCCAATCTTTCTCCCCCTTCGTTTCTCCACCAATTGAACACTCTTCATTCTCTTCTCCAAATACAATCACTTTTCCTGCACATGGCCCTGTGCGGAGCAGCAACCAAGGCTCACACGACACACCTTGCAACATGAGGTGTACTGCCGGCACAGAGAAATGGGGTGCGGCCTCCCGCCGCATGAGTTACTACAATGCGCCCACTGTTGTTGACGATGACGGGTTTGGCACAGTAGTGTTGGAACAATGGTGGCTTGGGTCAGGACTAGAAGGAGAATCCTAGCTCTGATACCATGTTTTTAGGGGACAAATTTCTGGATGGGTTGGTCCCTTGGATTCCACACCCACTTATATATAGCTCAACTGTATACTAGAACACTCTAGACACTGCTAGGGCACTAACACAGACTCCACTCCATTAGAATACTCTAGGCTCTCCTAGGACACTAGTACTACGCTAACTCAAACTCCAACACAAACGAAAATGATTATCAACTTTATTAGTACTGGGAACAAATGTGTAAAAGCAGTTTGCAATATTGTCTACCATTAGTAGAATTTGTTAGAATCTCTGGGCCTGCAGCATAAAAACATTGCCTCTATCTCATTATTTTGTACAATATTATACTCCCTCCGTTTTAAAATATAAGATGTTTTAGGTTTGTGAAGCAAATGTATCTAGACACCTTTTAGTGTGTATATTCGAGTGAACCTACACACTAAAAGATGTCTAGATACATTTGCTTCACAAAGCTAAAACATCTTATATTTCGAAACGGAGGGAGTATTTTTTTCATCTCATGATTTGTTTCTCTCTCATTTGATATATGTTCACTTCTGATTCTGCACCTTTTGCTTGTATGACATTGTTTGCCTATATATATGCAGAATGGTAATTGTATTGTCCATGATATGTTTGGCCATGAAGTTGTGGAGAAAATAAAGGAGGAATATTGTGATGCATTTCTAACAGCACACTTTGAGGTCCCAGGAGAAATGTTCTCTTTGTCCATGGAAGCAAAGACTAGGGGAATGGGAGTTGTTGGATCCACTCAAAATATCTTAGATTTCATTAAAAATCATTTGAAGCAAGCTCTGGACCGGAATGTTGATGATCATCTCCAGTTTGTGTTAGGAACAGAATCAGGAATGATCACTTCGATTGTTGCTGCTGTCCGCAAATTATTTGATTCCTATGAATCTTCCAATGAAGGTGCTAGCATTGAAGTAGAAATTGTGTTCCCTGTTTCACCAGATGCAGTTTCTAAGACAGCTGTTGATGATTCTCATGATTTTGGTTCTTCAGTAACTAATGATTTAGAACAAATTACTATTGTTCCTGGTGTGGTTTCTGGTGAAGGTTGCTCTATCCATGGGGGCTGTGCGTCATGCCCTTACATGAAGGTCTGTTTTCTTCCTTCTTTTTTCCTGGTAATTAGAAATTTGATATTCATTCAATTTATTATAATATCAACCATAACTTGTTGGCTATTTTGTTTGGAAGCTGTTTTGTTCATGTAATCTACAGTTGCTTATTAAATTATAGTAGTACTATATCAATTTCCTTTGTCAGTAATATTGTGCATTACAATATGACTTGAATATTGTCTAGCTGCCGTCCATAAAATGATAATCCTTTGTAAGATATAAAGGCAGGAGGTAGTAATCACATAAGAACTTCCTAATATATGTGTTGGAGTATGAGTCATTATAGTAGTAGTACCCCTAGTAGTGTCTAGAGTATTCCAGGAGTGTGGAGTATGTGTTATTATAGTACTAGTGCCCTACTAGAATCTAGAGTGTTCTAGTGTATGAATGAAGTTGTAAGCCTAGTTGAGCTATATATATATAAGAGGGTGTGGAGGTCCAAAGGGACAAGTCCACCTAGATATTTCCCCAGGAAACAACATGGTATCAGAGCCGTGGTGCTCCTAGGAGGCGGCGAGAGGAAGGGGCGCTTGGTCCTGGTGGTGGTAGCAGACGGTGATTCGGTGGAGTAGAAGGGCAGAGGAGTGGATGCTGCTCTGGAGGTGTGGAGCCGGTGGCAGGCGTGTGTACAACGAGTCTGCAACGATCGGTTGAGGTGGTGAAGGGAGAAGCTGCTCGTGACTTGAAGGGAAGAAGTAAGGAGAAGCAAGGAAGCTGTAGCTGCTCTGAACAGTGGTGATTGCTGCTTGCTACGTGCGCGAGTAGAGGACAGAGGAGAGAGTCTAGAGAGCTCGTGGCTCTCAGCAAGAACATCAGGAAGTGGACGTCGTGCTGCTTGAATTTGAGGTTTCTGTGGCAGCGGCTGGTGTGCAGCCTGGAGAAGCATCCAGAGGGGTTGAGCCGTTGAGGAGGACAAGTTGTCAGAGGGTGCAACTAGGAGAGTGGAGGAGACAGAAGCTTGTTTGTTGGTTTTTTTTCAGCAACTTTTGAGTCTTTGATCAATGGGGGAAAATCAAAGAATTGAGAAGCTACTTGAGAAAATGTCTCAGTTGCTCAAGGAGATAGACAAACTGAGACAGCCGAAGAAGAGCGTGAAAATTCCAGAGCAAAGTGGAAAAACAACCAGTCCTAGGAAACTTTGTAAATCTTGCACAAACGGAAGAAGGTATGTCAAATCGGGCTCCTACGTTAAATGGAACTTCTTGTTCAAGTTGGATACTAGATTCGGGAGCATCAACATATGTCACAGGTAGATGGAGTGAGTTTGCATCTTATGCTCCACATCCACCCATGTATAAAGAGACCATCCAAACAGCCGATGGAACTTATCAGCCTGTCAAAGGAGTCGGCACAGTGAAATGTACTCCATCAATTACATTGTCTTCGGTCTTATATGCTCTATCATTTTTGGTTAATTTGGTGTCTCTGAGCGCCTTGGTTGATGATATTGATTGTTGAGTGATTGCTGACCGATACAACTGTATAATCAAGGAGAGGACAACGGGAAGGAGACACAGCTGCTGCTAGTGATCATGAAGCAAAGGTGATGCTCCTACATTGTCTGACTGGGCCATCTGTCCTTTGATACTATGAGTAAAATATTTCCCAAAGAAATGAAAAACATGGATAAAGGAAAACTTGTGTGTGATGCTTGTGAGTATGGAAAGCACACAAGGACATCATATGTGAGTCGTGGACTCCGGAGCACATCGCCCTTTGTATTGATTCACTCTGATGTTTGGACATCTCCCGTGGTCTCTGTTAGTGGAATGAAGTATTTTGTCACCTTCATTGATTGTTACTCCTGGATGACTTGGATATATCTGATGAAACAAAAAAGTGAGGTGCTTACATGTTTCAGGAATTTCTATGCATATATCCAAAATCGTTTCAACATTTGTATTCAGATTATCAGGACGAGTATGTGAACCATGAATTTGGCAATTTCCTTTCGGAAAAAGGAATATTTCACCAAATTTCGTGCCCCGATACTTCTCCACAAAATGGAGTAGCTGAAAGGAAGAATCGTCATCTACTGGAGGTAACTCGATCACTTATGTTTACGATGAATGTGCCTAAATTCTTATGGAGTGAAGCACTGCTACTTATCTCATCAACCGGATGCCATGAAGAGTGCTTGGGATGAAGACTCCATATGAAATGATCTATGGCAAAAATGAGTTCATTGTTCCGCCAAAGGTGTTTGGGTGTACATGCTTTGTCAGAGACCATAGACCTTCTATGGGAAAATTGGATCCACGTGCCGTGAAGTGCATCTTTATTGGATACCCATCTGGACAAAAAGGCTACAAGTGTTGGAGTCCTAGTGAGAGGAGAACATTTGTAAGCATGGACATGACATTTAGGGAGTCTGAACCCTTCTATGGGGAGAAGACGGATCTCAGCTCCTTATTTGACTTCGACTCTCCTAGCACAAGTGATGCTAGTCGAGAGGGGGAGAGTGAACAACTAAGGATAAAGAAGGATGAACCATCGAGAGTTGTGACTGGTTCAATTCCATATCCTATGAGTGAAGAGAGATGGAGAAAGCCAAATGAGGAACAAAATTTGAAAGTGTATACGAGGAGACAACCTACGACTGAGGGTACATGGAGAAAACCAAACGAGGAAGAAAACCTAAGGGTGTATACAAGGAGGCAATCGCAACATCAACAACATGCTCAAACAAATGGTGAGGTTGAATTGCAGGGGGAGCAACATCAACAAAAAGAGATTCCAGTGGTCATTGAAGTTGACGCATATGAGAGTGAACCATGTGTCCTTGATGATTCATTGAATTTGCCTATTGCCTTGAGGAAAGAACCATGAGCTGCAGTGGGAAAGCCTCTTAAACGGTATGGTTTTGAGCATGATATTGCAAGCTATGTGTCGTATAACTCGTTGTCAAGCGAGTATAGAGCCTTCATTGCTTCATTACAGTCTGTGGTAATCCCAAGTGATTGGAGAGCAGCAAAACAAGATCCTAAGTGGCATGATGCGATGTTGGAGGAGATGGCAGCCCTTGAGAAAAATAAGACATGGGAGCTTGTATCACTTCCAAAAGGGAAGAAACCAGTTAACTGCAAATGGACACTGTGAAGCAAGACCCAAACGGCAAAATCGAGAGGTACAATGCCAGACTTGTTGCAAAGGGTTATAGTCAGACTTATGGAATTGACTATGATGAGACCTTTGCACCGGTGGCAAAGATGAGTACAGTGAGAACAGTGATATCATGTGCAACAAATTTTGGTTGGCCATACCAGCTAGATGTGAAAAATGCATTCCTGCACGGTGATCTTTGGGAGGAAGTGTACATGGAGATTCCACCTGGCTTTGGTACATCTCAAACTCATGGGAAGGTCCTTAGGTTGAGGAAGTCATTATATGGGCTTAAACAATCTCCACGAGCATGGTTTGATCGATTCCGGCGTGCTATGTGTGGTATGGGATATACCCAATGCAATGGGGATCACACTATGTTCTACCGGCATTCTAGGAGGCACATCACGATTCTTTCAGTATATGTGGACGATATAATTATCACGGGGGATGATACTGTTGAGATGTCACAATTAAAACAAAAGTTAAGTAAAGAGTTTGAGTTTAAGGACCTCGGCTAGTTGAAGTATTTTCTAGGCATTGAGATTGCGAGGTCCCCCAAAGGGATAGTTCTCTCGCAACGGAAATATGTCTTCGACCTCCTTAGTGATGTGGGAATGCTTGGGTGTCGAGTTGCTTCAACTCCTATTGAGCAAAATCATCAATTATGTGCACAATCTGGAGATCCAGTTGATAGAGAGCTACCAACGACTTGTAGGTTGACTCATCTACTTATGCCACACGAGACCTGACATATCCTATGCAGTGAGTGTGGTCAGCCGCTACATGCATGACCCAAGAAGTGGGCATTTAGAGGCAGCCCACCGAATTTTACGCTATCTAAAAGGGAGCCCTGGAAGAGGTTTATTGTTCGAGGCCAATGGTCACTTGAATGTAGATGGCTATTGCGACGCTGATTGGGCTAGTTCTTTGTTCAGATTTCGTTGAGTCGAGTCGAGTCGAGCTCAAAGATTTGAGTCGACTAGTCGACATGTCGCCGATTAGGCGACAACTGGGCGTTGGGCGTAATAATAATAAATAATATATAATATGATAGGAAAATGAATATTTGCATCATATTTCAGCAAATTAGGAGATTTAGGAACATAAATAATAACTTGCATTAGCATAAGTTCAACAACATAAGGTCCAGAGGTTCAAAACACAAATTTAGCCGACATAGTTTCAACATAAATTAGGTGATATAGCACCAGCAAACACAAACAGCCAAGGACACGATGAGCATCAGCCATCAGGACAGCCAACCAAGGCCAAGCACTCCTAGTCTCCTACACATCATCGTCATCATACTCCAAATCATCGGAGTTGTCCCCATCATCCTCGTTATCTTCACCACCTTCAGGCTGAGATTGAGTACCGTCGGCGCCCACCACAGCAAACAGAGCAAACAGAGCAGCAGAGCTGCAGAGAGGGCGGCAGGAGATGGAGGAGAGGAGCTGCAGAGAGGGCGGCAGGAGAGGGAGGAGAGGAGTGATGACCCACAAGTATAGGGGGTGTATCGTAGTACTTTCGATAAATAAGAGTGTCGAACCCAACGAGGAGCAGAAGGTGTTAATGAGCAGTTTTGATCAAGGAATCACTGTAAATACTAGCAAACAGGTTTTCAGGGGTATTTGGTAATACGAGTAAATAAAGTGCGAGTAAATAAAAGACAGTAGTAACAATTGCAGCAAGTGGCCCAATCCTTTATTCAGCAAAGGACAAGCCGGTTGTGTTCTTATAATAACCAAACGTTCTCGAGGACACACGGGAGGTTTCTGTCAAGAGCTTTCGCTTCATAGAGCCAATAGTATTTATTGATTTGGTAAGTGTTATGGGGGTGAACCTGTGCTAGCGCACTACCCTTACTAGGATAAATACACACTTGTGATTATACCCCTTGCAAGCATCCGCAAATACAAGTAAGTAATTAAGATAAATCTAACCACAGCCTTAATCTCTAGGATCCTACGCTCCCTGGTGCAATGGTTTCCCAACGGAGGTTTAGGTTTCTGTCACTCCAGCAACCCCACAGTCGGTGACCAAATACACAATGCATCTCACTAGGCCCATAAATGGTGAAGTATCATGTAGTCGACGTTCACATGACACCACTAGTGAAATAGCACCACAACAATATCAAACCATTAAATATTTCTCAACAATAATTCACTACTAACATCTTGACTTCTCCCATGTCCTCAAGAACTAAACGAACTACTCACGAGACATCATATGGATCATGATCAGAGGTGAAATAATGGTAAATAACAATCTGGACATAAACCTTAATTCAACGGTTCCACTCAATAGCATCAACTACAAGAGTAATCAACACCGGGAAAGTTTCCCCTATGAATATAACAAGATCCAACTCAAGATGTTACAGCGGGATGGCGAGGTGATGTTGGAGATGAAAGTGCTGGTGATGGAGATGATGATGATGATGATCCCGATGAAGTCCGGTGCGATGATGATGACGATGGCGACGATCTCCCCTCTCCGGGAAGGAATTTCCCCGGCAGATTTCTCTCTGCCGGAGAGCTTTCTCTCTCTGGTGTTCTCCGCCCCGCAGAGGCGGCTGTGTCTAACTTTGAACCCCCCCCCTTGACTTAGGTTTTCGGGGACGATGATGTACGCAAAGGGGCGAGACCAGAGGTGGGCCAGGGGCCCCTCACACAGGGCTGGCGCGGCCAGGGGGCTGGCCGCGCCGCCCTAGCGTGTGGGCCACCCCTGGCCCCTCTCGACTCCTCCTTCTGGCTCCGTGAGTCTTCTGGGAAATTATAATTTCTGGGTATTTTTCTGGAATTTTCCTGATCTTCAAAATATGGTCTTCTGATGGTCCTTTTTCCAGCAGAATCCTGACTCCGGCAGCATCTCCTCCGATGATCATCAAACATGTGAAAACAAAGGAAATAACATAAGTATCATATCTAAATATGAAATATATCAATGAATAACAGTAAATTATGATACAAAATAGTGATGCAAATTGGACGTATCAACCCCCCAAGCTTAGACCTCGCTTGTCCCCAAGCGAAAAGCTAAACTCGGTAAACATGACCACAGGTTTATGGAGTGAAGTGTCGATAATCAAAATACGAACAAGAAGCATCACATTCACTAAGGCACAAATTATAATAGACAGCAACTTCCCTTTATAAGATGTAAACTTGCAATAGGTAAAAGGGAATCACATATAAGAATGCACAAGGTAAATTATAATTGGCAGTGGCAAACCTTAGTTCTTGGTCAAGGGATGGAGAACAAACTATTCTCACTTTTAAACGGAGCCTTTTAAAACGGAGCTAGTATAGCAAAGACTATATGCTCACAAAGTAAACTTTTACATTCAAAGAAAGCTTTCAAAGATGTATTCCTTCAGACAAAAGCATTATACAAAACAAGGAAGATAATAAACATGATTAAACGGATCAACATATGGATGAGTGAAACATAACAACTCAAATGCTTGCTTGAGAAAGAGGGAAATAGGTTGACTCGACATAAAAGTAAAAGATAGGCCCTTCGCAGAGGGAAGCAGAGATTAAACATGTGCTAGAGCTTTTCATTTGTAAAACAGAGGTAAAAATTGTTTTGAGAGGTGGTTGCTTTTGTCAACGACTAGCAACAGAGTTCTTGATATCTTCCATACTAAACAAGTGAGAGCGGTTCCGAGATGTTTAATTAGTTGGCACATTGGTGCTCTTTTAAAACTTTGCACTCCTCCCCACCTTTTTTCCTTTCTCAAACCATGGCTAACCGATTCCATCGGGTGCCGACCAACTTTCACAATCCATTGGAGGAGTGCCTTTTTCTTTCTTTTTAGATTAAGATTATAATGGTCTGACCAGCTCTCTTGCAAAATTAATGACGAGCAGATGAAGCTGCCTAGTCGAGGGGTACTTAATTTAGTATGGAAGATAACAAACCCATCCACTACGTCCTCATGAGCTAAAAACAGTGGCACAAAATGAGAAGTGTTTGAAAGTTTTTTGAAAGGTAGCACATGAAAATTTACTTGGAATGGCTTAAAATACCATGCATAGGAATTTATAGTGGACTCTTTGGAAGTGACTTGGCTTTTGGGAATTGGATGCACGAGAAGTATTTCCTCTCAGTACAGGTTTTTGGCTAGCAAGGTTGGGTAGCAAGCATAAGAGTTGCATGAAACAAACAAACATACATATAATAAGAACAATCATGCAGACTCCCTTGAAAGTACAACGATTTTAACTTTAAGAATAACAATACTTATAAGCCAATCATAAGGAAAACTGAAGTGATGTAACTACAAGCACTTCTTTATTCTTTTCTACTCAAACTTCAAGGTAAAGTTGCTACTGACCAAGCTAGGTTTGCCAAAACCAACTAAATCTACTCATGTTCCCAATGTGATACCAATACCAATCAACAAGACTAGTCACATAAGAGAGATTGCAGACTAACATAAAGTGTGCGAAAAGTAAACGATAAAACTTCTCATTAATATTTCATCACCGCAACTCACACCAAGGGATACAAAGATAACTAACTAAGGAGGATACTCCCAACTGCAAACTATTCTATATGATAACTTCTCTATTCATGATAAGACTCTACTTGAAAAGTAAATAAACAGAAGGTAATGATGTGATACCGCGGCACTCCCCCAAGCTTGGAACAAGCCAAGGGGATGCCTATACCGATGACGAATTACTCCTTTGGTGGTGGTGGTGGAACTTCATTGTTGTCGTACTTCCAAGGCAGAGGTCCTCCGTCAAAGAAAGATGTCTTGGTCTCCAAAATCCTGAAACTTGCAGCAGCACTCATTTGATGAAATCTAGCTTCATACTCACAATTTTGGTTATGCAAGTCGTAGAGTTGTGCTTGTAATTGGCTAGTCGTCTCCTGGAGTGAGAGGACATCCTTCCAAAGCTCCGTAGTCTCTTTCTTGTACTTGGCGACAAGCTCTTGATTAATTCTATAGATAATTTCCACCTCGTGTTCTGCCATCTTCTTGTATTTGAAAACTTCCTGTTCCAGTGCTTCCATCCTTGCTTCAAGACTCCCTTCTCCCTTGGGTCCTTGAACATCTTTAATCTGTAACTCCCCATCCTTGAGTTACAACTCCTTCAGATGCATCTTCAGTTCCCTCATATACGGATTGATAGAATCCGCAGGAGGGTTCTCTTTGGATGAACCAGACGAAGACATTATAACTTCGAGGTAGAGGGTAATTCCTGACAGAAACAGCTCGAAACAAAACACGACGAGAAAACGATATACAGACCTCGGGGACTCCGGGGGGTTAAATAGGTAAAAATTATACATCGAAACGAAGTCACAGGAGGAAACCGGGACGGAAAAGAGTTCCGAGGCGTTCTCACACGGGGGTGGCGCGGCCAGGGGTGGGCCCGCGCCACCCGTGTGTGAGACCCACACAGACTTCTTCTTCACAAAACTTTATCAAGGTTAGTTTCTTCGCACCTCTGCAAAACTTTATCAAGGTTGTGCAAACAATTATCAAAAGAAGTTCCATAGACGGAGAAATCGTCCATGAAGACCTCCACAATTTCTTCACAAAAACCATGAAAAATAGCAGACATACATCTTTGAAAAGTGGCAGGAGCATTGCATAAACCAAACGGCATACGTCTATAAGCATAAGTTCCATAAGGACAAGTAAAAGTGGTTTTCTCTTGATCATCCTTCTTAACAGCAATTTGAGAAAAACCAGAATAACCATCAAGGAAACAAAAATGGGTCTTCTTAGACAACCTTTCTAACATTTGATCTATAAACGGTAAAGGGTAATGATCTTTCTTAGTAACTTTGTTTACCTTCCTATAATCAATGCACATTCTATAACCAACAACTACCCTATGAGGAATAAGCTCGTTATTCTCATTAGGCACAACCGTCATGCCTCCTTTCTTAGGAACACAATGAACAGGACTAACCCATCTACTATCAGCAATAGGATAAATAATACCAGCATCAAGGAGTTTTAATACCTCATTCCTTACCACATCCTTCATCTTGGGAATTAAGCGACGTTGATGCTCTACAACTGGCTTTGCGTCTTTCTCCATATTAATGGCATGCTGACATAAAGTAGGAGAAATCCCTTTTAAATCATCAAGAGTATATCCCATAGCTCCTCGGTGTTTCCTCAATATCTCCAATAATCTTTCTTCTTCCTTTCCTGAAAGTTTAGAACTAATAATAACAGGATATATTTTCTTAACATCAATATAAGCATATTTGAGGTCATCAGGTAAAGGTTTTAATTCAAACACAGGATCTTCTCTAGGTGGCAAAGTGGTACCCAGATCCTCCACAGGTAGATTATGCTTGAGTAATGGTGGTTGACGAAGAAGAATATCGTCAATCTCTTCTCTTTCCTTGCTAAAAACATCACTTTCGTGATCTTCCATGAATTGCTGCAAGGCATTATTAGGGGCAAGAGCAATAGAAGCAAGCTGCTCAACTCGAAAATTTTCATTAGGCGTGTCATTTTCATAAGAAGTCTTAGCAAACTTGGAAAAATTAAACTCATAAGACTCTCCATTAAACTTAGTAAAAATTTTCTCTTTCTTACAATCTATTATGGCGCCACAAGTGTTCAGAAAGGGTCTACCAAAAATAATAGGACAAGTTTCACTAGCCTCCTTACCAAGTACTAGAAAATCAGTAGGGTACTTAGTCTTACCACATAGAACTTCCATATCTCGAACAATACCAAGAGGCCAAACGGTCTCTCTGTTAGCAAGCTGAACAACCACATCAATGTCTTCAAGTTCACAGGCGCCAATCTCGTGCATAATTTCTTTATAAAGCTCTAAGGGAATAGCACTTGCACTAGCACCAATATCACATAAACCATAATAGCAATGATCTCCAATCCTGACAGAAATAACAGGAACACTTGCTTTCCTGTGCTTTTTAGGATGCGAGAGAATGTTAGAAGCATCTTCACAAAAAAGAATATATTCATCTCCTACATCTTTAGTAACAAGATCTTTCAATATAGCAACAGGAGATTTAATAGTAATTTGCTCATCAGGCTCTACAGCTTTCTTAGTACTTTTATTAGACACACTTACCAAAGTAGAATACTTTTTTACCTTAGCAGGGAAAGGTGTCTTTTCAATATAAGGTTCAGGAATGATGCTATCAACCGTGCAAACTTCTGTAGCTGCAGCAGGTATATGACTAATAGAATCTTTGTAAGGCGCATGATATTTGTTCCAATCTTTCTTTGGAACATCAATATAAGAGGCAAAAGCCTTAAGACAATTAGCAAGTATTTGAGAATCAAGACCATAAGCAGCGCTAACACTATGAAAGTCATCGGTTCCCATAAAAGATTTAATGCATTCATAATCATAGTTTATACCTGACTTCCTACCTTTGTCGTTTTCCCAACCTTCAGCATTCTCTTGTATACGGTCAAGAAGTTTCCACTTGGCATCTTCTTTCATATGAGTGAATGATCCAAAACAAGAAGCATCCAAATAATCCTTATCAGGAAGAGTAAGCCGCGCATAAAAATTATCAATAACAATATTATTAGGTAGCTCATGAATGGGGCATTTGAGCATTAGTAACTTCAATCTCCCCCACGCTTGGGCAATACTCTCTCCATCATGAGGCCAAAAATTATATATCTTGTTACGGTCTTTATGAATTTTCTGAATAAGTGATCACCCGGATGGACAGTTCCATCTCCTGAATAGCAGTTATCCATAATACGCCCAACAATTTTCATAGGTATTTTAAAAGGATCAATTTCAGCAGGCGGTGGCGGTGGTGGTTCCTCCGCATGTGCAGCAGCAGCAGTAGTAGTAGATGTGTTTCCAAATAGGAAACCAAATGGAGAGTTCTCCATAGCAGAATAAAAATAAAATACAAAATAAAACAATACTCACAGTGACGGTTACCTTTACTAATTCCACTCTTCAATAGCGCTACACTCCCCGGCAACGGCGCCAGAAAATAGTCTTGATGACCCACAAGTATAGGGGGTGTATCGTAGTACTTTCGATAAATAAGAGTGTCGAACCCAACGAGGAGCAGAAGGTGTTGATGAGCAGTTTTGATCAAGGAATCACTGTAAATACTAGCAAACAGGTTTTCAGGGGTATTTGGTAATACGAGTAAATAAAGTGCGAGTAAATAAAAGACAGTAGTAACAATTGCAGCAAGTGGCCCAATCCTTTATTCAGCAAAGGACAAGCCGGTTGTGTTCTTATAATAACCAAACGTTCTCGAGGACACACGGGAGGTTTCTGTCAAGAGCTTTCGCTTCATAGAGCCAATAGTATTTATTGATTTGGTAAGTGTTATGGGGGTGAACCTGTGCTAGCGCACTACCCTTACTAGGATAAATACACACTTGTGATTATACCCCTTGCAAGCATCCGCAAATACAAGTAAGTAATTAAGATAAATCTAACCACAGCCTTAATCTCTAGGATCCTACGCTCCCTGGTGCAATGGTTTCCCAACGGAGGTTTAGGTTTCTGTCACTCCAGCAACCCCACAGTCGGTGACCAAATACACAATGCATCTCACTAGGCCCATAAATGGTGAAGTATCATGTAGTCGACGTTCACATGACACCACTAGTGAAATAGCACCACAACAATATCAAACCATTAAATATTTCTCAACAATAATTCACTACTAACATCTTGACTTCTCCCATGTCCTCAAGAACTAAACGAACTACTCACGAGACATCATATGGATCATGATCAGAGGTGAAATAATGGTAAATAACAATCTGGACATAAACCTTAATTCAACGGTTCCACTCAATAGCATCAACTACAAGAGTAATCAACACCGGGAAAGTTTCCCCTATGAATATAACAAGATCCAACTCAAGATGTTACAGCGGGATGGCGAGGTGATGGTGGAGATGAAAGTGCTGGTGATGGAGATGATGATGATGATCCCGATGAAGTCCGGTGCGATGATGATGACGATGGCGACGATCTCCCCTCTCCGGGAAGGAATTTCCCCGGCAGATTTCTCTCTGCCGGAGAGCTTTCTCTCTCTGGTGTTCTCCGCCCCGCAGAGGCGGCTGTGTCTAACTCTGAACCCCCCCTCCCCTTGACTTAGGTTTTCGGGGACGATGATGTACGCAAAGGGGCGAGACCAGAGGTGGGCCAGGGCCCCTCACACAGGGCTGGCGCGGCCAGGGGGCTGGCCGCGCCGCCCTAGCGTGTGGGCCACCCCTGGCCCCTCTCGACTCCTTCTGGCTCCGTGAGTCTTCTGGGAAATTATAATTTCTGGGTATTTTTCTGGAATTTTCCTGATCTTCAAAATATGGTCTTCTGATGGTCCTTTTTCCAGCAGAATCCTGACTCCGGCAGCATCTCCTCCGATGATCATCAAACATGTGAAAACAAAGGAAATAACATAAGTATCATGTCTAAATATGAAATATATCAATGAATAACAGTAAATTATGATACAAAATAGTGATGCAAATTGGACGTATCAAGGAGCTGCACAGAAAGGGAGGCGGAGGGGAGAAGTAGAGGAAGGAGAAGGGGGGCAGGAGGCTTACCGGAGGTGGAGCTGCTTGGTGGCGGCGGCGATGTGGGTCTCCCGCTCGATGTGTCTCCAGGTGTGGTCGATTCCCTCCCCTCTCCCGCTCGATTCCCTCTATCTCCTGCTCAATTAGCTATCCCCCCTCCAATTTCCCCCGATTCCCTCCCAGTTTTCCCGCCAGTTCCCTGGGCGGGCGCCCGAACCCCCTGAGTCGACGCCTAGACGAGCGGGGCGACGCCCTTTTTTCCTGGGCGCGCGCCTAACTTAATTTTTCTGGCCGTCGCTCCCAGGCGTCCTCTCCCCAGCGCCCCGACGACTAGACGCCGATTAGTCGACGATTAGGCGACGAAATCTGAACAAAGGGCTAGTTGCCTTGATGACAGAAGGTCAACATCAGGCTTTTGTGTCTTTGTAGGAGGAAACTTGGTATCTTGGAGAAGCAAGAAGCAACCAGTGGTCTCCCGATCAACCGCAGAAGCAGAATATAGAGCAATGTCCGTGTGTTTGAGTGAGCTTCTATGGATGAAAGGCCTCCTATCAGAACTGAAGCTACTACGGAGAGGGCCATTGAATCTATGGTGTGACAATAGGTCAGCAATCAACATAGCCAATAATCCAGTCCAACATGACCGGACAAAGCATGTGGAGATAGATCAATTTTTTATCAAAGAGCGGCTCGACGAAGGCACCTTGAAGTTAAGCCATGTAAACTCTAGAGGACAAATAGCAGACTGTCTAACTAAAGGTGTAGGAGTTAAGGAGTGTAGTTTAGCATGTGATAAGATGGGAATGATAGATATCTATCATCCATCTTGAGGGGGAGTGTTGGAGTATAAGTCATTATAGTAGTAGTACCCCTAGTAGTGTCTAGAGTATTCCAGGAGTGTGGAGTATGTGTTAGTATAGTACTAGTGCCCTACTAGAATCTAGAGTGTTCTAGTGTATGAATGAAGTTGTAAGCCTAGTTGAGCTATATATATAAGAGGGTGTGGAGGTCCAAAGGGACAAGTCCACCCAGATATTTCCCCAAGAAACAACAATATGTGTATTGTAAGGATATACTTGTTATCTTTTCTCCTAGGGATAAATTCATTCTTTTTGTATACAAGTTTTACAGTGATTGAAATTGTTAGGAACCGTTCGTCCATCCCGATCTGACGGTGGTAAAATAGACGGTACCAAACTGATGGTACCGGACAGTGCCACAATAGTGTGGGACCAGTACAAAAATAATGTGGGAGTGATGCCTCCTTAACTTATTTAACGGAAATTGCAAAAAAAAGGAATGCTCTTTGAGCGTTCGAACCACCGGATGAGTGTGCACGCATCTTAAAGCATAGAAGACCGTTGACCATCGTGTTTAACTTCTTACACGTCAAATCTGTCGGTCTCTCTCCCCACTCATCCTCCCACTCACTCAATGTATCTCTCTCCCTGGCGATCCCCCGCGTGGCTGTCAGAACGGCACCACGGAGCCGGCCGGGCATCCGCCGACGCTTGGCGAGGAGGGGCCCTGGAGAACATGGGTCCTCCTAGAGGACGACCAGACCAGCGACCGGAGGGCGGGCTGGAGAGCAGGAAGTGGGACGGGCACCGGCCAACGACGGGAATCGAGAGCGGGAATCAAGCAGGCAAGCGGCTGTAAGACCCAAAGGGAACTTACATAAAAGGAGTTGAGAAATCGGGCGAACTGGGATGGGAACGAGGCGAAACTAGAGGAGAGATGAGAAGTGCAATTCAGATGGCTTCATAATTATGTTCATACACGACACACTCTCTCCTCCTGGAGAGGACACACTTGCTTACACTGACGATGGGCCCCACCGGTGCATACACCAAAACCACTCCACACTCGTCCTTGCTGATAGATGTGTCAGGACATGGGTCGGTAACTGGACCATCACTTCCATGTCCGACATAGGTGTTGACCGAGTCGTGACATTTTCTCCTCCTCAAGACAAAACCTCTGCCCACAACGTTGTGGCTAGTAATTGAGTGTGCAGGACATGGTATTCTTCCCAGTGTGACCCTGCGCCAAATGCGACAATTGCACCTTGATTTAAGGAACTGCGGCGTTGCCCTTCTTGACCAATTGACGCTCGATGATCTTGATTGGTTGCACCACCCCTGCGGTGATGTCCGGTGGCATTGGCAGCTTGCCGTAGACAAGCCCGTAGTTAGGCGTGAACGGCTTCGGTTGAGAAACGTGGAAGACTGGATGAGGTGGATCCAACTTGTATGTCACTGCATTGAAGCGCTCGAGGATCTTGAACGGCCTGAAGTACTTGAATACGAGCTTGGCGCGTAGACGATTGACGGCAGACCTTTGCGCGTAGGGCTGAAGCTTGAGAAAAACTTCTTCGCTGACCTAGAACTCGCCTTCCATGTGATTCGTGTCCGCTTAGGCCTTGATACGAGCCTGGACCTGCATAACATGTTCATACACGACACCCTCTCCTCTTGGAGACGACACACTTGCTTACATTGACGACGGCCCCCACCGGTGCATACACCAAAACCACTCCACACACTAGTCCTTGCTGATAGATGGGTCAGGCACACGGGTCGGTGGCTGGACCATCGCTTCCATGTCCGACTTAGGTGTTGACCGAGTCGTTACATTTTCCCCTCCCAAGACAAATCCTCTGCCCACAGCGTTGCTCTACCATGTCAGCAATCATCAGAATTGCCTTGGCTCCCAGATTCGGTAGAGTGCCAAAATTGGGCTCAATCCCATAAGAGCCTGAAAGGGAGAACCATCAAGTGAAGTATGATAAACGAATTCTATGGGAGGCCATCGCTTCCATTTCCTCGGGCATTCGTGAATGGCGCAGCGCAGATAGTGCTCTAGGCACTAATTCACGTGCTCTGATAGCCCATCCGTTTGCGGATTGTACGCTGTAGAGTAGCAAAGTTTGGTGCCCACAGCGGCGAACAATTCGCGGCAGAAGTTGCTGGTGGAGATCTTGTCACGATCAGAGACGGTTGACAGAGGAACACCATGCAGCTTGATGACAGAGTCCATGAATAAATTGGCCACTGGGCGTACTTGGTTAGGCGATCGAAGACAACCACTATGACATTGCAGCTCTAAGATTTCGGGAAGCCTTTGATGAAGTCCATGGTGACAGCCCACGGACGCTCTGGCATTAGCAAAAGGCTGTAAGAGACCTGCAGGTGTGCTGTGCTCGTGTTTCTCTTGTAGATAGACGAGACATTGTTTAATCCATTCTTCGATCTGACGCTTCATGCCAGGCCAATAGTACAAGCCCTTAATACGCTGATATGTGGCGCGCCCACCGGAATAGCCACCCACTGCTGAATCATGGAGTGCGCTAATGAGTTTAGACTGCATAGCTGCATTGTCAGCTGCCCAAATGCGGTCCTTGTACCGAATCAGGCCTTTGTTGAGGGAATACCCTTGAGCATCTGGGTTATGCAATGCGAGCTGAGTAAGCAGTTTCTGGGCACTAGCATCTGTGGCATACGAATTCAGTAGTTCTAGTATCCACAGTAGTTGACAGTCCGACACTGAGGCCATGTTCCTATGTGTGACAACGAATCAGCCGCACCATTGTCGACGCCGCGTTTTTATTTGAAGGTGAACTGTAGACCTGGCAACTTGGACATGGCTTTGCGTTGTTAGTCTGTGAACAGTTGTTGATCAACCAACACAAACTCTTGTGATTAAGAATTGTGAAGGGTCCACGCTGCAAATAAGGTCGCCAAAGATCCATGGCTAGCATTACTGCCAAGAATTCCTTTTCATATAGTGAGAGCTTGCAGTTATTCACTCCAAAGCTTTGCTGAGATGCGTTGGGTGTTTGTCCTGCATAAGCACCGCACCAATCCCAGTGTTGCAGGGGTCGGTTTCAGTAGAGAATGACTTGTTGAAATCAGACAAAGCTAAAACTGGTGTTCTCATCATTGTTAGCTTCAGTTTATGGAATGCTTGTGTGGCCTGATTGGTCCAGAGAAGCCCCTTTTTTGGCTTGGCAATCAACGCATAGTTATGCACAAACTTTCTATAGTACCCCGAAAACCCTCAACTCAGTGGCATTTGTTGGCAGTGGATATTTTTCCATTGATGTTGTCTTCCCGAGTAAGTGGCCACACCCTCCTTGGAAATAATGTGTCCCAGATAGCTGATGTTGTGTTGCGCAAGCTCACATTTTGACAGTTTCGTAGACAGAATATTCTGAAGAAGCGTGAGCAGCAGCCTAAATTTTTGGCAGTTTCGTAGACAGAATATTCGAAGCTTGTCCACATGCTTGTGCCAAGAGTCTATGTATACCAGTATATCGTCCAAAAACACAATCACAAATTTTTGGATGAAGGGTGCAAAAACTACGTTCATGAAGGTCGTAGGTGCATTTGTCAATCTGAAAGGCATCAACCTAAATTGGAAATGTCCTGAGTGTGTCTTCTTTTCCTCGTCGGTTTCGTGCATGCAAATTTGATGGTAGCCGGAGCATTGGTTCAGCTTGGAAAAGAATTGCGATCGACAATTGGCTGCGGGAACTTGCTCTTGATCATAGTTAAATTTAATCTATGCAGAAACGACACTGCCCATCCTTCTTCTTTACGAGCAGAACAAGGGAAGCATACGGACTCATACTGGGAACGACGATGCCCACCTAGATCATTTATGCGATTTGACGTTTGATTTCATCTTTCTGTAACGGAGAATACCGATACTCCTGTCGAAGATTGTCCACGTGCTTGTGCCAAGAGTCTCTGTACACCACTATACCGTCTAAAAACACAATCACAAATTTTTGGATGAAGGACGCAAAAACTGTGTTCATGAAGGTCGCAGGCGCATTTGTCAGTCCGAAAGGCATCACTCTAAATTGGAAATGCCCTGAGCGTGTCTTCTTTTCCTCGTCGTCTTCATGCATGTGAATTTGATGGTAGCCGGAGCATAGGTCGAGCTTGGAAAAGAATTGCCATCGACAATTGGATGCTGGAACTTGCTCTTGATCATAGTTAAATTTAATTTGCGATAATCTACGCAGAAACGACACTGTCCATCCTTCTTTACGAGCAGAACCAGGGAAGCATACAGACTCATACTGGGAACGATGACGCCCGCCTAGATCATTTCTGCAATTTGACGTTGGATTTCATCTTTCTGTAACGGAGAATACCGATACTGACGCGAATTGACTGGGGTGGCCGTGAGCTCGAGGGCGATCGCGTGATCATATTGACGATGTCGAGGAACGGCCTCTGGGTCCTTGAAGACATTAGCGAATTCATGTAGCAGCGCTTGCAATTCTGGAGGCAGAGAAGGTTGCGCCTGAACCGTTGCGTTTCCTGGCCATCAGGTTTAGAGAAATCCACCATAGCCATATCCCAGAGATCGTTGCCTTTGTATTTCTTTTGTACATCTGTTACTGACATCATCTTTCTTTTTTTTTGAAACGAAGGCAAAAGCTTTGCCTTATCCATTAATTAAGAAGGTGCCCAGTTAATTAACGGAAAACGGGGCAAAAAACCGATACAAACGGGGCCAAGCCCACCCGAACACCAACACCAGACGGCCACGCCCACACCCACCGACCACACATCGAAGACCTCAAGAAGAAAGCCAACCAAACAAACACAACCAACGGTGACCCGCTCCACCAAACTAGCAGACCTCACACCATTGCCGAAGAGAAGAAGCCGCGCTGCTATGGGAGGAGCAAACACGGGACGCTTCAACAAAGCTGAAGAAGCCAACATCCGCAAACCCATGCTCCAAAAGTGGTGTTCGACATCATCTTCAGTCCAGTAGTTTTGGTTGGAGTCATGCGCTGCAGGCAAACCATCTTCCCTTGACAAGGAATGTCCATGTATTTTTTTAGCACTCAATCAACGGTCATAGGACTGTGACTTTCGAGCCAGTCCATACCTAGCATGGCATCATAAGCACCCAGAGTTAAAATGTGCATATCAGTGTAAAATGTGTTTCCGTGCATCTACCAGGCTAATTGTGACACGTGTGTGTTCGATTGCATCAGCTCCCCATTGGCTACCTTGACTGAAACCGGCTGAGCTGCTGTGGTCAAAAGGGAAGCAAGCTAACAAAGTTGGTGTTGAGAAATCTGGTTGAACTGCCAGAATCAACCAATGTTAATCACACTTGATTGCCCACCAGTGTGCGAAATTGCATGGTGTCGGCCCCTTCTGAACCTGCCTCAGCATGTGCTGACAATAGAAGATAGCAATCAGTTTGAGTTGGTACTGATTCCTCAATCAGCTCTAGAGCTTGCACAGTATCTTCTGTGATAATTTCACCATGCTCACCCACCTGAATGGTTAACAAATTGCAGCGGCTTCTTGCACTGATGATCACACTTCCCTTCATAGCGGAAACACAAATCATTAGCTCTTCTGAAATCCCGGAGCTGCTGTTCTCTAGTGTATTCATCCTTGTAGCCTCTCGACACTCAATCTCACTATCGATTTCGCTCAAGAACTAAATTCAGAAATGAAGAACAAAGGAGACTAGGTTTTTGGCGATGTGCATAACTTGCAGCTTTTCTGTTTCTTTCTCTTCCTTTATTCAAAGGACCTATCGTGTCTGTCACATGATGCCCATGAGTGAACGTGCCTTCCCATGCTCGGGCTACTGAGATTACAGGATCATGATTGAGTCATGACCTATCCTAACATATCCTAACAAATAGCTAAAACTATAACTTAAACCTGACAGCTAGCTATAATCTGACGAGCTAACTGACGCTAACTCAATTTATTGACAAAGCAAACTAGATTAACCAATAAACTCACCCTAATCTAGTTTTCCTTCACCTTGACAATGCCAATGTGGTGGCATAGCTCCTGGAACTGCACGCGTCCAACTGACTTTGTCATGATGTCAGAATGTTGGTCTGCAGTGCGCCCAAACTGAATGTCGATGTCGCCATTGTCGACAGTGAAGTGGTAGCTGGTCTGGATGTGCTTGTACCAGTCGTGGAAGACCGCTTTGTAGTTCCATGAGATGGGGCACCTCCTGTAGAGGAACAACACGCCGCGGGTGCTTTTGCGGTTGTTGACATCGCGTCGCTGTAGGCGACGAGCTTGGCCTCTGGCTCTTGGCGTGCGTAGCGGCACCCAACATCCCTGGTTCTGGCGATGTAGCATAGCAGGTGCTCCACCGCGCTCCAGTGCTCGCTCGTGGGCACCTCCATGAACTTGCTCAGGTAGCCCATCGTGAAGAAGATATCGGGGTGTGTGTGGACGACGGAGCGGAGGCCGCCGCCGATGCTCCGGTAGAATGAAGGGTTCATTGCTGTTCCCCCTCTTGCTCAGCTTCAAGCGCGGCACCATGGGCACTGAGGCTGCCTTGCAGGAACTCATCCCCATTCAGTTGAATAGCTTGTCTGCATAAGCCGCCTGCCCAAGCCAAATGAGACCTGGCTGCTGATTCACCTCGATTTTGAGGTAATAGGACAACAGTCCCAGATCACCCATCCTAAAGAGATTCATCATCTCAGATTTGAACTCACGATGGACGTCGTGGATGTGCCAATGATGATGAGGTCCTCGACATAGACATCAAAAGAAGCTGCGCCCCGTCTTTGCTGCGAGTGTAAACAGCATGCACGGAGGGGCATTTGACGAAGCCAAGCTTGGTGATGCTGCGGTCCAGCTTCGCGTTCTAGGCGCAAGGGGCCTGGCGGACGTACTACGCCTTGTGCATCCGTAGAACCTTCCCCTCTTCTCCATCCTTGACGATGCCGGGAGGCTGCAAGACGTAGACCTCTTCCTCGATCTCGCTGTTGAGGAACGCTGACTTAACGTTGAGGTGGTGCACCTCCCACTCCTCTTGCGTGGCGACTACAAGCAGCAGGTGAACAGAATCGAGAAGTGAGCCCTTGGCGACGAGGCGGGCCTTGTATTTGATCACGAAGCCCCTCTCGTCCCTCTTGACTTTGAATACCTACTTCAGCCCAATGGGCTTGTGGCCGCGTGGGAGATCGACGAGGGGCCATGTTTGGTTCTCTTCAATGGAGCCCATGTCCTCATCTATCACCTTCCTCCATCCTGTGTCCTTCAGGGCCTCAGCCACGCTCCCTGGCTCTTCATGCATGGTGAGGAATAGACGCTCAGCAAGCCTTAGATTCACGGCGCCAGGGACGAGCAGATCTCAGACACGGTGCTACCGGTGCGGCTCACCGCTGTCGTCGTCGGTGTCGAAAGCTCTGGGTCATGTGTAGAGGGTAGCGTGGCAATTTCCACCTGCGCCAATGGCGGGTTGGTGCTGGGTAGCGGTCAATCGGGCGATGGCGGCGAGGCGGACTCGGACTCTCCTCTTGTGTCTTTGTCCCCTTCTTCCTCTGTTCCGGCCGCAGATCTGGGAGTCCTGTGTGTCGTAGCGCGTGATTCTGATGCCACCGTGTACTCCACCACGAAATCCTCGAGATCCTGCAAACTGGCAGTGCTATTCTCCCCACACTTCCAGATCGCTGCCTCATCAAAGACGGCGACACGCGTGACATGCACATGTCTAGTGGCCAGGTCATGTACCTGGTTGGCCTTGGAGCCGGGCTCGTACCTGATGAACACCATCGGGGTGCTCCTGTCGTCGACCTTGCGGTGGAATGGGCGTGCGGACTTCACATGGACGACACAGCCGAAGACGCGCAGGTGTTCGACACTGGGCTTCTTCCCGACCCGTGTCAGGCCTCATACGGCATCTTGCCGTCCATGCTGATGGTGAAGGAGCGGTTCAACATGTACACCCCCTCTCCCCAAAAGAAGTTCGGCATCTTCTTGTCTTTCAGCATGCTCCTGGCCATGCCGACCACTGTCTAGTTGCGGCGCTCGACCACCTGTTCTGTTCTGTTGCGGTGAGTAAGACGCCATCAGGTGTCGCTTGACGCTGGTGTCCGCGAAGTGCGCGGCGAGAGCGTTGAAGGTGAACTCTCCACATCTGTTCGTGCGCAGTTTGCACTTTGCCTCGGTCTTAACAACCTCCTGGAAGCGCTTGAGGGCGGTGGCCGCCTCGTCCTTCGTTGCGAGCAAGACGAACCACATGTAGCGGCTGTAGTCGTCGATGAGCAGCAAGAAGTAGCGGCGTTCGCCTGGCGTGATTGCGCTGCATAGATCAGTGTGCACCAATTCAATTGGCCCCTTCGCCCTGAATTTTGCTTGCTGCCGGAACGGAGTGCGCCTCTGCTTCCCCGCCAAGCATGCCATGCAGAGCATCGCCACACACCATCTTCTGCAAGGCTTCGCAGTGGAGGTGGCCGAAACATGCATGCCAGCACCAAGTGGCCGTGTCGCGGCGCACGGCGAGGCACACGGGCTGCTATGGCATGGTAAGTTTGTAGAGACGATTTGGTGCACGTTTTACCTTGACGATCAGGTTCTCGTGCCTATCGTGGATGGTGAGCATGCCGCCCCGGATGCGTATGTCGCAGTGGAGTTCATCCAGCTGTCATGGACAGAGGTATCCAGAGCGAGGACTCGCTCCGGGGCCTTACAATTGGTATCCAGAGCCAGGACTCGCTCATGCTGGTATATCCTCTACTCTGGGCTGTAAAATTGATACCAATTGTAAGGCCCTGGAGGGATCTTACAGGAAAGGGGATGAGAAATCAGACGAACTGGGATGGGAACGATACGAAACTAGAGGAGAGATCAGGAGCAATTCAGGTGGGTTCAGAATTCTGTTCATACACATACCCTCCTCCTGGAGACAACAACTTAACGAGTCACACTTACGCTGTCTTGGAGACTGACGCACTTAAACGACTCACACTTACGCTGACAACAGGCCCTACCGCTGCATACACCAGGACCACTCCACACTCTAGTCCTTGCTGGTATATAGGCCAGGCCCACAGGCCGTTAGCTGGACACCATGTCTCTCGTAGGTGTTGACCGAGTCGTGACAGCGGCCGGTGATGGGAATCAAGCAGGGCGAGCGGCCGGCAGCGAAGATCGGGTCATGCTTCAAGCATCGCGACGTTGCCTTCCTGGCCATCGTTGTGCTGCGAATGGGCGGCGGGAGACCTTGCTGGCTGTCAGGGTGGTACTGCAGAGCCGAAAGCCGCGCTAGGTGTGGAAGGAGGAGGGGAGTCGGGGATTGGGCGCATCGGCCGCGGGGAACCGTGGTGGCTGTCGGTGGCATGATGGAGCCATCCACCAGAGCTAGGTGAGGAACGAGCAGGCGGCGGTGGTGGTGGTGGTGGTGGTGCAACTTCACATCTCTGGTTAGGAAGATTTGTGTACCCGCTCATTGCTGTTTCAAAGAGTCTTACTATGCTGTTGACAGAACACTGCTTGATTGAACCATGTCTAGACGGGCATATAGGTGTGAATTAAATTGATTTCTAGGTGCTTGTTTTTAACTCAACCAACCCAACCAGAAATGCAGCAATGGCAGAGTGCACACCAGATATTAAATTAGAGACTACCTTACGAAGTTGATACAAACTAGATGCAAACCGGATGTTAGATTAGAGTGCACATTCAGTTAGCTTGCCACACACCATCAGGACTTTGTTAGAAGCCATACTTGATATACTTTGCTACAGACAGTCAGTGGCTTAAGAATAAGTATATTACACATTCAGTTAGCTGGGACAGGAAAGACTGGAAACGAAAGATACAGATGTGAATTCCCCGCTTTAGTAAGCACCCATACTTTTGCAATTCTGGTTGAAATATCAGTGATAAATACAGACTGAACATAGCATTTATATTTTCATCAAGACAATCAATAGAAAGAGGTAGCTTACTGGCGCTCGCCGTTGCCTGGTGAATGCCACCGAGGCCGCCTGGCGCTCGCCGTCGCCTGGTGTGTGCTGCTCCTCACTGCGGACCTGGTGAGGGAGCTGGGCGGCATCGGCGCCGGCTGCTTAGTCGCCACGGACTTGGTGAGCGAGGGGTTTGGGAGAGTGCCGGTCCTTGGAACTGTCGCCGGCAATGGGCAGGGCTCCGGTGGTATTCAAGGTGGCGGCGGCAGTGCCCTAGGCGTCGGGGATGTGGGGAAGAGAAAGGATCAGCACACTTCTTTTAACCTGTATGTTGCAATCTTGAAGACGTACAAACGTGTGTTGTCTCGGACAGGCTGCCATGAATCGAAGCATTGTGTGCTTGTGTAAAAAATGTCCTCTATCTTTTTAATCAACGGTCACAAAAAATCATACTTAAGACGGTACCACGGTTCCATGCCAGTCACCGTAAAGGGCTCCTTTTTGTATTTTAATGTTTTATCCCCTTTTGGTCTATCCATTTGTAAGGAACTCTTCAAATATTCATCGAGCCTTGATATCAGTTAAAATTTCTGAAGGTTACTTTTGTACATTGTGATATAGGTGTTCTATTTTTTGCAGATGAATTCTCTAGGGTCACTACTTAATGTCTGCCAGCAGCTTCCCGATGAAGACAACATATTATCTGTCTATCAGGCTAGTCGATTAAATGCTAAGACTTCTCATGGGAAATTGGTTGCGGAGGTTGGTTGTGAGCCAATTTTGCATATGAGGCATTTCCAGGTCTGCCATCCTATTGCTCCTGAACATTAATTTGTGGTGCATATCTTACTCGACACCTTACTGATACCCTTGCTTTATTCCACCTGAAACACCACTGGCTTTCTATTGAATGAAAAACAACTGCATTTTCATACTACCTCCTTTTCAAGGAATAAGGCGCACACGCATTTCAAAGCAAAGTTTGACCGAACAAATAGAGCAACTAAAACTTGATTATATTGTGTAAAATTAGTATCGTTGGATTTGTATTGAAACATACTTTTCAATGATGCTAATTTTATACCAATATTCTTTATATATTTAGAGTAAATCTTAGTCAAAGAAAAAACACGTAAAACGAGGGCGCCTTATTCCTTGAAAAGGAGGTAGTATTTGAATATTGAGGTACCATGTCGGCTTGCTGGTCAGGAGCTCTAGCCGGCAACAGACCAAGTCCTAACCGCCCCTTACTTCCAACTGCAGAAGATTTCCTAGTTATCTTTCATCTCATCATGTTATTTTTTAATCCTTTAAACTGGGATTTCCTATGCAGGAAATCAACTTTCCATGATAAAAATAGTTTGCCCAAGCTTTGTCCCAACAAGCTAGGCAATATGTTGTAAGCCTGTGTGTGGATGATAAAATATCCAGTGCAAACCATGTCTTAAAGTTTCAAGTACAAACGAATTAGAGTGTTGGGAGAATAATGCTAGAGACATGCAAATTTTGAAATTGCAACTTATATTCATTTCCAGGTAACAAGGAAATTCAACAATGAATAGTAGCATCCTGAACACTTTTGAGATTGAACTTGAAATCTTTACGTGTTTATAGTTGTTGTGTTGGGAGTCCATTATAGCAGGCGTAAGCCCCAACTTGTGGCAGGGTAGGCTATGGCACCAAGCAGGGCAGTTCCCCAGGAGTCCTTGTATTGGTTCCCCATAGAAAGAAGTCGTAGTAGGATAGCTTTTTGCACGAGAATTAGAAGGATTCTCCATAATATGAGGAGAGGATATGTGTACAGGAAAACCAAGCAATCAATAAAGCTAAAGTCTTTTCCCAATCTCTTATCTTCCTCCCTTGTTACCCCTCAACTCTGACAAGACGCCACGCCTGCTCAGAGGACCTTCTTCGGCCCTCAGACACCTCCAGCGACGGCTACGCCCTCCAATCCGAAGGCTCTAACAATAGTGCATTTCGAACATAATCTTATTCTTAGAATACTTTGAAGCTTTTAAACATGATTTTTGCGACGTTTTCTGGCGTCCAACCGCAATTTTGTTTCGAACTGATATTTTCTATGTGAACACCTAAATAGTTGTGTAGTGACTAGGAACAAATGTGTGAAGAAATATGCATCTTGGAGGCCAAGGGCCAGTATATATGCGTACATACCTGCAGTGGCGGAGCTTCGTGGAGGCGAACCTGGGCCGTCGGCCCCCAGCCCACAAACAAAATGCCTATTATTGGTAGGTATTTGGCCCATTTGTCAACTGAAAAACAGCCCAGAGCCCATTTTTTAGCCTCTCCTCCCCCCTCCAGCCCATTTGCCCCTAGGAATTCGGTCCAAGCTCCGCCTCTGCATACATGGTAAATATGTAGAAAGCCCCTTACACAATAGGGAAAATATGCAATAATATACATGAAGTATAAACTATTCACGCCTCACCTCAAACTCATGGTGGGTTGATAGAAGTTATGCTTGCTCTAGTTTGACCCTTCGTGAATAAATTCACTAATTGTAATTTGGAAGGCACATACCTTAGAGAAAACAACATATCTTGCATAAGAGAGTGCATCAAGGAAGTTTCGACACCAATATGCTTGGTGAGCTCATGCTTCACAGGTCACACGCAATATTGATAAAACCTATATTGTTAAAACAAAAGAGAAGTTGGTGTAGTAAGAAACTACAAAATTCTCAGGTAAACATCGCAGCCAAGTCGCCTCTGCTATCAAATAGTAGTAGTCATAACTTGCAACTCAACCTCTGCACTAGTGAGAGAACTGCCAAGAAAAACACGGAAAGTGACCTGCAATATCAATAATCACTAGTCCAATTAGCATCCAAATAAGCCCGAATTTGTAACGAACTTGAGCGTGCGAAGAAAGATGGTTAAAGATAGCCACATGATAGATATCATTAAACTCGAAGGAGGTGACTATGGAGAACTTGAGTGGGAGTAGAAACAAACTTACTCAAACTGTGAACTCGATAGGATATATATATATGAACAATGATAACATGATAGACAAGACTTCCAACAAGATGAAGATAGCAAGTCAAACCAGAGAGGCTCACCATCAGAAGCTCGAAGGTGGGCAGTAAGCTCCATTGGAGCCTCAAATATTTGCTCATCGTAAGAGCAACACGAGCAAAATCATGGATGCACTTCCCTTGGGAGATGAAGAAGTCGTTAAAAGTAGACAGCCTAAATCCCAAGTAAGTAGTGAAGAGTACCAAGATAGGACACAAAAAAATGCTCACTAGGATGAGCCTTCACAATTATCATGTCATCAACAAATAGAAGAGGAAGAGTCCGACCTCTTGGGGAAAGGAAAGGTCGACAAAGAACACAAGATCATGTTAAGCCGCTAAAAAGCGAGCAAAAAAGTGATCGTAGAGGTGAAGTGCTCAAACCAGGCATAAGGCTCATCTCAAGACCACAAAAAGAGCGAGAAAGGCGACATAGCATGCCCTGTGGAATAAAATAGACATGCGGTAGGTGCATATAGACCTCATACAACTCACCATTAAGAAATATATTGTGAACATCAAGCTAAGAGACATACGAGTGGCGGACAATATACACAACAAGAACAGTGCGAACGGTGCTAAGAGCAAATGTCTCATTGTATCGCTACTATGCTCTTGCTAAAAACCACGTGCCTTAACTGGGATTAACAACGGCACGACCATGCAATTGCCGGTTTAAGTCCTCCATGTGCGCCTAATAGCACTCCTCGACTCAGGATCCACTCACAATTTTATCTTGGAAGAGGCATCAGCCCGTTGTGGTGTCACCATCACCCGACGTGCGTGTCACATTTGCCAATGGTGACAAGGTGGCCAGTTCTGGCATCTGATATGGATTGGACGTCACCATCGACTTTGAGCACTTCATGGTGGACTGTTGCACGATCCCCCTCAGTGGCTTTGATGTGGTTTTGGGCGTGCAATGGCTGGGCGTGCTCAGGCCGCTGTTGTGGGACTTCAATAAGCTGCTGCTGTCCTTTTGGTGCCATGGTCGCCGTATTACTTGGCGTGGGGAGGCCAAGAAAATAGGCACTGCCTGGGCAGCACTCTGCACTGGTCGCAATCTCCTGGACGAGCTCCTATTGGAGTATGATAGCTTGTTTGAGATGCCCAGGGGTCTGCCACCTTCCTGCCCGTGTGACCACCGCATCCACCTGCTTCCTGGTGTAGAACCAGTCGTGGTACGCCCATACCGCTACCTAGCTATACAAAAAGACGAACTTGAGCGGCAGTGTGCCACCATGCTAGAACAAGGCCTCATTCGTCGCAGCCACTCTGAGTTCAGTTCTCCAGTTTTGCTTGTAAAAAAGCCAGACGACGTGTGGCGCTTCTGCATTGACTTCCGAGCCCTCAACGAGCGCACGATCAAGGACAAATTTCCAATCCCAGTGGTTGATGAATTACTGGATGAGCTACGGGGTGCTCGCTTTTTGACCAAGCTTGACCTCCGCTCCGGCTACCATCAGGTGCACATGCACTCGGACAGCATGAAGATGACAGCCTTTCGCACACACCAGGGCTTCTTCGAGTTTCTGGTCATGCCCTTCGGTTTGACAAATATGCACCCGCCACATTCCAAGCCTTGATGAACGAGATATTGCACCCATACCTTCGTCAATTTGTACTTGTTTTCTTTGACGATATTTTGATCTACAACAGCTCTTGGGCGGATCACTTGCGCCATGTTCGTGCAGTCTTCCAGCTCTCCTCTTGACGCATGGTCTTCGTCTCAAACGACCTAAGTGCCTCTTTGGTCAGGAGCAAGTGGCCTACTTAGGACATGTTATCAATGCCAATGGAGTTGGCATGGACCCCAGAAGGTCCAAGGTGTGGTGGATTGGCTGACACCACGGTCTGTGCGCGCGCTTCGTGGCTTCCTCGGTTTGGTGGGCTACTACCAAAAGTTCATCAAAGACTTCGGTAGCATCGCTGCTCCGCTCACCAAGCTCCTAAAAAAGGAGGGGTTCGGTTGGCCTCAAGAGGCGGACATCGCCTTCAGCAAGTTCAAACACACCCTTACTGAGGCTCCTGCCTGATTTCACCAAGCTCTTCACCGTTGAATGTGATGCGTCAGGATCTAGGATCGGTGGGGTCCTGCACCAGGGAACAGGGGCCATCGCCTTTTTCAGCCGGCCACTGGGTCCACGCCATGCCAAACTCGCAACCTACGAGCGTGAACTCATTGGGTTGGTGCACGAAATTCGCCATTTGCAGCCATACCTTCAGGGGCGCCACTTTCGTGTTTGCACCGACCACTTCAGCTAGAAATACTTGTTGGACCAGCGGTTATCAACTGTTCCTCAACACAACTGGGTTAGCAAGCTCCTCGGGTATGACTTCGAGGTTGAGTTTTGTCCTGGACGTCTTAATGTGGTGGCTGATGCATTGTCACGCCGGCACGAGGACCAGGGTACTCTCATGGCGATTTCTGCACCACGCTTCGACATCTTTGATGACCTTCGCCGTGAGCAGTCCATAGATCCAGCCTTGGTGGCACTACGCGAGCAACAGACGGCGAACCAACTAGGAGATCACTGGAGCATCACTGATGGCCTGCTGACTTTCGAGGGTGTACCTGCCACCTTCTTCATCATCCCTGCCGACAATCCTTGAAGCGGCCCATGCCACAGGCCATGAAGGTGTTCAAAAGACGCTGAATCGTGTGCGGCGAGACTTCCACATTCCCCATGCTCACAAAATGGTTGAAGATTTTGTTCGCTCATGCATGACGTGTCAGCGCAACAAGTCCGAGCACCTCCAACTGGGCGGTCTGCTACAATCATTAGAAGTACCTTCGCAGATTTGGGCGGATATATCGATGGATTTTATTGAGGCTCTCCCCCGAGTTAATGGCAAGAGTGTTGTGACCCCTTTTCCAAGTATGCCCACTTCATTCCCTTTGCGCATCCCTACACTGCTCAAACTGTGGCTCTTGCCTTCTTTACCGATATTGTTTGCCTCCATGGCATGCCTCAATCCATTGTCTCTGATCGAGATGCAGTTTTCACAAACACCTTCTGGAAGGAGCTCTTCCGCCTGGCCGGTGTCCGCTTGTGTATGAGCACAGCCTTCCATCCCCAATCAGATGGCCAGTCCGAGGTGGTAAACAAAGTTATCACCATGTATCTTCGCTGCATCATAGGAGATCGTCCTAAACAGAGGGTCTGGTGGCTACCATGTGCTGAATATTGCTATAACACTTCGTACCACATGGCGCTTGATCACTGACCGTGATACGTTTCTTCAGGATGTACGCGCACGCCTCCTCCAAGCACAGCAGTGGGACAAATTGTACTATGACAGCAAGCACCGTGAGGTGACTTTTGATGTTGGTCAGTGGGTCTGTCTCCGTCTTCATCGTCAACCAGCTGCCTCCCTCACTGGCATGGTTTTAAAGGCGTCGCCTTAGCGTCGCCTCAGCGTCGGAGCGCCCAGGAACCTCGAGGCGTCGTGCTCGCTAAAGGCGTCCATATTGGACTGCCTAGGCGTCCAGGTCGTCGCTTGTGGTCGCTCTGGGCGATTTTGGACGCCCTGATCTGGTCGAGCGGGAAGCACAGCAGCTGAGCGGGAATCCAAATTGGAGCGGGAAGAGAAGAAATTGGTGGCGGGAATTGAGGGGAAAAGAGAGAGAGAACAGGGAGGAACCAACCAGTCACTCCAATTCGACTGATTGGAGAGAGGAGCTCTCTCCTCTCAGGCGCTCTGACTCCTCTGGTCGAGCGGGAAACAGAGCAGCCCGAGTGAGACTCCAAAATTGGAGCGGGAATTGGAGAAATTGGAGGGGAATAGAGACAAAGGACAGGGAGGAACCGATTACTCGCAGTAATCCACTGATTGGAGAGAGAAATTGGTGGGCTGGGAGGGAAATTGGGGGCGGGAGAGAAGAGAGAGAGGAGGGAGCAGGGAGGGAAATTGGGGACCAGGGACAAGGGAAAGAGAGGGAAGAGAGAGAGGGGAACAGACCAGGGGGACCAGAGGAATCAGACTGGGAGAGAAGAGAGAGAGGAGGGAGCTCCTCTCAAGCTTCTGTCGACTCCTCCCTCTGGCGCAGCCCTCTCCTTGGGACGCCTTGCCGCCTTTAAAACCATGCTCACTGGTTCTTCTCGTGGCAAGCTGGCCCCACGATACTATGGGCCTTACAAGGTGCTAGGCCGCATTGACCCTGTCGCCTACAGACTGGAACTACCTCCATGCTCCCGTCTCCATGACATGTTCCATGTCAGCATGCTTAAGCCGTTTCACGGGGAGCTACCAACAGCACCACCAATTTTGCCAGACATCCACCATGGACGCGTCATTCCCAACCTCACCATGTGCTTAAGGCCCGCCTTTGTGGAGGTGTTCCGCAGGTTTTGGTGCACTGGTTTGGCCAAGATGCAGCACAGGCTTCATGGGAAGATCTTGAAGATTTCAAACAATGGTATCCAGAATGGCAGCTCGAGGACGACCTGCTTGTCAACGGAGGGAGTGATGTCATGTGGGGCAGAGTATATGGCTGTCGCAGCAAGGATAAGGGGAAGGAATCCGCAGCTTGATCCTCAAGTCAGGCCCCTGATTTCCATATCAAATAAATTAGTTTGTTTTCAAAGTTAGTTAGTACTTGCCTTATCCTAATGATACGGCTAATGCTTTCCTATTTTCCACAAATCAGTTATCAATAAACTAGAAAAGGGAGATTAGGCTCCAACCATAAGCACGCGACAAGAGCCTATGAGTAGGCATAAAGAACTGAGGACTCGAGACTCGCAACAAACCTCCTCGGCAATCCACCAACCAAACAGATAGAACTCTTACCACATAAGTGAATCCGTCCATGCTGACTGAGGCCAATGACCTAGTGGCACGACAGGTGGTGGCTGCCAGCAGCAAGAAGTGCCGCCACCTAAGCGCACGCAGCCGGCTACTTTTGTTGGCCAAGCCACCTGTGACCACCGCTGCACCAAACCACAATCTGCAGCGACCACCACAGTGCAAGGACATGGTGAGGACGCACGGGAGAGCGCAGAGATGCCCCACCTCCACCCCAGCCACCAGTGATGGCAGTGAGGAGAGGGAAGGCGGTGGCGTCTAGGGGTTTGAAGTGGGGAGTCGCCTAGGGAAGGGGTTTTTCTTTCATAGCATAACACATAATGAGTGAAGGAGTACTCTTTTTTCACGTGCCAATACTAGCGGTATTCATTTGTATGTCCCTTCTGGGCTTATGATTAATCCATGTACCATTTTGCACTTATTTCAGGCGACAAAGAGATTACCAGACAACCTTGTTTACCAGGTTATCCATGGTAATGGGGGGGAATCTTCATGATGGCCGTTCCTCATATCCTCCTGTTATTTTTGTTCAGGTATGTCTGGATGATAGCGTGCTGCCCCAGTGGAGTAGACCTGATATAGCTTTGCAGGGTGCAGTATCCGTTTTTCTAGTTAATGTTGTTATCCATTGCTGATTACATGGTGCAGAGTGACACTTACGGAGTTTGCAATGGGTAGATAAACTGAGCTGACGGGTTGTTTATTTATTCCCAGTTGAAATGTTGTCTCGCGTATGTTCAACATCGGGGTGTCAGATATATGAATGGGCGACAATGTATACAATAAATGCGCTCAAAGATTTTGTGCTTTACATTTAACGGGGAGGACTAAATAACATCAATGTATAATTATATATTTGTTGCGATGGTGTATTCATAGTCGTCAAAGGAGCAAACGTACTGCTGCACATGTTTAATTATTTGATGTTTAATAAAAAATACCGACAGTTTATATGTAATTTCAACTCAAATGTGCAGCTTATCCTATTTCATTGTTCTTGTCCATTCTTCATTATTTCTATTTAAAAAAATTTACGCTGCAGTTGTTTGAATGGATCAGTCGGTGATGAGGGTTAACTCGGCAAATGTTCTAGATAAAGAACTTAGGATCGGGGAAGAGGGCGTCGGATGAACTCGAAGAGAAGAATTCAGACAAACAAGACAAAATTTGATGCGTGTTTGAGAATAAGCTAGTAGACAATTGGCTCAATCTTAATTTGTCCTTGGATATATAGGTGGCCAGGTCTCAAGGATCTGATCGGGTTCGATATAAATTACAATGCGATATAAATTACAATGCAGCGAGTCGTCATGTCAATGCTGCATACAATCTTAATCTGGGTGCGTGTAGTCGATCATAGGCTAAAAATTCTTCGACTTGTATCTCTTCAATTTGGCTTCTATGAGTAGATCCTTGTATACCAAAGGTATGACGACATTGACATGACGACTCGTTGCAATGATTTGACCAAATGCTGACCGTTACACATGGGTAGCGCAGTAATTTCTTGAAATTTTCGCCCGTTAGTGGGCTTGCCGCTTCCGCTTTTCACGCCACGTTGCAGCCCACGTTCCTTCCAGTGGAAGCTATTTAGGAGAAATCCTTTTTACATTTACTGTTACCAGTTCTCTTCTCCGCCGCCACCACTTCTTCTTTCTAGCACTTGTTCTCTCTCACAACTACCAGCGTCGCGCCATTACATGCCCATCAAGCGCGTCGCTCATCACAAAAGAATGGCGAAGAAGGGCGCGAAGAAACAAGCTGTGGGCTAGATCGCTTCCGCTTTCGTGGAAATGGATCTGAAGAAGTTGAAAAAGGAAGGGTTTCTGGCGGAATATGTCGAGGCCATCTTCCCCCACACCGAGGTCATCCCTGTACCGCCGCTGGGATTCCGGATGATGTTTCTAGCTTTCCTCCTTTGCGGTTTCTCTCACTCGGCACACAAATTTTTGTGTGGGCTGTTGTTCATTATGGCGTGCTGTTGCATCAGCTCACGCCAAATTCTCTTTTGCACGTTGCCTGCTTGATCACTCTGTGTGAGGCGTTTTTGGGCATCAATCCCCATTGAGGTCTATGGAAATATCTCGTTCGTCTGCGTCCCAATGCGACCAAAGATAAAATTCATGATCTTGGCAGCGCCATTGTGTCTATGCGATTTGAATCGCAATACCTTGCTTTTGAGATGGCTGAATCGGTTCAAGGTTGGAGACAGAAGTGGTTCTATATTAAGGACCAAAAATCTTCAGAAACCGATGAATATGGACTTGCTCCTTTTGACGCTGACAAAGGACTGACAAAGCTTACTTCCTGGGACGCTCTGCCATCAGATGCTGAAGCCGATGAAATCAAACTATTGCTGGCTCGTATCTAGGATCTGAAGAATGCAGTGGAGAAGGAACTTAATGGGACGCAACTCATTGTTTTCTTTCTTCAATGGCGAATTCAGCCACTACAAGCCAGAGTTTCCAAGCTGTGGACATATTCTGGTTTATCAGACCCCTCTCGAGTGTCCAAAAAGGATCCAGAGGTGAAGGATCTCAAGAAAAGGGTGAGATCACTGACTACCCTCACTGCAAAGAAGGTAGCTCCTACCTGTCTAGCCGTTCCCTTTGATTCCACTCATCCCTTGCCAAAGGTACTGAATTTACAACCCGATAAAATACTCAGCTTCTCATGTAATCCTGGTTACCTATCGTTGATACTTTGTGTTTGCCTTGTTATAGAGCCATCTTACCCTGGCTTCACGTCCTCAACTTCCAAGAATCCTCCTGCCTCTCTATTTGATTTCCTTGAAGCTGACTCGTAAGTTTTTCTCTCCTGGCCACTAATCATTGCTTGCTTTTATTCCCCTATTTTTGAACCCAAATATATTCTCTCAGTGATGATAATGATCCAAAGGAGACAGCTGCTTTAGTTCCCCCTTCCTCACCTTCTACAGTTGTGGAAAAGAACTCGCAGGAAGAGACTGCGGTGGAAATTCCAATGGAGGACACCCTGGAAAAGATTCTCAATGCACCAGTCATTAAGCGTCGCAAGAAGACGACACAAACTGTATATGTCCCTCTTGAGGAGCACCAGACTGCTTCTTCTTCCAGTGATGTAAGTATACCTTGCGCTTTAGTTTTACAACATAGTGTAGTAGCTTTGCTTATATATTTTGGTTCTGCAGCTTTTGATGCAGAAATTCTTATCTCTTGGCGCTGAATGTCTCGAGATTTGAAAAACTTCCGATGAATCCAAGGGTACATATCTTTGTTTCCATGGTTTTTACATTGTACCCCTGTCCTGCTACTTTTGATTTAAACTTCTGTTTCATCATTTTATCTACAGTTTCTCTGGCCAATGCCCTTGCGTGCATGACTTCTTTGGAAGCCAAACTTAAGACCACCTCCAAGGTTCTCAAGGAGGCTGATGAAAAATGTGCAAATGAAGTATGTGCTGCCAAGGTTTCCGCCGACAAAGCGGTTAAAGCAGCGGAAGCCAGGGCTATCAAAGTCAAAAAAAGCTTTAGCCGAGGTTTCCCAAAGGCAAGCCAAGCGTGAAGAGGATGTTGTGAAACGACTCGATGACATCCTCACGTCTGTTGGCAGTAAGTTTTCTCGTGCTTTTGTCTTCTACTGCTTTATCCCTGTCTGTCGACATGCACTTTTTTTACTAGTTGTGTTTTTTCGTGATGCAGTAGAACAACTTGGAGAAATCATCAAGCTTCGCCTGGACATCGCAAAAGATCCTCTGCTAGATACTGTTGGCGTCCTAGAGTCGAACTGGAGGAATGTTAGAAACGTACTCTAGCAAACTCGCCATGTGCTTCCTTGCCTATTCGTCGGGTTGTTCCCAAAGAAAAGGAAAGATATGTCGATCGACAATCTTAGGAATCTAGTCGAAGCTTTCGACACCTTGGAGGATTGAGTACTTCAGCTGAAGCTTTCTTCTGTGAGGAGAGGTGTCGAGGGGATGATTGCCTGACTCACTCACATGGTGAAAATGTGGACTGGGAAAAGGTGAGCTCTGCTTGCGCTCGACACTCGGAAGAAATGAAGGAGTTCTTTTTGGAAGCAAAGAAGTACGCGCCCAATCTCGTGTCTTTGATTCTTCCTACGCCAACGCCTTCAACTACTGCACCTTCATCGAGTGCGCCTGCTCCTATGGATCCCTCTCCTGCTGAGGTGGCATAGACTTCTGCTTGCCTTCTTAGATGATGCTCTATGTTGTCTCTTTTGCTATAGTCAAAACACTTTGTTCCGTTGTCTTGTTCGTAGTTATTCCTTGTAAATACTTTGTATGATGATTTGTGAATCCCACTTATTCTATGTTTGAATTCGTCTTTCTCTTCCTTGTCTAGCCTGATTTTGAGGTTGAAATGCCTGAGACTGAACGCGGCTCATAGCCAATCAATACAGCTGGTTTACGAATCCCAGAGGTTCCCTCTGAACCTGACTTGTCTGATCGTTGTGCTGAGCATTTGCTAAGGATTGCGGATCTTGAAGGTCGATTGTCATCCTTAAAACATCAAACTTGGACTGCTATGGAACAAGCCAAAAAATCTCCTGATTTGCTAGAAAAAAGTGTCCTCTCTTGAGGATCAGATGTCTGTCTTGATGGCAAAAATTGCTCAGCTTGAAGAATGTGATGTTTATATGACCGATATTATCGAGACAGCATGCGAACAACTCCAGTGTAAGTTGCTCGGAGCCCCCGAGTATTTTTGTTGCTGCTTTTGCTTTGAACAATCTTTACTCTTGCTTCCCTGATATTTGCTTGGATCATGTTGCTGAATATCATCGGGTAAATGAGAGAGCTGCTGCTCTTGAAAGGGTTGCTTTGGACACCAATACTTTCTAGGTTGACGCTCATCGACGTAGCACCATTGTTCTGCTGCAGGATCGCGTTCGAAATATTGGAGAAGCTATTGACAGTTGTTGAAAGTCTTTGACAACTATGTTTTCAGTGATGCTGCCTAGGAACTTTCTTTCTGATAATTTCGGTCAGTTACTCAAAGTTTTCAAGACGATTCGGCATATTCATCGACTTATCAAGCTTAATCTGGTTGCTGGTGCCAATTTTGTTCTTGGCTGGGTGCGGAAGTGGCATTCAAAGCTTAACTTCAACACTATTTCCCGAGGTTTGCCTCCTCCTCAGAGATCCAAGGTTGTGCCTATGCGGGTTCATATGGATTCTACGCTTGAACCAGCTAGAAGAATGATTGCTAAGCTGCTGGAAGCCGATGTTGGCTTCTTCCGAGAATACCATTACTTGAACCCACTTATGGTTGATTCAGCAGATCAAGTAACTTTGTAAGAAGGATTTGCTCACTGTAATTTATTTGCTTTGTCTTGAATTATTTTGTGAGCGTGAGATTTTGGTTACTCTGATGTCTTTAGCGACTATATCAGAATTTTCAACTCAGGACGCTATGTTGTCGTAATTTGTGCGTTTGCCGCAGTTCTTGGCATTTACCGCTGTTAAAGTAATCTTGGGGTGGAGCCCCCTAGTATAGTCGACGTTGCAAACTCAAAGTATGAGGAACTTATCTTTTATTTATTATACTGAATATAAAGATACATGGGGTGCCCCAAGGAACCCGACCGGTGGCCTGTGTTCTGGGTTCGGAGGGTCTTGCCCTTATGACTCGTGGCTAAATAGCCTTATTTGACTAACTCTACTTTCTATTTGCTTTGAGAAATTGTCTCCTAGGCGGTAGGAGTCCCCGACTCGTTTGCTGTAGATTTATTTGGGTCCTCAGTTTGGACTCAAAGTTTCTTCGCTTTTGGCTCGATGTTGTCGACTTTGTCTTACTCGGGCTGCCTTGTAGTCGGTGTGGTCTCCTTTTCTATTTTTCCTTTAAGTTGTCCATATTTGGCTATCATGCCGAATATTTGCGCCATTTTATGGAACTCTTTGTCACATATATCTGAGAGCTTGAAGCTTCCTTTAATTGTGATGATTCCATTGGGTCCTGGCATTTTGAGTACCTAGTAGGTGTAGTGGGGCACTGCCATAAAACGCGAAAACGTGGGTTGCTCAAGGATTGCGTGATACTGAGAGGGCCAGTCCATGATTTCGAAGTCCAGCTTTTCCTTTCTGTAGTTCTGGCGGTTACCAAAGCAAACCTCGAGTGCTATTCGACCCAATGGGTAATTCGTGCTTCCGGGTACGATTCCATGTGAAGAACAATCTGTCGGTTTGAGGAACTCTAGTGATATGCGCATTGTTCGGAGGGTTTTCACATAGATCAGATTTATACCGCTCCCTGCATCCATGAATACTCTTGTCACGTCGTATCCTCCTATTTGAGATTTGAGTACCAGAGGCATATTTCCTGGCCGAGGTACTGTTATCGGGTGGTCTTCTCCGTTGAACTCTATCGGCTGCTCAGACCAATGCAAATATTCTGTAGACAGTGGAGGCGATGTTACTGCTAGAACTTGTCGAGAGATGCTTTCCTGTTCTTTGTTTGACTTTGGTACTGGTTGTATCATCACGGTGATGTGTCCTTTAGACGGGATATATCCTCCGTTGTTGTCGGTGTACTCGATAATGGGTTATCTCGGTCCACCTGCTCCTGGGCCACTTCAACGGCCCAGCTTCGGCCTTAGGAGCGCAATGAAGACTGAAGCCCATCAAAGAAGACCCTCATGAGGAGGAGCCTCATGAGGAGAACGATGATGAAACGCTAAGTACAAGAAGACCACCTCACGAGGGACTCCTCGTGAGGAGAAGGACCAAATCTACGATAGCTCAGCGCAATCCCGCGCTGATGAAGGGATAAGATCAGAAGAAAGCGTGCCGCCCATGCTACCCGATAGGAGGGCGACCAGCTCTGCCGTGCCTGCATAAAGCTGCACGGCGGTTGCTGCTTTCCCCCTAAAAATAGGGTGGACGGTACAGGGCGCTAAAGGAGGACGTCAGCCTTCCTCCACCCACTCCCGTGGACCAGCGCCACTGCTCTACGTAGACCATGACCGCCGAAGCCTGAAGATAGACATATGTCCCACTCCTTGGCCGTATTGTGGCAACCCCTTCCCCAAGTTGATGAGGGGAAGGAGGACCTCGACGCTATAAAAGGAGGGGAGGCTGCCCCTTAGAAGGGATCCCCAATTCTCAAGTTCTAGCTAGGGTAAGTTGGTTCTTCTACCTCCGGCCAGTTAGAGCTCTGTAACCAAGACCTTGTAAGCCTCGCGAGGTGTCGCAGTGCAATACAAGAAGGCAGGACGTAGGGGCGTTACCTTACCACAAGGGCCCTGAACCTGGGTAAAATCAGTGTCGCTCTCTGTCGTGCGGTGTGCTCTCCGGTGTGTCGATTCTTCTATCGCTGTGCTTTGTCGCTCTCTAGATCTCACGCATACAGCCCCTGTGTTCAATACCTTTAAGTCCTTTGCGTGGTACCCCCGTGTTCTTGCGACACGAAACCCACCGACATTTGGCACGCCAGGTAGGGGGCTGTGGTGTGTTTTCTAGATCTGCTTCGACATGGGTGATGATCATCTCGCACGTCTTCACCTCTGATGTCTACGAACGCTTCTATTCTTGTAGACAGTGTTGGGCCTCCAAGTGCAGAGGTTTGTAGAACAGCAGCAAGTTTCCCTTAAGTGGATGACCCAAGGTTTATCGATCTCAGGGAGGAAGAGGTCAAAGGTATCCCTCTCAAGCAACCATGCAATTACGATACAAGAAGTCTCTTGTGTCCCCAACACACCCAATACACTTTTCATATGTATATGTGCACTAGTTCGGCGAAGAGATAGTGAAATACAAGTAATATGGATGATTATAAGTAGTAAATGCAATCTGAAGTAAATATCGCTGCGAGCAAACATGTAACAGAACTGAATGTAAATGGTGTTTCAATGCTTAGAAACAAGGTCTAGGGATCATACTTTTACTAGTGGACACTCTCAACAAAGATAACATAATTGAGTACATAAATATCTATCTTCACTATGCTATTCTAAACTATTCTCCGATGGATAACGAACACTAATCATGTGTAGGGATACGAAGCACTCCTCAAAGTTCGCATTTCCCCAAACTAGATTGCCCCACATTATCACCTTGAGCGCACTAGATGGTTTCAACAAACACCAACAATTTATAGAGACACTAGCCAAAGAGACACATATAATGCGCACACTGTCATCCTTCACATCATGGTACAAGGTGTCTCCGGAGATTACAATAATAAAGCACTGGAGTAGCATAATATATGAAGAACAACATCTACCAATTCAACTAGATACAAAGCTCATGATCACATATAGATCACATCATGGGAGAGAGAGTTGAACCACATAGCTACCGGTAGAGCCCTCAGCCCCGGGGGAGAAGTATTCCCTCATCATGGGAGACATCAACGTCGATGGAGATGGTGGTGAAGTCGATGGAGACGGCGATGGAGGCGATGTAGTCGATGGAGATGGCTTCGGGGGCGCTTCCCCGTCCCGGCAAGGTGCCGAAACAGAGACTTCTGTCCCCCGAAATTGGTCTTCGGCGGCGACGGCGCTGCAGAACTTTACTGAGAGAAACGCCGATTGATTTAGGGTTTTCGCGATGGAGGCTCTTTATAGGCGGAGGGGCGATGTCAGATGGCAGCCAGGGCCCACACACCATAGGGTGGCGCGCCCTAGGGGTCACCCGCGCCACCAGGTGGTGTGGTGGCCCCCTGGCCCCCCTCCGGCTCTCCTTCGGACTTCGTCTCGTGTCGGGAAAAATAGGAGGTTCGGGCTTCGTTTTGTCCAATTCCGAGAATATTTCCTGTGTAACTTTTCTGAAACACAAAAACAGCAGGAAACAGGGAACTAACACTGTGGCATCTCGTTAATAGGTTAGCTCCAGAAAACGCATAAAAATGCCACAAAGTGTAAATAAAACACAAGGCAATTGGTGTAAAACAAGCATGGAACATCAAAAATTATAGATACGTTTAGGACGTATCAAGCATCCCCAAGCTTAACTCCTGCTCGTCCTCGAGTAGGTAAGTGATAACAAAACAATAATTTTTGAGGTGACATGCACCAACACAATTTTGATCAAACGATGTAAAGCATTGAGTGCTGAGATCAAAGTACTCTAAACATGGGCATAAAAGACATAATCTTGACAATAAAACTTAGCAACCATGTTATAACATGAAAAGTAACACAAACAAAAGATCATGAGTAATAATGCATTGAAAGTCAAGTGTGTGTTTCAATCATATAGAAAAACATAGCAAATTGGTATTCAGCTTGTCCTTCATGGAGTAGCAAAACATAAATGCACAGGACACCTTCAAGTTTAAGAGGGTGACTAGATACAAATAATTTAAGAACAAGCAAAACCATAATCATGAATCAATCAATAATAAATTTTGGGACTATGCACATTATACTCAGAATGACAACTATGCTCTCTTAGAAGGTGCATAAAGGTAGAAGATGGAGACTCAACATAAAAGTAAAAGAAAGGCCCTTCACAGAGGGAAGTAGTGATTGCAAGTTTTATAAACCTCCAAAAATTATGATACTTACTAGCTTTGAGCTCTCATTGCCCCCATCATAGGCATCTTGAGTGGTTAAGGTTAATGCGAGTACAATTATGAAGCATATGTTTAACAAATCATAAGTTGAAAGTCTCATGTCCCGTGAAGTACGAATACCCAAACCTCATACTACTCGACTTAGGTACCAAGAAAGTTCTTGTCATTGTAAACATACATGTATCATCGAGAACGCCAACGGGGTACCTCTTGCCCGATGACATGGAAACAAGCCCACATCAAAATGACAAGATAAACAGACAATGAACACCTCGGCATCTCTTTTATTTACCATTGGTATAGCTTTTTATTGTGAGATGCGTCATCGAATGTCCACTATGGGCATGCTGTAAATTTCCACCATGAATAATGCATGGCTTAGATTAGCGGCCCAGGTGTTTCTCTAACACATATACAAACTCCATGAGCTCACAAGTTTCTAACTTATTTCACATCGCATGTATCCATAAACAAAAGATCATGATATCAACTAAATGAGAGTAAGTACAATGTTGAAAGCGTGCCCCATGACAGCATGGCTGAGCAAACTTCCAACTTACAACTTGCAAGCATAACATCAACATAAGAGAGCCACAATGGTCAAATTTATTAAGAGCAAGAAAGTAAATGTGCCGTCAGGTTCGTGAGAGCTTTACTGACTAATTTTTACATAACACAAAAAAATTTAATTTGAAGAATAGATAAAAGCAAGACAAATATACTTGGAATAGCAAATTGCTAATAGGTATATATGGTGGACACATTGGAATAAACTTGGTTTTTGGGAGTTGGATGCATGAGTAGAGCTCATACTCAGTACAAATGAAGTGTAACATCCCAGAATTTTTCCAAATTTTGGAATATAAAAAAAACAAATTGATGGAATTGTTTGTCTATGTGGAAATTTCCCTAAGATTTGAAACTTTTTGAATTATATTCAAAAGTATTTCCCCAAAATGGTAATTTCATAAATATTTGGTTTCAAATTATTTCCAAACAAAACTATTTATATTTTGAGGTTTTTAAATTTCTAAAGTAATTATTTTGACAAAACATAAAGCCAAAAAAATCCTACTTTGTTAAATAATGGCCAAGTAGCCCTATTGGCCAAACATAGAAAATATTTTTTGAAAAAAATAATTTTATCATTAAAACTTATTCCTTGCTGTTTTGTAATGTTATTTTGAATTTTATAAAAATTCAGAAATTGTTTTGACCTTATTTCGCCTTCAATGTCGTGGTTTTATGCTAACTCCCCACCCGTCGGTTAACGTCCGTCAATGGAAGTGAGCCTCTCGCTTCCATGTCATTCTTACAGGTGGATACCGCTTGTCGGAATTGCTGTTAATCGGCTGGAATTCGACAATCAGTGCACATTGCTAGCAATTTGCTAGAAACTCGTGGTTTTTTGCGATTCAAACATAAAGTCATGGTTTTCTTTTGAAATTTAGCCTTCAATGTAACGGTTTTATGCTAACTACTCAGACTCACAGCAAGAACTGTCAAAAAGTGAGGTGCAAGTTAAATCCTTGACGCGGATATACCTCGCTGGTGTCCAGGAAGAACCATCCAGTGACTTCATTTACAAAAATAAAAAATTGAGATCTAGGGGGAGAGCTTCTCCACGACGGCTTGCACAGGACCAGACCACCACGAGAATCAGGTTACGAGTTTGGAGCCGCCAGCAATACCGACGACTTGAGACTTGGCCGTTGCCGAGGACGACAAGCATATCTCGTCGTGGCGAGCTTTTGCGGTAAGGTTAATGCAGCCAATGAGGTTGTTGATTTATGCTCAGCTACATAAGAGCAGCAGACCCCCCCATCCTGGCTCGTATCGCGCCGCCAGGTCCAATTTGTGGGTTATGCCGCGTTTTTTTTATCTACTAGAAAAAATGCCCACGCGCTGCAAGAGAAGAGAGATGCACAAAGCTTTTATAAATCTGGCACCTTGACTACATGTTTTTTTTGTTATTGCATGTTTTGTAATCCTAAAATTATTTTTTCTAAAAGTCCTATTTTTCCAATCAAAACCAAATAATAGTGTGTGTGTGTTTTGTTGGCCAAATATTTTTCAATTTATAGAAAAGTTTTAAAATTTTCAGAGCCAGATTGAGCCTTTAATTTCTTCAAATCCCTCGCTCTTCACTTTTTTCTGAAATAGGAAAATATGCCCGTGCATTGTTACGGGTTAGTTTTTATTCTGCCATGGATGGTCTCCTTTAATCGTCGCCGCGTAGAATAATTGTAGCCGAAATTAACTAACACTCGTAAACCTGGAATCAGTTCACCCTTTTCCCTATTATCTTTGTGAGCAATGAGGAGGGCTTCTACAAATTTTCTGTTGGACCCTAAGTCTTACGCTATATTTTCATGGATTTTATATTTTTTGTTTCTGAACAAGACTACATATATACATCAAACTCACTTGAAATAATAAAATAGTTAGTTAAATACCAAATTCTTAGTTTCTACCGTATGCATGACTATCAGGTCAGAATCTTACCGTGTTAGCCTTATTATCGCAGGTCTGAGTATAGTAGCTATGCACAATTAACCACAGTTAAAGATAGTTTAATCCGCAGAACTGCTAAAGTAATTAGACATCTCTGTCCGCAAGTGTTCAACATCTATATATCAATGTTCTTCAATAACATACCATAAGCCTATAATAGCTAGCACAATATGGACACATACACGAGCAGCTGGCAGGTACTCGGGCTCCAAAGTAGAGCAGCTTGCTGTCCCGCGCAATCGCGCCATGGCGCCGTACGCGCCGTCGAAGAAGCACCTGCTGCTTGCTTGCTTCTCTCTGTGCCTTAACCGTGGTTTCATGGCGAGTATGCAGAGGGCGACTTCGGGGCACCTGGACGGGGCGTGACCGGACGCCACAGAGGCGCCCGCCTGCCATCCTCGAGTCGGAGCAGCAGAACAGACACACCTACATAGCCACAAGTGACAAGCCCACAACACACAGTTCGAGTTGCTTGTCGTGTTCATCTTTTTCAGCCACGACGGCGGCTAGGACGAATCCACGGATCATGTTATGGCTGAAGCGGTGAACCGATGATGAGGGAGACGACCAGCCTTGTCGCGCTCATCTTCCTGACATGAGGGCGCTCATGTCTCTAGGCAGATAAATTTCCGGGGCACTTGGACTCAAGAAGACGATGTCCGTCCAGGAGCTACCGGTCACAGCGCTTTACTTTGAAGAACCACGCCCGCAATGCAGCGTCGAGGGAGACGATGAACATCCACTGCTATGTTGTGCTTGGAGGTAGCGACGTGATATCTCAGATTGGCAGCGCTACTGTGGGGATGGCGATGGCATGTTGAGGAGGTCATCGTGGAGCTGGACGCCATCGCTGCCGTGGTGACCAGGACAGCATCATCAATGGTGTCCATCGGCGTTGTTGGTTTCGGCGAGAGTAGGTCGGTCCATGGCTGGACGGGATCAGGATCGCTAAACTCGTCTACTTATACTACCGATATGAAAACGACCCCTTCCGGCGATCGGAGGCTGCATCCACGTCGTTTCTGGCACTGTAGATGTTGAAAGTTTGCACATCTACAGTGTCTTCTATCTCCACATCCGTCGGATATAAGATCTATGGTTTGATTAAAGAAACAGCTGGTCAAAAGCGGTGCAGAAGAATCGATTAAGACCCCGAGCTGCCGTTTTGCCCCAATCTCTTTCCTTGGCCTCTTCCCCTTTCTTCCCAATGGGGGCTGTCCAGATCCTCCCACTAGGGACGAAGCCCTCATGTTCCTCTCTGGCCAATCTCTGTAGGATGAGATCCTCCCGCTAGGGATGGCGAGAAGCTGGAGTTGCAGGCGAGCAAGACGAAATTCTAGCGGCGTCCGTGCACGGGGGCTTGCAGGCAACACCAGACGCATCGAAGAGCAGGTACGACGCTCCCTCCTGCCTTCAATTTTCTCTCTCTGGCCTCCTCTCTCTCTCACAACAATGGGTGCATCTACGACAGAGACAGCCGCATCGAGTCCTGCCCCAGCGGCAACAAGAGCGGGGCAGCTTGACGAGGATGGAGACGGCCGCGATTCTAGGGGAGCTCAACTACCGCTGTCGGATTTACCTCTTCTTTTTCTTTCACATACTTCTCATTTTTGACTTGGGATTAGTTAGCAGCATGGATGAATTAAATCTTTATGGTTTCAACTGAGAGTTTGTGCGCCCTCCTACACATGCCAACTGTTTGTGCTAATGCCTTAGAGGATATGCATACATATTTGTACTACCTATATGAAAGACGACCCCTTCCGGCGATCGGAGGCTGCGTCCACGTCGTTTCTGGCACTGTAGATGTTGAAAGTTTGCACATATACAGTGTCTTCCATCTCCACATCCGTCGGATATAAGATCTATGGTTTGGTTAAAGAAACAGCTAGTCAAAAGCGGTGCAGAAGAATCGAGTAAGACCCCGAGCTGCCGTTTTGCCCCAATCTCTTTCCTTGGCCTCTTCCCCTTTCTTCCCAATGGGGGCTGTCCAGATCCTCCCACTAGGGACGAAGCCCTCATGTTCCTCTCTGGCCAATCTTTGTAGGAGGAGATCCTCCCGCTAGGGATGGCGAGAAGCTGGAGTTGCAGGCGAGCAAGACGAAATTCTAGCGGCGTCCGTGCACGGGGGCTTGCAGGCAACACCAGACGCATCGAAGAGCAGGTACGTCGCCTCGACGCTCCCTCCTGCCTTCAATTTTCTCTCTCTGGCCTCCTCTCTCTCTCACAACAGCGGGTGCATCTACGACAGGGACGGGCGCATCGAGTCCTGCCCCAGCGGCAACAAGAGCGGGGCAGCTTGATGAGGATGGAGACGGCCGCGATGCCAGTGGAGCTCAACCACCGCTGTCGGATTTACCTCTTCTTTTTCTTTCACATACTTCTCATTTTTGACTTGGGATTAGTTAGCAGCATGGATGAATTAAATCTTTATGGTTTCAACTGAGAGTTTGTGCACCCTCCTACACATGCCAACTGTTTGTGCTAATGCCTTAGAGGATATGCATACATATTTGGAAACTAGAGTGTCACTCAAGATCAATTTTTTCTTTGTTTTTTATGTTACTACTTCCCGTGGATTGCCGGCTGCAGCTGCACGCGACTTCGCCGGGCGCCGGCTGGTCCGTGGTGTGGCTGCTAGACGGCAAGCAGCGCCGCCGTCTGCGCCTGATATGGGAGCGCGGTCTCACTTGAAGCCGCTGTGCTCCAACCGGACAACATCGATGCCATCTGCGGCAACGGGGACAGTGGTTGCTAGCACTGATCAATGACTACAGAAGCGACAACAGTGTCGATGGGCTCCCTCGCCTCAGGCTTGCCTCCCGTCCTCTCCCTTCCGTGTCACAGTCGTCGAGGCGTGCATGCACAGGCCAGCTATTTTGTTCTACCTTCTCAGGTAACTAATACTATCTTTGTGCACCTCAATGTTCTACATGGCATCAATATTGTTGTTCCCCAGTTCTTGCAAAACACGATGCATAAGAGGTGCATGGAGTATTACAAATTTATCTTTTGTGTTTGCAGCTTATTGCTTAGGTCCCAACGCTTGCATTTGCATTATTGATCACTTCAGCACAATTGTTGCAGGTTTCAGGACCTTATCCAAGATATGGTTTCGAAGCGCTTATGCACGTTTACAGACATGGATTTTATATGATGCTGCAGTAGTTCATTCGGTCCTGGATAGGCTCCTACAAAACCTCAGTATGCTATGGCACCAGAGCTTCCATTGATTTTACTTTTTTCCTATTTGATAAGGTCAGCTTTATGTGTTCAGCATGTATGTACTTCGACATCTTCCCACTGAATGATGCTTCCATGTAAGATTTCAGCTTGTCAGATAGTTAAGCAAGCTGTTCTAGCAATGACATTGTTGTTAGCCCACAACCACCAGAAAAATGAGATGTACCTTCTGTCACCATTTGCAACCAAAATAATGAAAAACTGTGGAGACACATGCTTAGATTCCAACATAGTGCTTGTGGTAATGAAGTATGACAAATACATTAACCATGAATAATATCTACATAGCCATAGATATGAGCCATACATGTCTGAAAAGAAGACACATTAGGATGTATTTTGTATCTTTCAGTGGATTATGTTTGCCTTCTTGGTCTGATTTCCAATAAGCTCTATGCAGAAATTTTGATTTTTCACTCACGAGTAGTAATAGTTTGGACCCTTCTGTGTCAAAGTAAGCTCTCATACGTGTCTCCTTTGTGAATCATTGAGACAGCAGACATTGCGCCCATTACAGATAACTTCTTCTAAATTGGTGACTGTTGGCTGAAGTTATTTCCAATGCGAGAACTGACTGTACTCATCAAAGTCAGAAAAAAGCCAAGCAACTACTGTAATTATTCATAAGGAAAAGTAGAAGATAATCCAATCTGGGGTCTCTTAAATCTTTGAGTAGGAGATAGAAGTCTTTACACATTCATACGACAGAATATACCGTAAGGCCAAACAATAAATCACCTCGGGAGTGATAATTAAACAACAACTTTTCTCTACAAAGTAAGAGGGTTAATTATTATGCTGCAGTTCTCTATCTTTTTGTGTCCATGCTCAAGAGTAAAAAACCTTTAGAGGAAGATGATGTGCTTTTGTTGTTTGGAGTTGGTAATTAATAAATTAGTAGCTGATTAAATTAATAACAAGGAAACTGCCCTCTGCTTGGAATGTTCAGATAAAATCACCGTTTATAATGGTGTAGATAAATTTACCTTGAAGTGTGATGGATGGTTCGCCTTTGTCTTGACCGAGATACACAAATGAGTGGTTTTAGCTTCGTGAATTGCAATTAGATGTTCATAGTATGTATTTTTAATTTTTTATGGACTTTTTTCTGGACACTATCTTCTCATTGATGCTGGACAGGGAGGCTTATTGCCGGTAGATCGGATTGCCCGTGTTATGTACAGAAATCGTCTCAGCATCTGATCTAAGATTATTTCCAGGGATGGATGCAGGTAATTATTCTTCGAAACTATTTGATTCCATTCAGTAGTCAAAATCTTCTCTCTTTATTTGGTTATAAAAGAAGCTGGATAGGAAGTTCCATATGTTATTTATCGTATGGTGATTTGTTCCCTGAGAAAGAGGAAATCATACCTGATCATGCCCATGAGGCATTACACCAATAGTATAGTTTATTCTTTTTTCTTGCAAGCAACAAATATTACAGTACCAGCCTTGATCCATTTACTACACAACAGGGCTGTTAGCCAATAAATCAGTAAGGTCTACGAATCTTCTCTCTCTTTCGGTACAGTTGACTGTTTATACGAGTTATACAAGAGACTGTCGGTGCTGTTCATGGCTGCATTTCTGATCAGTTACATTTACTGTATTGAACAACGGCGACTACTACATATTTAGGTGATTAAGGTTATTTAAAAAAAATAGTGCACACATGTGTGTTGTGCGCCTTTTATACTTTTCAATTGTTTATTGGCAATAAGAGTTATCTAAATGGTTATTTGAATATCTGGAAGCATAAAGAAAAGATTAAATCAGTAGGTTCTTTTGAATAGGCAAAAACTGTGGTTTTGTTGCGGACACCTGCCTGAAGCCTGAACCATTGATCCCCCTCGGACGACGAGCAGAGCCCACTCCAGGTCTCCAGCTCTCAACTTCTGCACCAGTGGCAAAGAGAAGATCACCCTTGTAGTGACCTCACATTTTTTAAGATGAAGATCCCTGTGCTTTTCAGTGCTAGTCCCTGGATTAAACGCTAGCACACGCAGTTTAAGATGTAATATCAAGAAACAAAGGTCATTTTATTACATCGCATGATCCAGCAATTACATAAGGAAACTTTACAATGCTCATAGCATAAAGCTATCAGAGTTTACAACAAAATCAAAAATAGTATGAAGTCCTTTTTCATGTGTCACAGGCGAACATGCTGCGGATAGACTCGTAACCCTGTCGTACCTTTCTTATCGTCAAAATCTGCAACATGAAACGTTGTAGCCGTCAAAATCTGTAACATGAAACGTTGTAGCCACAAAGGGTCAATATATTTGAATTGTATTGGCAAGATGTCACTTTTGGTGGACACAAAAGGAACCTAACACTTAAATGAATATTTGGCTAAGTGGATCTTCAGGCTAAGCTTGCAGAAAAGCTATTGTTTATCCTACTTTTTAAAAGATCTTATTTTTCTTTTAAAGCACTATTGGACACACTGGAATCCACCAGGTGCTCCTAGTTAATTATGCACACACAGGAATCCACCAGGTGTACATAATTATGACCACACAACAAATCCCTTGTTAACCACTCAAGTTTTAATTTAAAGAAGTTGGGATGAGGAGATCCTTGAACAGCTTCAAAATCATGTCGCTCAAAATTGTCCGTAACCGGGGACACAGCTAAGTACTTAGTTTTAACACTCTGCAGAGGTTGTGCACTTTGCCCACAAGACTCAGTCAACCCCTTTTTCCATGATGCTCATTTTGCTCAAATGGCCAGGTGAAGACTAAGACGAGACCTTTTAGAAGCAACCCCTCAGACCAACCCGAACGCGTTTCATCCTACAATTCACTACCACCCTCTTTTTATCTGGCTGAGTTCTCGCAACTTAATTAGTCAAGACAGAGCCCATATGACTCGTGGTTGCACTGCAAGCTTCATGACTTGAACGTCTCCATTCTCTTTGTTCTTGGGTGGACGTCATTCAAGTGAGATACACACGACCGCCATAGAGATGGCTCTGGTGTAAACACTCAACATAAATCCATCTTACCAATTTCCACCCAGGTGTTTCATTAACTTAGTTGTTTTCTTAGTTTTTTTGCAAAACATAGTTTTCATACTTAATAAAAGAATCATGTGGAATCCCAACTACGAATTCTATAGCACAACTAAGCAATCTACACTTACGGTGTTTCTTCTAACAGGATATCAGGGGTACCCTAAATAGGAGATAGCAAGCATAACAATCTACACATGCATATTATTAAAAGAAAGGAAACACTACATGCATAGTAAAACATTGGGAATTTTATGAACAGGAGTGACACTTGCCTTAGAAATTTCTGAAAATTGTACTTCTCTTAATCAACACACGTGGCTCTCCGTACAACTATAAGATAAAAAACAACACAACATAAACACACCATTTCAAGGTAACATAATCAAACAAGACAACCAAAAAGGTTTTATTTCTTTTAGCTTAGTCTTTGATGAGGACATCCCTACTACACAGCCATCTCCATCTACTGTTGATAATCCTATTGTTGTTGATCAAGATAAGTCCAATGACGAGATTCGGATTGGACCAATTACTCGAGCCCGTGCTAAGTTGTTACAACAGCAGGTGAACTCACTCCTTGCTGAATCTGATATTTATTGTAACGAGAATTTTATACTGCCTAAGTCTTTGTTCATATGTATGATCAGGTTCATTGGAGAAGAAGGGGTTCGAGGGAGCGAGGAGATGCAACACATGGAGCACGACGTGGTGATCAAGCAAGAGAGCGCGAGGGAGGAGAGGGAGGCCGGCGCTACAAGCATGGAGAACATCACCACGTGAAGAAGATCAAGTCTAGATGAGCACGAGCACGTGATGGCGCACTAGGACTGCCTACAACACGATGTCTACATGTCTAAGGCACGCTACACACATGGCCTGCGTGCTAAAATTAGGCCGAACCCATATATGGGTCGGTATGTACCCGTTTGAGTCGAACCGAGTCAGTTTGGGCCCAAATCAGACATGTTTTGGGCCAGGTCTTTGCTGAGGTCGCCCGGCCACCTATAAGTACCCCTGGGCGCTCCCTCAATTAGGGTTAGACCACATTTAGACTAAAGAATACTTCGTTGAACTGCTGTAAGCATTCATCTGAATTCCTCCGCACCAATTCATCTGGATTTGGTGTTATACTGCTGCAAGTTTAGTGTGATCTGTTGTTCCATTGGGAATCAGTAGATTGCAAACTACCGTTTCGTGGTCGACGGCTACGTGCGCAAGTGTGTGGAGTCGTGAATATCCTACAGGGTTTGAGAGCTGTTGCATTGGCATCAGGGTTCAAGCGAGGAGAGTTCATCGGTGACATCAAGTTATCCCCGACTATCATCCGCTGCCATCATCATCATCGCATCGCTCACGAGAAGATCGGGCCACCCCTTATCATCTTGGTATCAGATTTCCACGGTTTACTCGGTGAGCATCCACAAATCCATCCTCACAATTCGTTTTTGTTTTCAGTCCTATCCAGAAAAAGCCAAAAAAATAATTAGGGTTCTTAGTTTTGCCATAGCCTAGATTGCACCGTATTAAGTTTTAGTCGCTGATCGTGTGTTTCGCGTTGTCTTTCTTCCAATTATAGGAGTCTAGGATCCTTTTTCAATTCTGCTTGTTAGTTTTCGTTCTGGATCTTGTTTTTGGCTTCGTTGTCTCTCTGTGTCTTCCTCAAGGCGGCGGCCGTACGAGCAGTCTTCGCGTGAAGGTCTCCGTGCAGCCGCCAGATTCGATCGCTCAAAAAAAAAAACAAAGAGCAAGGTCGCTGCAGATCGGTTTCCTCTGGCAGTCCCTGCATCGATCGCGTTTCACAAAAAAAAAGAGAAAACAAGCAGCGCGCCGATCAGATCCGATTCCTACTCCCATCGCTAGATTTTTTTTAAAAAAACGAACAGGCCAGCGGCCACGCCCCAGCGCGGAGAGCGTCTGTGGTCGGGCGAGCGCTCGCGGTCAGTCGGGGCGCCGAGGCGCGGAGAGCGTCTGGGGTCAGGCGCTAGATCGGGCCACTTCTTTTAGGGCCAAATTTGAGTGAGTAAAAAAAAATAGAAAAAGGGGACGTGTACTGCACACACGTCGCACCTATATTAAAAAAAAGAAGACAAACTACTTTGTCCGTTTCGCGTCGCCGTCGCGCTGCCGTGTGTTTCCGGCGTCGTACATCTCTGCCGTTGACATATTTTTTGTCGGTTTCTCTGCCGCGACAGCGTGTTACCACTGTGTCCACATAGCATCCTTTCTACACGATTTTGATCGCTTTAGCTACAGCCTATCTACAGCATCGTGTTAGGAGCTTACCCATACGAGACTAGCTCCTTTGTGCTCTTGAGGCTGCTGCCGTGTGCGCAATCTTGTGCCTGTTCATCGAGCCAGTGCTAGCGTCTCTCTTGTGCATTGCAACACGAGCTACTGTGCATTGTCTGATACGTCCAATTTGCATCACTATTTTGTATCATAATTTACTGTTATTCATTGATATATTTCATATTTAGACATGATACTTATGTTATTTCCTTTGTTTTCACATGTTTGATGATCATCGGAGGAGATGCTGCCGGAGTCAGGATTCTGCTGGAAAAAGGACCATCAGAAGACCATATTTTGAAGATCAGGAAAATTCCAGAAAAATACCCAGAAATTATAATTTCCCAGAAGACTCACGGAGCCAGAAGGAGGAGTCGAGAGGGGCCAGGGGTGGCCCACACGCTAGGGCGGCGCGGCCAGCCCCCTGGCCGCGCCAGCCCTGTGTGAGGGGCCCCTGGCCCACCTCTGGTCTCGCCCCTTTGCGTACATCATCGTCCCCGAAAACCTAAGTCAAGGGGGGGGGGGGGTTCAGAGTTAGACACAGCCGCCTTTGCGGGGCGGAGAACACCAGAGAGAGAAAGCTCTCCGGCAGAGAGAAATCTGCCGGGGAAATTCCTTCCTGGAGAGGGGAGATCGTCGCCATCGTCATCATCATCGCACCGGACTTCATCGGGATCATCATCATCATCATCTCCATCACCAGCACTTTCATCTCCACCATCACCTCGCCATCCCGCTGTAACATCTTGAGTTGGATCTTGTTATATTCATAGGGGAAATTTTCCCGGTGTTGATTACTCTTGTAGTTGATGCTATTGAGTGGAACCGTTGAATTAAGGTTTATGTCCAGATTGTTATTTACCATTATTTCACCTCTGATCATGATCCATATGATGTCTCGTGAGTAGTTCGTTTAGTTCTTGAGGACATGGGAGAAGTCAAGATGTTAGTAGTGAATTATTGTTGAGAAATATTTAATGGTTTGATATTGTTGTGGTGCTATTTCACTAGTGGTGTCATGTGAACGTCGACTACATGATACTTCACCATTTATGGGCCTAGTGAGATGCATTGTGTATTTGGTCACCGACTGTGGGGTTGCTGGAGTGACAGAAACCTAAACCTCCGTTGGGAAACCATTGCACCAGGGAGCGTAGGATCCTAGAGATTAAGGCTGTGGTTAGATTTATCTTAATTACTTACTTGTATTTGCGGATGCTTGCAAGGGGTATAATCACAAGTGTGTATTTATCCTAGTAAGGGTAGTGCGCTAGCACAGGTTCACCCCCATAACACTTACCAAATCAATAAATACTATTGGCTCTATGAAGCGAAAGCTCTTGACAGAAACCTCCCGTGTGTCCTCGAGAACGTTTGGTTATTATAAGAACACAACCGGCTTGTCCTTTGCTGAATAAAGGATTGGGCCACTTGCTGCAATTGTTACTACTGTCTTTTATTTACTCGCACTTTATTTACTCGTATTACCAAATACCCCTGAAAACCTGTTTGCTAGTATTTACAGTGATTCCTTGATCAAAACTGCTCATCAACACCTTCTGCTCCTCGTTGGGTTCGACACTCTTATTTATCGAAAGTACTACGATACACCCCCTATACTTGTGGGTCATCAAGACTATTTTCTGGCGCCGTTGCCGGGGAGTGTAGCGCTATTGAAGAGTGGAATTAGTAAAGGTAACCGTCACTGTGAGTATTGTTTTATTTTGTATTTTATTTTTATTCTGCTATGGAGAACTCTCCATTTGGTTTCCTATTTGGAAACACATCTACTACTACTGCTGCTGCTGCACATGCGGAGGAACCACCACCGCCACCGCCTGCTGAAATTGATCCTTTTAAAATACCTATGAAAATTGTTGGGCGTATTATGGATAACTGCTATTCAGGAGATGGAACTGTCCATCCGGGTGATCACTTATTGTTTATACATGAATTATGCGAGTTGTTCAGGTGTGCAGGTATTTCACCAAGCCAAGTCAAGAAGAAGTTATTCTCTATATCATTGAAAGGCAGAGCTGAAGAGTGGTATCGACTACTCCAAGATGGTCCATCTATGGCATGGGAGGATATTGTGCCTCTCTTTTATTCCAAGTTTTATCCTCCAAGTGAAATTCATAAAGACCGTAACAAGATATATAATTTTTGGCCTCATGATGGAGAGAGTATTGCCCAAGCGTGGGGGAGATTGAAGTTACTAATGCTCAAATGCCCCATTCATGAGCTCCCTAATAATATTGTTATTGATAATTTTTATGCGCGGCTTACTCTTCCTGATAAGGATTATTTGGATGCTTCTTGTTTTGGATCATTCACTCATATGAAAGAAGATGCCAAGTGGAAACTTCTTGACCGTATACAAGAGAATGCTGAAGGTTGGGAAAACGACAAAGGTAGGAAGTCAGGTATAAACTATGATTATGAATGCATTAAATCTTTTATGGGAACCGATGAATTTCATAGTGTTAGCGCTGCTTATGGTCTTGATTCTCAAATACTTGCTAATTGTCTTAAGGCTTTTGCCTCTTATATTGATGTTCCAAAGAAAGATTGGAACAAATATCATGCGCCTTACAAAGATTCTATTAGTCATATACCTGTTGCAGCTACAGAAGTTTGCACGGTTGATAGCATCATTCCTGAACCTTATATTGAAAAGACACCTTTCCCTGCTAAGGTAAAAAAGTATTCTACTTTGGTAAGTGTGTCTAATAAAAGTACTAAGAAAGCTGTAGAGCCTGATGAGCAAATTACTATTAAATCTCCTGTTGCTATATTGAAAGATCTTGTTACTAAAGATGTAGGAGATGAATATATTCTTTTTTGTGAAGATGCTTCTAACATTCTCTCGCATCCTAAAAAGCACAGGAAAGCAAGTGTTCCTGTTATTTCTGTCAGGATTGGAGATCATTGCTATTATGGTTTATGTGATATTGGTGCTAGTGCAAGTGCTATTCCCTTAGAGCTTTATAAAGAAATTATGCACGAGATTGGCGCCTGTGAACTTGAAGACATTGATGTGGAAGTTCTATGTGGTAAGACTAAGTACCCTACTGATTTTCTAGTACTTGGTAAGGAGGCTAGTGAAACTTGTCCTATTATTTTTGGTAGACCCTTTTTGAACACTTGTGGCGCCATAATAGATTGTAAGAAAGAGAAATTTTTTACTAAGTTTAATGGAGAGTCTTATGAGTTTAATTTTTCCAAGTTTGCTAAGACTTCTTATGAAAATGACACGCCTAATGAAAATTTTCGAGTTGAGCAGCTTGCTTCTATTGCTCTTGCCCCTAATAATGCCTTGCAGCAATTCATGGAAGATCACGAAAGTGATGTTTTTAGCAAGGAAAGAGAAGAGATTGACGATATTCTTCTTCGTCAACCACCATTACTCAAGCATAATCTACCTGTGGAGGATCTGGGTACCACTTTGCCACCTAGAGAAGATCCTGTGTTTGAATTAAAACCTTTACCTGATGACCTCAAATATGCTTATATTGATGTTAAGAAAATATATCCTGTTATTATTAGTTCTAAACTTTCAGGAAAGGAAGAAGAAAGATTATTGGAGATATTGAGGAAACACCGAGGAGCTATGGGATATACTCTTGATGATTTAAAAGGGATTTCTCCTACTTTATGTCAGCATGCCATTAATATGGAGAAAGACGCAAAGCCAGTTGTAGAGCATCAACGTCGCTTAATTCCCAAGATGAAGGATGTGGTAAGGAATGAGGTATTAAAACTCCTTGATGCTGGTATTATTTATCCTATTGCTGATAGTAGATGGGTTAGTCCTGTTCATTGTGTTCCTAAGAAAGGAGGCATGACGGTTGTGCCTAATGAGAATAACGAGCTTATTCCTCAGAGGGTAGTTGTTGGTTATAGAATGTGCATTGATTATAGGAAGGTAAACAAAGTTACTAAGAAAGATCATTACCCTTTACCGTTTATAGATCAAATGTTAGAAAGGTTGTCTAAGAAGACTCATTTTTGTTTCCTTGATGGTTATTCTGGTTTTTCTCAAATTGCTGTTAAGAAGGATGATCAAGAGAAAACCACTTTTACTTGTCCTTATGGAACTTATGCTTATAGACGTATGCCGTTTGGTTTATGCAATGCTCCTGCCACTTTTCAAAGATGTATGTCTGCTATTTTTCATGGTTTTTGTGAAGAAATTGTGGAGGTCTTCATGGACGATTTCTCCGTCTATGGAACTTCTTTTGATAATTGTTTGCACAACCTTGATAAAGTTTTGCAGAGGTGCGAAGAAACTAACCTTGTTCTTAATTGGGAGAAATGCCACTTTATGGTAAATGAAGGAATTGTCCTTGGACATAAAATCTCTGAAAAAGGTATTGAAGTTGACAGAGCAAAAGTGGAGGCAATTGAGAAAATGCCATGTCCGAGAGATGTTAAAGGTATTCGTAGTGTTCTTGGTCATGCTGGTTTCTATAGGAGGTTTATTAAAGATTTCTCTAAGATTTCAAAGCCTCTTACCAATCTTATTCAAAAGGATGTACCATTCATCTTTGATGATGATTGTAAGGAAGCTTTTGAAACTCTTAAGAAGGCTTTAACTACTGCTCCTATTGTTCAACCACTTGATTGGAATTTACCTTTTGAAATTATGTGTGATGCTAGTGATTTTGCTGTTGGTGCTGTTCTTGGACAGCGCATAGATAATAAGTTGAATGTTATTCATTATGCTAGTAAGACTCTTGATGCTGCTCAGAAGAATTATGCTACTACTGAGAAAGAGTTTCTTGCTGTTGTTTTTGCATGTGATAAGTTTAGATCTTACATTGTTGATTCTAAAGTTACTATTCATACTGATCACGCTGCTATTAGATATCTTATGACTAAGAAGGATGCTAAGCCCAGGCTTATTAGATGGGTGTTGCTTTTACAAGAGTTTGATTTGCATATCGTAGATAGGAAAGGTGCTGAAAATCCTGTGGCTGATAACTTGTCTAGATTGGAAAATATTTCTTTTGATCCTATTCCTGTTAATGATAGTTTTCCGAATGAACAGTTGGCTGCAATTAATGTAACTTCACGAGACCTTCCTTGGTATGCTGATTATGCTAACTTTATTGTTTCCAAGTATTTGCCTCCGACCTTTACAGCTCAGCAAAGAAGAAAATTCTTCTATGATTTGAGGCATTATTTTTGGGATGACCCACATTTATATAAAGAAGGAGTTGATGGTATTATGAGAAGATGCGTACCGGAATATGAGCAACAAGAGATATTAAGGAAATGCCATAGCAGTGCTTATGGAGGGCATCATGCTGGAGATAGGACCGCACAGAAGGTTCTACAATCAGGTTTTTATTGGCCAACCCTCTTTAAGGATGCCAGAAGGTACGTTTTATCTTGCGATGAATGCCAAAGAGTTGGAAATATTTCTAGACGCAATGAAATGCCTATGAATTATACTCTAGTTATTGAACCGTTTGATTGTTGGGGATTTGACTTTATGGGTCCTTTTCCTCCTTCAGAAGGCTATACCCATATACTTGTTGCTGTTGATTATGTTACTAAATGGGTAGAAGCCATACCTACAAAGAGTGCCGATGGTGAGACTTCGTTAAAAATGCTTAAGGATGTTATTTTTCCTAGGTTCGGAGTGCCTAGATATCTTATGACTGACGGAGGTTCTCATTTTATTCACGGTAGTTTTAGAAAGACTCTTGCTAAGTATGATGTCAATCATAGAATTGCTTCTGCTTATCATCCCCAAACTAGTGGGCAGGTAGAGCTTTCAAATAGAGAGATCAAGTCTATTTTGCAGAAGACTGTTAGTAGATCTAGGAAAAACTGGGCTAGTAAGTTAAATGACGCTTTATGGGCTTATAGAACTGCTTATAAGAATCCCATGGGTATGTCTCCTTATAAGATGGTTTACAGAAAAGCGTGTCACTTGCCCTTAGAATTAGAACACAAAGCTTTTTGGGCAGTGAGAGAGCTTAATGGAGATTTTAAACTAGCCGGTAAGAAGAGGTTGTTAGATTTGAGTTCTCTAGATGAGTGGAGAAACGAAGCGTATGAGAATGCTAGACTTTTCAAAGAGAAAGTCAAGCAATGGCATGATAAGAGAATTCTTAAGAGAGAGTTTCATGTTGGTGAGAAAGTTCTATTGTATAGGTCTCGTCTCAGATTTTTTGCAGGTAAATTACTTTCTAAATGGGAAGGACCATATGTTATTGTGGAAGTGTACCGCTCATGTGCTATTAAGATTGCTTCATTTAAAGATGATTCTACACAAGTGGTGAATGGGCAAAGACTCAAACATTATATTTCTGGAGATTCTTATAATGAAGATGTTGATGTTATTGAAACAATTTCTCCGGAAGATTACATCCAAGACAAACTGCAGGAACCTGCAGAGTTCATTTTCGAATAGGTAACAGTTCTAGTCAGAAAAGTTTCGCGAAAAGTTCTTCCTTTAATATTTTTGCTGTTTTTAATAAATATGAAAAATCACGAGACGAAAACGGGGAGGAAAAGAAGTCCGTGTGGGTCTCACACACGGGTGGCGCGGGCCCACCCCTGGCCGCGCCACCCCCGTGTGAGAACGCCTCGGAACTCTTTTCCGTCCCGGTTTCCTCCTGTGACTTCGTTTCGATGTATAATTTTTACCTATTTAACCCCCCGGAGTCCCCGAGGTCTGTATATCGTTTTCTCGTCGTGTTTTGTTTCGGGCTGTTTCTGTCAGGAGTAGATCTTAAGCTTTGGGAAGTCATGGCCTCTTCAAGCGGGGACAAGGAGAAGACACCTCCAGAAGATGGCATCAAAGACTTCCGGCTGAAAGAAGAGGTTGAAAGAGAAGATGAGGAGGAAGATCAAGGTCCAAGGCCAAGCACCGTGATTGCCAGCATAGGGGTGGTGACAGATCATGACAAGTTCAAGAAGAGCGCTCGCATAAAGACCGGAGGAGGTGTGCCATATCACACTTTAGCTCCACGGGCATCTCCGCCAAGCCAAAGTCCCTTCCATACTCTAATTCATGAACATCAGTTCCAAAAGGTGCCCAAATCACGATTACCCTCTGGCTAGGATATAGACCGTTCTAACAATGCAGGGACAGGAAGCTCCAAGAGTGAAGAAGGATGGGGAAATAATTCCAAGAGCTGGGATTCTCTTGCTGACAGGTTCATGAACCGTATTGAGCACAATTCTGAGATGATTCGTAATCTCGAGTACAAGATTGATGACCTGAAGGACTTGATTGAGAAGCTTATTCGAGATTACCCACCGCCACCACCAAAGGAGTAATTCGTCATCGGTATAGGCATCCCCTTGGCTTGTTCCAAGCTTGGGGGAGTGCTGCGGTATCACGTCATTACCTTCTGTTTATTTACTTTTCAAGTAGAGTCTTATCATGAATAGAGAAGTTATCATATAGAATAGTTTGCAGTTGGGAGTATCCTCCTTAGTTAGTTATCTTTGTATCCCTTGGTGTGAGTTGCGGTGATGAAATATTAATGAGAAGTTTTATCGTTTACTTTTCGCACACTTTATGTTAGTCTGCAATCTCTCTTATGTGACTAGTCTTGTTGATTGGTATTGGTATCACATTGGGAACATGAGTAGATTTAGTTGGTTTTGGTAAACCTAGCTTGGTCAGTAGCAACTTTACCTTGAAGTTTGAGTAGAAAAGAATAAAGAAGTGCTTGTAGTTACATCACTTCAGTTTTCCTTATGATTGGCTTATAAGTATTGTTATTCTTAAAGTTAAAATCGTTGTACTTTCAAGGGAGTCTGCATGATTGTTCTTATTATATGTATGTTTGTTTGTTTCATGCAACTCTTATGCTTGCTACCCAACCTTGCTAGCCAAAAACCTGTACTGAGAGGAAATACTTCTCGTGCATCCAATTCCCAAAAGCCAAGTCACTTCCAAAGAGTCCACTATAAATTCCTATGCATGGTATTTTAAGCCATTCCAAGTAAATTTTCATGTGCTACCTTTCAAAAAACTTTCAAACACTTCTCATTTTGTGCCACTGTTTTTAGCTCATGAGGACGTAGTGGATGGGTTTGTTATCTTCCATACTAAATTAAGTACCCCTCGACTAGGCAGCTTCATCTGCTCGTCATTAATTTTGCAAGAGAGCTGGTCAGACCATTATAATCTTAATCTAAAAAGAAAGAAAAAGGCACTCCTCCAATGGATTGTGAAAGTTGGTCGGCACCCGATGGAATCGGTTAGCCATGGTTTGAGAAAGGAAAAAAGGTGGGGAGGAGTGCAAAGTTTTAAAAGAGCACCAATGTGCCAACTAATTAAACATCTCGGAACCGCTCTCACTTGTTTAGTAGGGAAGATATCAAGAACTCTGTTGCTAGTCGTTGACAAAAGCAACCACCTCTCAAAACAATTTTTACCTCTGTTTTACAAATGAAAAGCTCTAGCACATGTTTAATCTCTGCTTCCCTCTGCGAAGGGCCTATCTTTTACTTTTATGTCGAGTCAACCTATTTCCCTCTTTCTCAAGCAAGCATTTGAGTTGTTATGTTTCACTCATCCATATGTTGATCCATTTAATCATGTTTATTATCTTCCTTGTTTTGTATAATGCTTTTGTCTGAAGGAATACATCTTTGAAAGCTTTCTTTGAATGTAAAAGTTTACTTTGTGAGCATATAGTCTTTGCTATACTAGCTCCGTTTTAAAAGGCTCCGTTTAAAAGTGAGAATAGTTTGTTCTCCATCCCTTGACCAAGAACTAAGGTTTGCCACTGCCAATTATAATTTACCTTGTGCATTCTTATATGTGATTCCCTTTTACCTATTGCAAGTTTACATCTTATAAAGGGAAGTTGCTGTCTATTATAATTTGTGCCTTAGTGAATGTGATGCTTCTTGTTCGTATTTTGATTATCGACACTTCACTCCATAAACCTGTGGTCATGTTTATTGAGTTTAGCTTTTCGCTTGGGGACAAGCGAGGTCTAAGCTTGGGGGAGTTGATACGTCCAATTTGCATCACTATTTTGTATCATAATTTACTGTTATTCATTGATATATTTCATATTTAGACATGATACTTATGTTATTTCCTTTGTTTTCACATGTTTGATGATCATCGGAGGAGATGCTGCCGGAGTCAGGATTCTGCTGGAAAAAGGACCATCAGAAGACCATATTTTGAAGATCAGGAAAATTCCAGAAAAATACCCAAAAATTATAATTTCCCAGAAGACTCACGGAGCCAGAAGGAGGAGTCGAGAGGGGCCAGGGGTGGCCCACACGCTAGGGCGGCGCGGCTAGCCCCCTGGCCGCGCTAGCCCTGTGTGAGGGGCCCCTGGCCCACCTCTGGTCTCGCCCCTTTGCGTACATCATCGTCCCCGAAAACCTAAGTCAAGGGGGGGGTTCAGAGTGAGACACAGCCGCCTCTGCGGGGCGGAGAACACCAGAGAGAGAAAGCTCTCCGGCAGAGAGAAATCTGCCGGGGAAATTCCTTCCCGGAGAGGGGAGATCGTCGCCATCGTCATCATCATCGCACCGGACTTCATCGGGATCATCATCATCATCATCTCCATCACCAGCACTTTCATCTCCACCATCACCTCGCCATCCCGCTGTAACATCTTGAGTTGGATCTTGTTATATTCATAGGGGAAACTTTCCCGGTGTTGATTACTCTTGTAGTTGATGCTATTGAGTGGAACCGTTGAATTAAGGTTTATGTCCAGATTGTTATTTACCATTATTTCACCTCTGATCATGATCCATATGATGTCTCGTGAGTAGTTCGTTTAGTTCTTGAGGACATGGGAGAAGTCAAGATGTTAGTAGTGAATTATTGTTGAGAAATATTTAATGGTTTGATATTGTTGTGGTGCTATTTCACTAGTGGTGTCATGTGAACGTCGACTACATGATACTTCACCATTTATGGGCCTAGTGAGATGCATTGTGTATTTGGTCACCGACTGTGGGGTTGCTGGAGTGACAGAAACCTAAACCTCCGTTGGGAAACCATTGCACCAGGGAGCGTAGGATCCTAGAGATTAAGGCTGTGGTTAGATTTATCTTAATTACTTACTTGTATTTGCGGATGCTTGCAAGGGGTATAATCACAAGTGTGTATTTATCCTAGTAAGGGTAGTGCGCTAGCACAGGTTCACCCCCATAACACTTACCAAATCAATAAATACTATTGGCTCTATGAAGCGAAAGCTCTTGACAGAAACCTCCCGTGTGTCCTCGAGAACGTTTGGTTATTATAAGAACACAACCGGCTTGTCCTTTGCTGAATAAAGGATTGGGCCACTTGCTGCAATTGTTACTACTGTCTTTTATTTACTCGCACTTTATTTACTCGTATTACCAAATACCCCTGAAAACCTGTTTGCTAGTATTTACAGTGATTCCTTGATCAAAACTGCTCATCAACACCTTCTGCTCCTCGTTGGGTTCGACACTCTTATTTATCGAAAGTACTACGATACACCCCCTATACTTGTGGGTCATCATTGTCATTTATATCTCTTGAGCTCTTTTTCAGAGTTGCTTTGCCTCGGTTATCTCCACCGTGTGTGTTTCAGGTGTCTTGACATACGATCAGCACTAGGACTTATTTGCGGTGTACTTAGGATACCATACCTACAGCTCCACCATATATTCCTGGTTTGTCGTGTGATCGCTCTTATACCCTCGGTATTCACTTCATCACATCCGTGCACGAGCTTGATACTTCGTTCTGGTACGCACTACTATTCACTTTGGAACGGTAAGATTACCTTTTCTTGTCAGTTTTTGAGTGAGTTGTGAGCGGCACCACACGTTTTTGATTTCGTGCACTAATCTACTAATCATGTCTACTAGTGGTTATGATGTGATGCAGGAAAAAGATGGGGATACACCTGTGGTTTGGACAGACTTTGTTGGACTGCGCACTCATCTGGAGGGGGTGTTGGATCGCTCTACTGCCGACGCTGTGACTGCACATCAGCAACTCCAGTTCAAAGTGCAAGGCACCGCAGATACTGTTCAAGCTATGCAAGCTCAGTTCACTACTTTCTAGCACAGCATTGATCAGTTGAACCAATCCCTAGCGGAGCTGCGTCGGCCCATGGTACCACCGCCTGTGCAGCCTGCTGTTGACTTTGCTGATGATGACAGTGTCCATGACAATGCCAATCTACTAGGCCCCAATGCTCGTGGGCGTGGTCTTGGACAACATGGTCGGCCACCACATGGCCTCGGTGCCCGACGTGTAATACCTGCTGAGGATGATTTTCTAGGGAAGCCAAAGTTCTCGATACCTAGATTTGATGGTGAAGGTGATGTGGAGGATTACCTCACTTGGGAGCTCAAGATCGATAACCTGTGGCGTTTGCATGCTTACACTGACGATAAGAAGATCAAACTTGCATCCTCAGAATTTGATGGTTATGCCCTGCGTTGGTGGGATAATATTCTGACACAACGACGAGCAGCTCAGGAGCTTCCTGTTTTGCGATAGACAGAGATGAAGGAAATCATGCAGGCTCGTTTTGTACCCACCAATTATTTGCGTTCGGTTTTTGATAGATTGACACAGCTGAAGCAAGGATTTTTGACAGTTGATGCTTATTACAAGGAGATGGAACTATTGATGCAGCGATCGCGAGTTGAAGAGTCTAGTCAGATGACTATGCAACAGTTTTTGCACGGACTCAGACTTCCTATCAAGAACATCGTCCGGCATCATGTTTACAATGATATGAATCAGTTGCTTCACCATGCTATGGAGGCTGAGGCACAGCTTACTAAAGAGGCGCAACAAAAATCTCGCTTTTCACCTGCCAGTCGATACACTGCCAGGGCGCCTTCTAGCCCTGCCCCAGCGCCCCTTGAGGGGACTCCTACTCGCCCCTCCTCGTCCACTAGGCCAGCGACCTCTCGAGCTCAGTACAGACGTCCCGCTACCACACCAGCTGCTAGTTCTGGTTCGAGTGCCTCCGTGACTCGTGCTACTGAGAAACTATGTCATACATGTGGAGGCAAGGGACACTTTAAAAGAGATTGTCCCAACAACAAAGTGATAGTGGTTACTGAGAACTGATATGAGACCGGAGAAGATGCTGATCTGTTTGGTCCTGATGATGAAGGTGACGAGGGTTAACTCGACAAATGTCCTAGATGAAGGACTTAGGATCGGGGAGATAGGGCGTCGGATGAACTCGAAGGTAAAGTTTAGTCGAAATAGGTGTGTGTCGAAAGTAAACTTGGGTGTTCAACCTGGCTTGCTTTTAATCTGACCTACACCGTCCCCTCCTGGCCCCTATATATAGGTGGCCAGGTCTCGAGGATCGGGTAGGGTACGATACAGATTACAATATCGACATACGGTAAGAACTCGTATTCGACTATCATTACAATTGGGCCTAGCTTATTGGGCCTCAGGGGTACTCAACTAGCGGGCTCTATTAACTATACCCTTGTCAGTAGCCCCTGAGATTCTACCAGAATTGTAGATTCAGGTTGAATCTCTAATCTTCAAATCTTCGACTTGATCAATTCTTCGACTTCTTCTCATCTTCAAATCTTCGACTTTAGTCTTTTCGACTTATTTTCATGATATTCTTTCGCAAGGGGTTTTGATGAGCAAGCCTGACAACTCTGACGGATCAAGAGGTCAGTTAACTGCCAGAACAGATACTTGTCACCTACTTGAAATTCAATCCCCTTGGACTTGAATTCGGGATACCGGTCAAATCCACTATTTTGCCGCATTTAGGACTTACAAAGAATGAATCCCAGTGGTTCTCAGGGTACCCAGTGCGTCCACCAGGATTTTCTTCGCGTCGTAGACACGGATACATACCAGCAGAGCGCATCCATGTGCGTATACCAGGCCACATAGGACGGATCCCGGGGTCTTACCTTCGTGACAAGTCACGGCATTCGAGTCGCGTTGCGATAACGCAACTCGAGAATCTTATGTCGCAGTCAAATTTTGACTGAAAATATTCGGGTTTCTTTCAACCATAAAACTCGCTCCCGATGGGAGTAACACTCCTGCACTTCTCCAGTTTTACTGCTTTACTAAGAAATATCGTCGGGTGCGCGCTCAGCGCTCCCGATGGGAGTAGCCCCCGAGGCTATACTCGAAAAAGACTTTTTCGAGTATAGGCTCGAAATAGAGTGCAATCCATCATACTTCAACTCGAAATACTTCAACTTCAAGATACTTCAACTTTGAGATACTTCATCTTCGAGATACTTTTAAGAACACCTTGTCGTTGAATACGCGCCCACAACTCCATTAAAGATTTCTAGCCTCTATCTTTTTAAGAGTAGTAGCCCCCAAGGCTATTATCGAGAAATCCTTCACACATACTTTTCTTGTAAATTTTTTGCATTTGTCGGCGCCATTTTTTGCTCTGATAATATATTCTTTATGACATCAATGAATACGTCATCCTGTATCATTGCGAACCGTTGCATGGGCAGTACTGTAAATTTCTCAATTTTTGACCGTTAGTGGGCTGCCGTTTCCGCTCTTTGTGCCACGTCTCAGCCCACGATCCTTCTCCCAGAAGATACATAAGGGGCGTAGTGGGGGATTTTACTGTTTACCAGCTCGTTTCCTCCGCCGCCTCCATTGCTGATCTCCTCTGCTTCCTTCTCTCGCGCATAGCCCCCAAGCGAACTTCATACTGGATGCGCGTGAAATACCTGGCCACTAAGAGCACCATGGCCAAGACTTCTGCCACCAACTGGGTTCGCTCCACCATCACAAAGAAGGAGGTGGAGAAAGCCACGGCGGACGGCCTCATCGCCGCCGAAGATTCCATCAAATTCCCCAGTACTGAACGGATCCCGAAGCCCCCGAGCGGTTATCGGGTAATGTTCCTTGCTTTCCTCCTCCGTGGTTTCTCTCTTCCTGCCCACGAGTTTCTCCGTGGGCTTCTGTTTGTTTACGGTGTGCAGCTCCATCAGCTCACACCGAATTCTCTTCTGCACATCGCCTGTTTTGTGACTCTTTGCGAGTCCTTCCTGGGCATTGAGCCCCACTTCCTTCTGTGGAGGTCAATCTTTCGACTCTGCCCCAACGTTTCTTTGGCTAGGAAACCCGAGCTGGGCGGAGCTGTCGTTTCTGTGCGCTCTGAGGCGCAATACTTTGAATTTTCCATGGCCGCGTCTGTCCAAGGATGGAGGACAAAGTGGTTCTATATCAAGGACCGCAAATCCTCTCCTGAAGATGAATTTGGCCTACCTCCTTTTGATGCTTCCCAGGAGGTAAAGAAATTGACATCATGGGATACACTCCCCTCAGATGCAGAAGCGCAAGAAATTCTTCCTCTTCTTTCCCGCATCAAGGCTTTAAAAGGAGGTCAAGGGGGTGCTCTGTCGGGTATGCAACTCATGGCGTTTTTTATTTAACGTCGAGTTCAACCCCTACAGCACCGCCTTACCAAACTTTGGAATTACTCCGGCTTGGAGGATCCTACTCGCATATCTGAAGATCTGATATCGAAAGAAGATGTCGACAAGCGAGTCCGGAATCTCACCAAGCTCACGAAAGAACATGCAGTTGCGGATTTAACCGCTGACTTTTTCAACTCCATGCACCCTCTGCCTGAGGTATGTATCTTCGCGTTTACTTATTGCCGAACTATTCTTGGTTCGATTTGTGTTATTCTGTGCCTTTGCACTCTGCTAATTTATTCATATGCAGGGTCATCAGTTCCTTGTCTCTCATCCTCCTCTTCCAGAGGCAGGGCCCCTACCAGCTGATCTTGCCTCTCCTGCATCTGAAGCCCCCGAGGCTGACGAAAGTCAGGACGGAGATGATGTCGAAGAACCAGAAGAGGAAACTAGCTCGTCGACATCGCCTCCTCCTGTACTTGCTGAAGATGTTGGTGTCGACAAGAAAAGGAAGTGTGTCGACGAAATCGCTTCATCGAGTTCTGCAGCGGCTGGTAAAGCCCCCGTTCTCGCAGAAGATATGGAGTACTTTGACATGCTTGCATCGTAAGTGTTGTAGTCGAGTACTTCACTTGCATTGTTCTTGCCTTGTTTTCCGAACTTATATTTTTCCTGCAGTGATGATGAAGAACCACCAGCATATGCAACAGCTGCTCCACCACCTTCTCCTACGGCCATTGATGAGCCTATCAAACCAGATGTTGCACCAAGGGCTACCAGGTCTGGTGTGAAGAAGGTTCCTCAAACCCGATACTCTAAACGCTCAAAGAAGGCCAAAGAAGCCAAAGTTTCTCTGGAAGCCCATGCATCTACGGTTTCTTCTGATGATGTGAGCAATTCTTCTTTACTTTCTTTCCTTTCATGCACTTCTACTCTTACACACTTCTTTTTTCAGGCTTTAGTGAAGAGATTCATCGCCCTGGGCACGGAGTGTGCGGGGTACCTAAAGGTTGCGAAAGCTTCCAAAGGTACAATTTTGATGTCCCGTCATTACTTTTCTTCTGTGCTTTCTCTTTTCCCATTTATCTGACTCCCTTTCGTCTTCTTTTGTAGCTGCCTTAGCAACAGCCAATGCTCGGATTGCGTCGCTGGAAGCGGAGCTTAATGCTTCACGAAAAGCTTATGATGTGGCGACCGCTGCTAAAGCGAATGCTGAGAAGTCGCAAAAAGCTGCGCTTGGCAAGGCGAAGAAAGCTGAAAAAGCTTTAGCTGAAGCCAACAAGGAGCATGCTCAACGAGAGCAAGCCGTGGCATAGCGTCTTCACATGATGTTGACTGCCGCTGAAAGTAAGTGCTTTACCTTGTCTTCTATTGTCGACTTATGTTGCACTGTTGTACTTGTTGACACTTGTTTCTTCTTTTCTTTTCTATTGCTCAGATTTTACTGGGGTACCTCCGTCGTCCTTGCAAACGGACGATGATCCTCTTATGAATGCGGTTAACCTACTCGAGGAAAACTGAATATCTATCCAGGAGACCTTTGAGTTAGTTAACCGCGTTCTATCACGGCTGTTTGCTGGCTTGTGGCCGAAGAAAAGGGCGACAGTTCCGAAGGACAACTTGACTGAACTTGCCAAGTCCTTCGATACCACTGAAGACCCCACTCTCCAGCTGAAAGGCCTTTCCATTAAGCGCGGCGCCGAGGGTGCTATTGCTCTTTCTCTCGCTCATGGGACAAATTTTGACTGGGAGAGGGTTAGCTCCCCGCATGGCCACACCCGTGACGAGATGAAGGTTTTCTTCGAGAGGGCGAAGAAGTTGGCACCTGCATTGCTAACGACTATTTCTCCTTCGGCAGCCTCTGCGGTGCCTGTTGCACCAGCTTCAGCGGCGGAAAATCCAGTACCACCATCGACTTCTGGCGAGGAAGCTGCCGTGCCCTCCTCTGCCACAGAACACAATGCTGAGGTGGCGTAGACTCGGCTTTCTTTGTAGTTTTTTAGTTTTTCTCCTTTTGGATGCAAGAAGCTCTAGTTGCGTGCAACCCGAGAACCTTAGTCATAGGGTCTTGCACTTTATGTAAATATGTTTCCAGCGTATGAAGTATTATGCTGTCTCTCTGAAATGTCTTCTCCCTTCTTTTCCTTTTGGCTTGCAGTCGATGCGCGTCAATGATCCTTTGACTCATGTTACTGCTCCTTCCTCTGCCCGTGGATTCGATCCTCAGATTTCGTCGACTCCTAGTCGATGCAGTCAATGCGCAGAGTACTCTTCCAGGAATTCTGACCTTGAGGCTCGCCTAACTTTGGCCAAATGTCAGGCACAGATGGCTATTAAAAAGGCTAGCCAAGCTGGTAGCTATATGAAGAAAATCTCTTCCCTTGATGAAAAGGTCTCCAGTTTGATGGCGAAGGTTATTCATAGTGAAGAATGCGAATCTTTCATCCTTGGTATTGTCGAGTCTGCTTGCGAGATGTTGCGATGTGAGTTTTCTTTCGACTCTTCCTTTCCCTGCTTGTGCACTGCTGTTTTTTGTGACATCTTTTGCCATTGTAGGTACTTGTTTAGATTTTGCTGCTGAGGAACGTCGAGTTGCTGAGCGAAATGCGGCTTTGGAGAAAATGTCGACTGGCTGTGAGACTTTGTGGTCTGATCCTCGATGCTGGAGCGCCATTGTATTGCTTCAAGACCGTGTCCAGCATATTGGCGAGTCAGTTGATGGTTGCCGGCGAGCTCTCACAACTATGCACTCCGTTATGCTTCCTCGTAATCCTTTGCCTGCAACTTTCCCACTTCTTCTTGATACTTTCAGATCCAGCCATCGTATTCATAGGTTGATAGAGCTGAACTTAGTGGCTGGTGCCAATTTTGCTCTTGGGTGGATACGCAAGTGGCACCCTAGGCTGAATTATAGCACGATGTCCCTGAGTTTGGCTCCAGGTGGAGCTAGCCTTCAGGTACATATGGAGAACACGCTGCAACCTGCTCGCAGACTCGTAGCTAGGCTTCTAGAGGCGGATGCTGCATTTTTCCACGAGAATCATTATCTAGATCCTTTAGGCGTAGATGATTCTGACAACCCGATATTGTAAGGTGTACGTGGAACGCGAGAGTTTATTTATTTCGTGACTATATGTCTGAAACTTATTCTCAAGGCGTATTTGTATGATTCGTGCGTTTGCCGCATCTTCTCGTTGAAAGACTCGTAAACTCGAATATGAGGAACGCTTTGTCTTTATTTATACTTGTAATGTAAGATACATGGGGTGACCCAAGAGATCCGGCCTATGACCTATGCTCTGGATCTAGAGGGCATTCCCTATGGTATAACTCGTGGCTTTTACAGCCGTTACTTTTCTATTCTACTCTTTTGGTGCTTATGCTATCATGGTTTGCTCTTCTTTTCCTGTGTCTTTGTCTTCTCCTGATGCTTCTACTCGTGGTTTCTTCGTCTCGGGCTCCGTAGCGCGTCCCTCGAGTAGCTTGATGCCTTCTGCAGTCGTGTTCTTCACCTTTTCTGCATAGTTGGCTATCATGCCAAAGTTTTGCGCCATCTTGTGGAACTCCCTGTCGCAAAGGTCTGAGACTTCAAAACTTCCTTTGACTGTAATTATTCCCCTTGGACCTGGCATTTTGAGTACCAGATATGTGTAATGAGGTACTGCCATGAATCGCGAAAACGTGGGCCGTCCGAGGATTGCGTGATATTGAGATGGCCAGTCCATGACTTCGAAGTCGAGCTTTTCTCTCCTGTAGTTTTGTCGGTTGTCGAAGCAAACATTGAGTGCTATCCGACCTAGTGGGTAATTGGCACTTCCTGGCACGATCCCGTGGAAGGAACAATCTGTTGGTTTCAGGAACTACAGCGATATGTGCATTGCCCTGAGTGTTTTTGCATATATCAGGTTGATCCCACTTCCTGCGTCCATGAATATTCTGTCGACATCATACGCGCCGATTTGAGCTTTGAGTACCAGAGGCGCGTTTCCTGGCCGAGGTACTATTATAGGATGGTCTTCTTTGTTGAACTCAATTGGTTGTTCTGACCAATGCAGATACTCTGTTGCGGCTGGGGGTGAAATGACTGCTAGATTGACTTGTCGAGTTATACTCTTTTCTTCTTTGTTCGACTTGGGCATAGGTTGTATCATTGCTGTGATGTGTCCTTTTGATGGGACATACCCTTCGTCGTCGTCGTGTCCCTTGTTCTGCTGGTCTTGTCCTTGAGGAGTTCCTTTGTTTCCTTGCTGATTTGTCGGAGGATTGTTACTTCCTTCGAATCCTTGTCGCCTTGCTTCGGTTTGTTTGTTTATTGCTGCTTCTTGTAGTTTTAAGAATGTTGTGCAGTCTTTCATTGCGTGCCTTGATACTCGCTTCCCGTCGACGAACGCTGAGTGTATATGACAAGGCCCGTTGAGCATATCTTCTGGTGATGGGTTGTATTCTCTGGATTCTCTTGTAGGGAACTTCTTATAGTCCTCGTTTCCATAGCTTCGATATCCCGAGCTTCTGCGATCATTTCCTTGATAGCTGTTGTCTTTATATCCTGCGGCGACTTGGCTATGCGGGCTGTAGATGTCGTAGTTTCGGGATCGTCTCCTTTGACTTCCATATCTGTTCCTTCTGTCGTCCTCTGGAGATCGCGTCCGCTTGTTGTTGCACGCATCTTCTCCATCTGCGAATCTGTTTGCCGTGTCCATGAGGTCTGACACTGTTTTCGGCTTGATTCTACCCATCTCTTTGACTAGGTCTCTTCGCCTTAATCTGATAATGAACGCGTCTATTGCTCTTTCGTCTGAAACTTCGACTGCTGAGTTTTTGATGAGGCTCCATCTTTGGATGTATGCCCGTAGTGTTTCGTCGCGTTGCTGTACGCACGCTTTGACTTCTTCTATTGATGCTAGCCGTTTGTATGTCGACCTGAAGTTGCTAGTAAATTGCTTTGTGAGGTCTTCCCAGCTTCCAATGGATTCTTTCTCTAGTTTGCTCAACCATGACCTTGCTGCGCCGGTGAGGTGTAGTTGCAAACTTTGCATTGCTGTTTCTTTGGTTCCTCCTAATATTTGAACTGCTTGTAAGTAATCTGCGAGCCACGATTGTGGTTCCTGTGATCCATCGTACTTCTGCTGATCATGAGGTAGCTTGAATCCCATGGGAACTGGAGTGGTGCGAACCCTGCGGGTAAAGCATGATGCCCCCATCTCTTTTTCGTCATCTTCATAGTCGCGTTTTCCATTCGGGGATCGTGATCTTCGAGTCCGACCGTGCTGTTTAGGTGATGGCGATCGAGATCGTTGCTTGCTGCTTCTATGCCGAGGACTGTTGTGACGGCGAGGTGATCTTGCTTTATGTACTTCCTTGTGATGATGTGCTTCTTCTCCTTTTGCTGATAGCTTATGGCCCACCATGTTGAGTCCGTTCAATGCTGCTCTATGCATGTGCTCCCTAGGATCTCCTGGACTTGGTCGAGTTGTGAGCAGATATGCTTGCGCTGCTACTAATGCTGCTTCAGGGGTTTTCGGTAGGATGTTCCCCTGCTCGTCGACCGATAGGAAGGACGAGTCGAGGTTTTTCGAGATACTTTGCCTGTCGGAGTACTCGAGGTTGTCATACCTTGAGCCATGTCGACGATTTTTCCTTGCGTTACTGTATGATGCGTCGCTTCGTGCTTTGCGAGCAGCTTCGCTAGCTGCAATGGCTGAATCTTTTCTTCTTTGTATCTCTATCTTCTCCTTTGCTAATTGCTTTGCTTGCTGCCTTAGGGCGTAATGATACCCAAAAAGCATGTCCTTGCTGGAATTTGATGGTATTGGCGTGCCGTGTTCTACGGCTTCTCTTATTATTTTCCACTCGTCGACTGATAGTCGAATTTTTTCCCTGGCTGTGAGGGATTCGACTGTTTGCCCTTCTGCTAGGTGATTTGCTCCTCTGTCGATATTTGCTGGGTTTATCACTGGGTTGTTATTTTCATCGAATTCTTCTGAGTTGTCTCCCACAATGGCGAGCACCTGGCATTGTTTGCCGATGTTACTATTGAAACTTGAGAAGATCGAGTCGCCATCTTCAGAAAGCTCTAACCCTGTTTTCCATGTGTCTGTTGATTTGTCTGAGATACTGTCGAGGCAGATCACGAGATCATTGAGTTGGACTCCTTCGTCGAATTTCTCCTTCGCTTTGTTGTCTTCTGCGATTTCTTTGAGTTCTTCGCCTAGGCTGACCGGCGAGTTTACCTCGCTGGATGAACCGTCGGAATATTCCATCATTGCTACTGTTTCGGGCTCACTTGCCGACGGATCTTGTTTCGTCGGATCTGAGAGGCGAGATGAGCCCGATGGCCCAATGAGGATGCTCAAACTTCCAATTGTCAACTCCATCTCTTGATTTTTGTCGACTTCTGCACTGCTGTTGGCTAAAAGCAAAAAAGCCGTCGAATTCATGATCCCAACGCCCAAGCTCCCCACGGTCGGTGCCAATTGACGAGGGTTAACTCGATAAATGTCCTAGATGAAGGACTTAGGATCGGGGAGATAGGGCGTCGGATGAACTCGAAGGTAAAGTTTAGTCGAAATAGGTGTGTGTCGAAAGTAAACTTGGGTGTTCAACCTGGCTTGCTTTCAATCTGACCTACACCGTCCCCTCCTGGCCCCTATATATAGGTGGCCAGGTCTCGAGGATCGGGTAGGGTATGATACAGATTACAATATCGACATACGGTAAGAACTCGTATTCGACTATCATTACAATTGGGCCTAGCTTATCGGGCCTCAGGGGTACTCAACTAGCGGGCTCTATTAACTATACCCTTGTCAGAAGGTGAAGATGCTTATGCTGACTCTTCTCCTATTATTGTTGTCTCTCCACGTACGTTGAGTGTGCAGCCCAATATTGATTCTCAACGCTGCAACCTGTTTCAAACCAAGGCACTAGTTGGTCCCAATAAAGCTTGCAAGGTGATCATTGATGGCGGAAGCTGTCGCAATCTCGCAAGTAAGGAGTTATGTGCCAAGCTGGGTTTGAAGTATTTACCTCATCCTAACCCATATTATATTCAGTGGTTAAGTGACAATGGTGAGATGAAGGTAAACTACATGGTACGTGTGAACTTTGAGATAGGGCCATACAAGGATTCTATAGATTTTGATGTGGTTCCTATGACGGTTTGTCATCTCTTATTGGGTCGGCCCTGGCTCTATGATCGACATGTGCAACACAATGGTCGAGCCAATACTTATCACTTGGAGTTCAAGGGCAAGAAAATCAACCTACTGCCTATGTCACCGCAGCAAATTGTTAAGGAATCTCGTCAGAAGACTGAAGTGAAACTTGAACAGCCACCTCCACGAGATAATGTAACAGCCGTGAGTGATATAACGAAAAGTGAGGGAGTGCCCAACTTGTTAGTTTTAGCCACCAAAGAAGACATGAGAGAATTTTGTGAGGATCCTACAGCCATGCCTCTTGTGCTCATATACAAGGGCGAGGTCTTAGTTTCTAACGATATGCAACCTGTTTCTCTTGGTGTCTCCACTGTTTTGCAGGACTTTGATGATGTTTTTCCGGCGGAGGTACCTGCTGGGCTGCCACCATTACGAGGCATCGAGCACCAGATCAACTTGATCCCTGGCGCCTCCTTGCCCAACCGCGCCCCCTACAGGACCAACCCCGATGAAACAAAGGAGATACAAGCACAAGTGCAAGCTCTTCTGGATAAAGGGTACATTCGTGTCTCTCTTAGTCCTTGTGATGTTCCTGTGATTTTGGTGCCGAAGAAAGATGGTACATGGCGCATGTGCGTAGATTGTAGAGCTATAAACAACATTACTATTCGATATCGTCATCCTATTCCCCGTCTCGAGGATATGTTAGATGAATTGAGTGGTGCTGCTATTTTCTCTAAAATTGATTTGTGTAGTGGTTACCATCAAATTCGCATGAAAGAAGGAGATGAATGGAAAACTGCTTTCAAAACTAAATTTGGCTTATATGAGTGGCTAGTCATGCCTTTTGGTCTTACTAATGCACCTAGTACATTCATGCGCTTAATGAATCATGTTTTGAGAGAGTTCATTGGTCGTTTTGTGGTTGTCTATTTTGATGACATACTTATTTACAGCCGCAATGAAACTGAACACTGTGCTCATATTAGACAAGTTTTGCAAGTGCTGCGTGATAATAAATTGTATGCTAATCTTGAGAAGTGCACATTTGCAAAAGATAAGGTCATATTTCTGGGTTATGTTGTTTCTAAGCATGGAGTAGAGGTAGATCAATCTAAAATTGCTGCTATTCAAGATTGGCCTACTCCCATGAATGTTAGTCAAGTACGAAGTTTTCACGGTCATGCTGGTTTTTATCGCCGTTTTGTGAAAGACTTTAGTACTATTGCTGCACCATTAAATGAGTTAACGAAGAAAGGTGTTCCTTTTGTGTGGGGCGCAGCCCAAGATCATGCATTTGATGAATTGAAACGTTTGCTTACTTCTGCACCTTTACTTGCATTGCCTGATTTTTCAAAGCAATTTGAAGTTGAATGTGATGCTAGTGGTATTGGCATAGGTGGCGTTTTGATGCAAGAGGGTCGTCCTATAGCTTATTTTTCTGAGAAATTATCTGGTGCTAGACTGAATTGTCCTGTTTATGATAAAGAATTGTATGCACTTGTTAGAGTTCTTGAGGTTTGGCAACATTATTTGTGGCCAAAAGAATTTATCATACATTCTGATCATGAAGCTTTGAAATATTTGAAAGCACAATCCAACCTGCATAGGCATCTCGCTAAGTGGGTTGAGTTTATTGAATCTTTTCCGTACATCATTAAACATAAGAAGGGAAAAGATAATGTGGTTGCTGATGCTCTCTCTAGGAAGAATATGTTATTGACACAACTTGATATTAATATTCCTGGTTTAGAGAGTATTTGTGAGCTTTATGCAACTGATCATGATTTTGCTGAACCATATCGTTTGTGTGTTTTGAAAAATGCTTGGGAGAAATATCACATACATGATGGGTTTCTATTTCGAGCTAACAAACTATGTGTTCCGGAGTCGTCTTTGCGTTTGCTCTTATTGCAGGAATCACATGCTGGAGGTTTGATGGGTCACTTTGGGCGTGAGAAGACATTACTCATGCTAGCTGATCACTTCTTTTGGCCCAGGATGAGGCGTGATGTGGACAGGTATGTGCGGTGCTGCATTGTGTGCAACACATCCAAGTCTAAGCTGAAGCCTCACGGTTTGTATACACCACTACCTGCACCTATTACACCATGGGAAGATATTAGTATGGATTTTGTGCTAGGATTGCCAAAAACTAAACATGGTCATGATTCTATATTTGTGGTAGTGGATAGATTCTCTAAAATAGCACACTTTATTGCATGTCATAAGAGCGACGATGCGTCGCATGTGGCTAACCTGTTTTTCAGGGATATTGTACGCTTGCATGGAGTGCCCAAGACTATTGTTTCTGACAGGGACGTCAAGTTCATGAGCTACTTCTGGAAGACCTTATGGGGAAAGCTGGGAACAAAGTTGTTGTTCAGCACTACATGTCATCCCCAGACTGACGGCCAGACCGAGGTGGTGAATCGAACATTGTCACAGTTGCTGAGGACAATGATCAAGAAAAATCTGCGGGAGTGGGAAGATTGTTTGCCGCATGTGGAGTTTGCATACAACAGGGCGGTACATTCTACTACTCAGCTTTGTCCGTTTGAGGTGGTGTATGGCTTCAAACCTATTACACCACTAGATTTGTTGCCTCTTCCATTGCATGAGAGAGTTAATATGGAGGCATCAAAGAGAGCTGATTTTGTGAAGAAAATTCATGAGAAGACTCGAGAGGCTATTGAGAAGAAAGGGAAGAATACTGCTACTGCTCGCAACCAGTCAAGAAAGCAGGTTCTTTTTCAGCCCGGTGATATGGTATGGGTGCACCTGCGCAAGGACAGATTTCCTTTGCTTAGGCGTTCCAAGTTGAGGCCCCGAGGTGCTGGTCCCTATAGAGTGCTTGCCAAGATCAATGATAATGTGTAATGACCCGCCTTTTACTAAAGGCAAATCTCCTGTGTATCTGTGCCATTCCCTGGATCAGTAGATAGCACCACAGTACAAAATATAGTAATCATTGCAATAGCATCAATATTACATCGTAAATCCAGTTACATAGGTCTTCTACCTTATGAGTACACAGCATAAAGCATAGTTGCAGTGAGCTTCCATCTTCATCAAGTGCCACAGGCAGACGTGTTGGAATGTAAGCTCGAGATCCTACTCCTGGTTCCTTACTCGAAATAAAACCTGCACGTTTGAATATGCAGCCCCAGAGGGGTCAGTACAATGATGTACTGGCAATTGACACATATTTGGTGGCATTTCTGTGGAAAGACTATACTACATGACATTTGGCTGGTGGACCTCATAGGCTGATTTGCATAAAGCCAATTTTATCCTATAATCCATTTTAATACTTTCTTTCAACAAATTTTTATTTTTCAAGGGTCAAGACAACCCCCATACACTACATACTGGCCGGTATGTAGTTCTGGGCGCAACTCAACAAAGTTCGGAACCTCAGGCACCACCACCCCTTGGAGTGTATGGTCCTTAGTTCCTACCTAGGGGTTTCTAGACAAATTTTTAATAATTCAGAATCGGTGATGAGATTATTCCGTACATTCCATGTCTAGAGACTCAATTGTCCATGACCGAGGACACGGCTAATCGATTAGATTTAAACACCCTGCAGGGGTTGTGCACTTTCACCTTACGATTCATTTTATGCCCATACATAAAATGAAACGAGACCTTTTAGAAGGAGAGAGCAACTAACTTGGCAAGCACCGCTCCCAACCTATAATTTGACTACCACCACTTCTTGCCGTCAAGTTGCGCTCCCACATTCTAATCAGTCAAGACAGAGCCCATAATGTCATAAGGCTGCACTGGAAGTACAATAAGCATGGAAGACATAGCCATCTCTTTATTCCTGGGTGGCCGACCACAAGTGTACGCCCAGGCAGCAACTACACAAAGTGTAGCCCCAGGTCGCCACTCAACACCACCTCCATTATCAAACCAATCCACCCAGGTGTTTCATTTTAGTTGAAGTTCTATAACTTTTCACGAAACACATTTTAAGTGATCTTAGCATGGCATCAAAGTTAACGAAGAATTTAGCATCCTAACAGGTGGGGTTTGAGGGGATAGCTACACACTACTAGGATCTAAGCATTTGATAAAACAGTTGAGTAAAACACCTATCATGCATACTACAAGAGGTGAACATACTAATGCATAATAAAAATGGGTAGGGGACATGTGTGTCACTTGCCTTTTGAAGATCACGACGTTCCACTTCTCTCAACTAAGCACGTAGCTCTTCGCACCAACTATAGCACAGAAATAACATAACATAAACATACCATACCAACACAATCAAACAATTGAAAGGTGTTTGTATAACAATTTAGATTTATTGATATGTCATGACAAGAAAGATAGGGCAAAGGATCATGATTTGTGAGATATGGATTTGAGAGTTTAGCTGGGGAAGATCAATATGATATGAGAGAGAATTGGACTAGGCAATATAATTGATGTAGTTTTTATGCTTTATCAAAGCATATAAGAGTTTTAGGAATAGCTCATGTGTAATAGATTACACAAGAGTCAATTTGTGCAACTACAACACTATTGAGTAAATGTGACAACAATTACTCTTAAATAGTATCTATTTGCACTTAGGAACTAGACTAGGTTTTAAGAATGCTTGAACAACTCAATTAGCACATTTGCAAGTTGAATAGTTCAATACATGTGAACAAAACTAAGTAGGCATTGGATTGGGTATGAATGATTGATATTTGAGGACATGGCTCAAATGGTTCATGGATCAACATGGTGTATAACACATACTATGGTACGGGTTATAACAACACCACATTAACAAAATCTAGGTTTGAGATGAATTCATATTCTACTCAAGTAGCACAATTGCAATTTGGGTACATATGAATTAGACAAAATTATAATGAGTGAGATCTCTATGCTTTATTAAAGCATATTGAATCTTAGAATATCTCATGTGGGTAAATCACATAAGAGACGAAATAGTGCATTAGCAATACTATTGAATAAGTGTAACAACAATTATTCTTAAATAGTATATATTACACTTAAGCTTAGGCTAGGATTCTTATAACATTGAAGTACTCAATTAACTCAAATGCAAATTGAATAGTTCAATGCAGGGCTAAGATTTGAGTAGACATGAGTAATTGGCTATATGAAATGGATATGTATAGATGATGCTTGAAAACAAGGCTTAAGGTTCCTAATGAGTAAATGGGATTGGGTTAAGTACTATGATGTTGATTTGATCAATACCATAGTAGCAAAGGTAGAAACTAAGATTGAAAGTATCACACTTTACTCAAATGACACATTTGTAATTTGAATAAGTGGGTACTATGCAAGATAGGTCTAAGTAGATATGATCTTGATCAAGATATTGTTTAGGCAACAATGATGGCTAGGTATGATTTTAGGATTTGCTAATGTAGAAGGAATCACTGATTGAAATAGAAATAGAATTAATCTATATAGGAATACTCAAATTCTCATATTAGAATTTGAATAATTGTGAAGTGGTTCAAGAAATTATGGGAGTGATGCTACTGGATAGCTTGCAGTAATTCAAAGTCACTGCAATGGGAATCACTCCAAAATCATTTATAGAATTCAAACTATGATCAGAATAGTGATTTGGATAGATTTGAATGCACAAAGTGTGTGCACGTATCAAATTTGGATTTTCTTGATCCTATGATGTTCTACAAGTTGAGAGGATTCCAAGGACTACAAATTTGTAATTTTTGGATACTTGGTTCTAAAGATATGAATTAATCAAGCTAATAGAAGGTTTGATTCCAATTTGAAAATAGTTTCAAATTGAGCCCATAAAATATAAGATTTTATGGTACTGCTGGATTCTAGATGTTCTAAGGATTCCAACAGTATATTATTTGTTATTTTTGGACCTACAGAATAAAAGTTATGATTTTTCAAAGACTTGGATCAAATCTGATTCGAAAAACCTATTTGAATTCTATTTTGATTCAGACAGGGCCACGTGGCGCTACGGTATTCGCTGGTACCGCTTCGTTTGGATCAGGAACTGAGGCCGTTGGATTTAAAGGGATTTGGATGGATTAGATCATCCCATACCGGTTCAGTAAGTGACTTGATCTGGGGTGTTGGATCTCGATCGGACGGATCAGAGAAGATCTGAGAGAGGTCCTCACCTAGGGTTTCGGCGAGGTCAACTCCGGCGAGGTAGCGGCCCAGGTGTCGACCTCCGGTGATGCTCTGGTGGTCTCCGGTGAAGATGAAGTGGCCGACGAGGTTTGCAGAGGCGTGGTGATCCTGCGGGTGAGGTTGCCGACCTCGATTGTTTCCTACAGAGGGGGAGGAGGGCGACTGGAGCAGGCGCGGGCGGCGAGGTGCTTCTGTCGACGAATGGATGCATCATTCTGCAGCGCAAACGAGCAAATGGAGGTCTTCAGGGGAAGCTCTGTGACCAGGGAGAAAGGTTGGGAGGAGGAGGAAGGCACGAACTTACTGGGGAGTGTTGATTTCGTCCGGGAACGTCCGCAGGTACAGGCGACTCCGGCGAGAAATTCCGCCAGCCTGGCGGCACGATCTGCAGGGGAAGGAAGGGGGGGATGGAGAGGAGGGGTAGGGAATTTATAGGCGTGGCTGGGGCGTCGTTTCCGCTGCGGATTAACGAGGGGGAGTGGGGCTTGATCGGCGACGTCGGTTACCAGTGAGGAGTAACGGCTGGGGGAGGGAGAAGAACCTGACCGGTGGGTCCGGCCTGTCAGCGGGGAGAGAGAGGGGAGAAGAGTACTGCTTCGGGTTTGTTTTCCTGGGCCGCGGGCTGGTTCCTCTTCTGGGCCGAAAGGGTTCCCGGAGGTCCAGTTTCCTATTTTTTTGTTTTCTTTTCTTCTTTTCCTTTTTCTGTTTTCTATTTCTTTCATAACTTTTGCATTTGTTACTCAAATGACTTCAAACCAAATGCAAATGTTTTCTAAAATTCAAGGTATCAAAGTGGGACAGTAAGAAACAGGTTTTCAAAATAAAATATGTTTTTGAATAAAACTTTATGTGCATAGCATAAAGGTTTTGCTTGCATAACAAAAATAGAACTAGGGTTTGAGAATAAATCTTTTGAAAATAGGAGAATAATACTTTATAAAATAATGTTTGAAATTATATTTCAAACTTAAAATATAATCTTTACTAAATAAAACACATCTGTGATTCACTCCTTTGCAAGCATGCTTGCATAGGTTTGAATAAAGGCTGGAAAATAGTATTTTAATACTTGGTCTTTCTCAAAGAAGTTCTTCAAGAAATAAATATAAAGTTTAAAATAGTTTTCTAATAAAGCTTTCAAATAGACAAAAAAAATTTTAAATCCCTGTGAATTTTCAATCAACACAAGCAAAATAAAAGCAAAATTTCCCCCCAAAATTTGATAAAATCTTGGGTCGTTACAGACTACCACCCTTAAAAGAAATCTCGTCCCCGAGATTGGAGAGGCTAGAAAGAAAGTAGGTATTTGGTTATCCGGGTTTTGGTATCTGGGTGGCTACCACCCTTAAAATAAAATTCCTCTTGGTGGTATCTTGACGCTTCCTTAGGCACTTGCATTTTGTTCCCAGCTTGCATTCACCGTTGTGTCATTTTCCTTGAACTTGCTCTTCTCAGAAATTTTGATGTCCACAGCTATGTTCAAAAGTGGGCATACCAAGGGTTCCATCCAATTCTGGTGATAAGCAGATATCATCCATCGCGTTGTCATCAACAAGGTAGTCCACATCGTCCAAGAATGTGTATCTAGCCTTTTCTTGGTCGGTCCTCACCAAGGCCAGGTAATCAGATAGCTCATCGCTATACTCCTTGTTGCTTTTTAGCTGATTTTCGTTCCAAGAATCTCAAAAGATTATTTAGTGTCAAGTACTGCATGCTTGCCTCACGAACATGATGAGACCACACATCCCAATGAATTAGGATGGCATCTCCTTGCAGTCTTCTCAAGCATTTCATAGGGGTAAACAAGGTGGACTCTATAAGAGGTACTTACATCCTTTAAGGGATGGAAGGTCGCCTTATAACCAGTATTGTTGAACCCATTCAAGTTACCGGAGCAAGTCGTGCTACTTGCCACAGGTATCAGATGGTCCTTAAGAATTCCTTTAGCAACCGTCTTCATAGTTGTTGAAAGGCGCTGAACAACTTGATCATTTCTCAAAGATGAACTCCTTTGCGGGGAAAATGGTTCTAACGAAGCTCTCATGGCCAGGAAAATAGTTCCATGGATTTGGAGATTTGCTTCATAACATCGCAGGTCGGGATGGGGTAGACTTCGGTGGTGTAAAGCTTTGGAATCCGGAGGCGATCTCATGGGTAGTGGTGGTTGTCTCTGTTGTGTCTTTCTGGAGAGGAGTGATCTCTCTTTTATTGGCTCGGGAAGGTAGCTGAACAAGTCACGTAGGGAGTTGATACGAAGAGTCGGGGAAGGTGAACTGAACAGGCAGCAGCCGATACTGAACAGTCTTCGTATTCAAGTCCACTGAGCAAAACGTTTCTGATTCGTGTAGCCATTCAAAAGTCCAAGTTCTCACCGTATTCCTACGTTTTGGCCACTGGCTCACTATAAGGGATGTAACATATTATCCTCCTAAGGTTATGGTTTAATGACGCCGTCTCTCATATAGGTATGTCTCTCTAGATTCACCATTCTTCATACAAGAGCGAACAATAAGAGTAGTCGTCATGGGGGCCAATCCATGTCGCACCCAATCATTACCTTGTATTTGGTTTGGTGCATCTCGTATTCTAACTCTTGGTCAACCTCACTAGCTTTTAAACAAAAGTTTTGTTGAAATTGGAACCAAGTTCCCAAATCCTATTTTGAAACTTGAAAACAAAATCTATCGTTCCTAGCTAGAGGTTTTCAACAAAGCTCATGGCGATAATCCTTAAGTTGTAGATCCTTTGGTTTGCCATTTAAGAGGAAATAAAATCCTTTCCATTGCTCTGTTTGTTCTTTCCATTGCTCTGTTTGCTCTTTCCATTGCTTGCGTAAGGTGGTTGAATAGTATTACTTCCACATTAGCTACACCTTGAGGTGTCTTCTTATTGTTTGCGAGGTATCCTTTAGCTATCCTAGCTTACTGTAGTCTTGGGGTATCATCCTTTGTGCACCCTCTTGCGTAATGTTTCAGTCTCTTGTACTCGAAACACTACCTCTTGTTGTTGTACTCTGTATCCTTATCTCCAACTGAGGGTCATTGTAGTTGTTCTGTCGTTGAGAAAACTTTGGTTTGGGTTTTGGGATAAGTTTAGGTCTTAGCATAGATGAGAAATAGATAGAAAAGATCTAAGGAAGAAAAATTCTTACCCAAAATAATAGATCAAAACAATTTATCCTACAAGCAATATCTAACGAACATTCATCATAACAAGCAAACTAGTTTTCAAACAAACGGGAAGGTACGATCATCCACAAGTCGGTATGACCATAACGTTTATTACACGTCATTGCTTATTAAAATTTCCTAGATGGAGGTCCAACTAAGCCTTCTTGGTTTTCTTCTAAGCAGATCCATTGTTCGGGTCCAGCTGCTTCAGTAGATTGGTAACTTGCTCGTCCTTGGTTTTGATGAGGTCTCTTTAAACACTAAGTTCAGATACCAACCTTTCCATGTCACCTTGAAGTTGGTTTATGGTTTCCTTCAATGTAGTAGTGTCTTCCTTTTCTTCTTGGAGGTCTTGCTGAGTATTATGAAGTCTCCACTTGAGTCTTTCTCCAAGCTCTTTTATTGCTGACCAAGCAGCACATCTTGCTGAGTCAAGGAATGATGGATACATCTCGGAGTTGGTGAACATCCAAAGTCCCATCTTCTTGTGGTCATCTTCTTTATTCTTGTATAAGTGAAGCTGCACCCACCAATATTCTTCACCGTCATCAATCACGGGAAATCCTTTGTAAACAGCTTCTCCTTGCATTCCCATGCTTAACATGAGGTTCTTCAAGGCTTTGGGAAACTCAGTCTCACACTTCAGGGTCATGTTCATCACTAGGCTTTTAGTAGTTGACATCGAATCCATCAAGAAAGGACCAGTGGGGTGGGTCATCTAAATTAGAAAGAAGAGTAGTGTAAAACAATGAGTGGGGTAAGTTCTTACAAGAAAATTTCAAACTGAGAAGTATATAGATTGATTTCATTTTGAAAACTGAATTGATTTTCTTGTGAAGGTGAGAAAAGAATCCTAGGGCTTCCTAGTCTATTCCAAACCTAGGGTCTCGATCCTACATGCAACACTATGCTCTGATACCATTTGTAATGACCCGCCTTTTACTAAAGGCAAATCTCCTGTGTATCTGTGCCATTCCCTGGATCAGTAGATAGCACCACAGTACAAAATATAGTAATCATTGCAATAGCATCAATATTACATCGTAAATCCAGTTACATAGGTCTTCTACCTTATGAGTACACAGCATAAAGCATAGTTGCAGTGAGCTTCCATCTTCATCAAGTGCCACAGGCAGACATGTTGGAATGTAAGCTCGAGATCCTACTCCTGGTTCCTTACTCGAAATAAAACCTGCACGTTTGAATATGCAGCCCCAGAGGGGTCAGTACAATGATGTACTGGCAATTGACACATATTTGGTGGCATTTCTGTGGAAAGACTATACTACATGACATTTGGCTGGTGGATCTCATAGGCTGATTTGCATAAAGCCAATTTTATCCTATAATCCATTTTAATACTTTCTTTCAACAAATTTTTATTTTTCAAGGGTCAAGACAACCCCCATACACTACATACTGGCCGGTATGTAGTTCTGGGCGCAACTCAACAAAGTTCGGAACCTCAGGCACCACCACCCCTTGGAGTGTATGGTCCTTAGTTCCTACCTAGGGGTTTCTAGACAAATTTTTAATAATTCAGAATCGGTGATGAGATTATTCCGTACATTCCATGTCTAGAGACTCAATTGTCCATGACCGAGGACACGGCTAATCGATTAGATTTAAACACCCTGCAGGGGTTGTGCACTTTCACCTTACGATTCATTTTATGCCCATACATAAAATGAAACGAGACCTTTTAGAAGGAGAGAGCAACTAACTTGGCAAGCACCGCTCCCAACCTATAATTTGACTACCACCACTTCTTGCCGTCAAGTTGCGCTCCCACATTCTAATCAGTCAAGACAGAGCCCATAATGTCATAAGGCTGCACTGGAAGTACAATAAGCATGGAAGACATAGCCATCTCTTTATTCCTGGGTGGCCGACCACAAGTGTACGCCCAGGCAGCAACTACACAAAGTGTAGCCCCAGGTCGCCACTCAACACCACCTCCATTATCAAACCAATCCACCCAGGTGTTTCATTTTAGTTGAAGTTCTATAACTTTTCACGAAACACATTTTAAGTGATCTTAGCATGGCATCAAAGTTAACGAAGAATTTAGCATCCTAACAGGTGGGGTTTGAGGGGATAGCTACACACTACTAGGATCTAAGCATTTGATAAAACAGTTGAGTAAAACACCTATCATGCATACTACAAGAGGTGAACATACTAATGCATAATAAAAATGGGTAGGGGACATGTGTGTCACTTGCCTTTTGAAGATCACGACGTTCCACTTCTCTCAACTAAGCACGTAGCTCTTCGCACCAACTATAGCACAGAAATAACATAACATAAACATACCATACCAACACAATCAAACAATTGAAAGGTGTTTGTATAACAATTTAGATTTATTGATATGTCATGACAAGAAAGATAGGGCAAAGGATCATGATTTGTGAGATATGGATTTGAGAGTTTAGCTGGGGAAGATCAATATGATATGAGAGAGAATTGGACTAGGCAATATAATTGATGTAGTTTTTATGCTTTATCAAAGCATATAAGAGTTTTAGGAATAGCTCATGTGTAATAGATTACACAAGAGTCAATTTGTGCAACCACAACACTATTGAGTAAATGTGACAACAATTACTCTTAAATAGTATCTATTTGCACTTAGGAACTAGACTAGGTTTTAAGAATGCTTGAACAACTCAATTAGCACATTTGCAAGTTGAATAGTTCACTACATGTGAACAAAACTAAGTAGGCATTGGATTGGGTATGAATGATTGATATTTGAGGACATGGCTCAAATGGTTCATGGATCAACATGGTGTATAACACATACTATGGTACGGGTTATAACAACACCACATTAACAAAATCTAGGTTTGAGATGAATTCATATTCTACTCAAGTAGCACAATTGCAATTTGGGTACATATGAATTAGACAAAATTATAATGAGTGAGATCTCTATGCTTTATTAAAGCATATTGAATCTTAGAATATCTCATGTGGGTAAATCACATAAGAGACGAAATAGTGCATTAGCAATACTATTGAATAAGTGTAACAACAATTATTCTTAAATAGTATATATTACACTTAAGCTTAGGCTAGGATTCTTATAACATTGAAGTACTCAATTAACTCAAATGCAAATTGAATAGTTCAATGCAGGGCTAAGATTTGAGTAGACATGAGTAATTGGCTATATGAAATGGATATGTATAGATGATGCTTGAAAACAAGGCTTAAGGTTCCTAATGAGTAAATGGGATTGGGTTAAGTACTATGATGTTGATTTGATCAATACCATAGTAGCAAAGGTAGAAACTAAGATTGAAAGTATCACACTTTACTCAAATGACACATTTGTAATTTGAATAAGTGGGTACTATGCAAGATAGGTCTAAGTAGATATGATCTTGATCAAGATATTGTTTAGGCAACAATGATGGCTAGGTATGATTTTAGGATTTGTTAATGTAGAAGGAATCACTGATTGAAATAGAAATAGAATTAATCTATATAGGAATACTCAAATTCTCATATTAGAATTTGAATAATTGTGAAGTGGTTCAAGAAATTATGGGAGTGATGCTACTGGATAGCTTGCAGTAATTCAAAGTCACTGCAATGGGAATCACTCCAAAATCATTTATAGAATTCAAACTATGATCAGAATAGTGATTTGGATAGATTTGAATGCACAAAGTGTGTGCACGTATCAAATTTGGATTTTCTTGATCCTATGATGTTCTACAAGTTGAGAGGATTCCAAGGACTACAAATTTGTAATTTTTGGATACTTGGTTCTAAAGATATGAATTAATCAAGCTAATAGAAGGTTTGATTCCAATTTGAAAATAGTTTCAAATTGAGCCCATAAAATATAAGATTTTATGGTACTGCTGGATTCTAGATGTTCTAAGGATTCCAACAGTATATTATTTGTTATTTTTGGACCTACAGAATAAAAGTTATGATTTTTCAAAGACTTGGATCAAATCTGATTCGAAAAACCTATTTGAATTCTATTTTGATTCAGACAGGGCCACGTGGCGCTACGGTATTCGCTGGTACCGCTTCGTTTGGATCAGGAACTGAGGCCATTGGATTTAAAGGGATTTGGATGGATTAGATCATCCCATACCGGTTCAGTAAGTGACTTGATCTGGGGTGTTGGATCTCGATCGGACGGATCAGAGAAGATCTGAGAGAGGTCCTCACCTAGGGTTTCGGCGAGGTCAACTCCGGCGAGGTAGCGGCCCAGGTGTCGACCTCCGGTGATGCTCTGGTGGTCTCCGGTGAAGATGAAGTGGCCGACGAGGTTTGCAGAGGCGTGGTGATCCTGCGGGTGAGGTTGCCGACCTCGATTGTTTCCTACAGAGGGGGAGGAGGGCGACTGGAGCAGGCGCGGGCGGCGAGGTGCTTCTGTCGACGAATGGATGCATCATTCTGCAGCGCAAACGAGCAAATGGAGGTCTTCAGGGGAAGCTCTGTGACCAGGGAGAAAGGTTGGGAGGAGGAGGAAGGCACGAACTTACTGGGGAGTGTTGATTTCGTCCGGGAACGTCCGCAGGTACAGGCGACTCCGGCGAGAAATTCCGCCAGCCTGGCGGCAAGATCTGCAGGGGAAGGAAGGGGGGGATGGAGAGGAGGGGTAGGGAATTTATAGGCGTGGCTGGGGCGTCGTTTCCGCTGCGGATTAACGAGGGGGAGTGGGGCTTGATCGGCGACGTCGGTTACCAGTGAGGAGTAACGGCTGGGGGAGGGAGAAGAACCTGACCGGTGGGTCCGGCCTGTCAGCGGGGAGAGAGAGGGGAGAAGAGTACTGCTTCGGGTTTGTTTTCCTGGGCCGCGGGCTGGTTCCTCTTCTGGGCCGAAAGGGTTCCCCGAGGTCCAGTTTCCTATTTTTTTGTTTTCTTTTCTTCTTTTCCTTTTTCTGTTTTCTATTTCTTTCATAACTTTTGCATTTGTTACTCAAATGACTTCAAACCAAATGCAAATGTTTTCTAAAATTCAAGGTATCAAAGTGGGACAGTAAGAAACAGGTTTTCAAAATAAAATATGTTTTTGAATAAAACTTTATGTGCATAGCATAAAGGTTTTGCTTGCATAACAAAAATAGAACTAGGGTTTGAGAATAAATCTTTTGAAAATAGGAGAATAATACTTTATAAAATAATGTTTGAAATTATATTTCAAACTTAAAATATAATCTTTACTAAATAAAACACATCTGTGATTCACTCCTTTGCAAGCATGCTTGCATAGGTTTGAATAAAGGCTGGAAAATAGTATTTTAATACTTGGTCTTTCTCAAAGAAGTTCTTCAAGAAATAAATATAAAGTTTAAAATAGTTTTCTAATAAAGCTTTCAAATAGACAAAAAAAAATTTAAATCCCTGTGAATTTTCAATCAACACAAGCAAAATAAAAGCAAAATTTTCCCCCAAAATTTGATAAAATCTTGGGTCGTTACATAATGCCTACTCAATTGATATTCCTATTGCTGAGTTTGGTGGTGTTAGCAACAGTTTCAATGTTGCTGATTTATCACCATATGATGGAGATGACCTTGGAGCGTCGAGGTCGACGCCTTTTGAAGGGGGGGGGAGATGATGAGGACATCCCTACTACACAGCCATCTCCATCTACTGTTGATGATCCTATTGTTGATGATCAAGATAAGTCCAATGACGAGATTCGGATTGGACCAATTACTCGAGCCCGTGCTAAGTTGTTACAACAGCAGGTGAACTCACTCCTTCCTGAATCTGATATTTATTGTAACGAGAATTTTTTACTGCCTAAGTCTTTGTTCATATGTATGATCAGGTTCATTGGAGAAGAATGGGTTCGAGGGAGCGAGGAGATGCAACACATGGAGCACGATGTGGTGATCAAGCAAGAGAGCGCGAGGGAGGAGAGGGAGGCCGGCGCCACAAGCAAGGAGAACATCACCACGTGAAGAAGATCAAGTCTGGATGAGCACGAGCACGTGATGGCGCACTATGACTGCCTACGACATGATGTCTACACGTCTAAGGCGCGCTACACACATGGCCTGCGTGCTAAAATTAGGCCGAACCCATATATGGGTCGGTATGTACCCGTTTGAGTCGAACCGAGTCAGTTTGGGCCCAAACCAGACATGTTTTGGGCCAGGTCTTTGCTGAGGTCGCCCGGTCACCTATAAGTACCCCTGGGCGCTCCCTCAATTAGGGTTAGACCACGTTTAGACTAAAGAATACTTCGTTGAACTGCTGTAAGCATTCATCTGAATTCCTCCGCACCAATTCATCTGGATTTGGTGTTATACTGCTGCAAGTTTAGTGTGATCTGTTGTTCCATTGGGAATCAGTAGATTGCAAACTACCATTTCATGGTCGACGGCTACGTGCGCAAGTGTGTGGAGTCGTGAATATCCTATAGGGTTTGAGAGCTGTTGCATTGGCATCAGGGTTCAAGCGAGGAGAGTTCATCGGTGACACCAAGTTATCCCCGACTATCATCTGCTGCCATCATCATCATCGCATCGCTCACGAGAAGATCGGGCCACCCCTTATCAGTCTTGAAAGTGTCTTAGTGAATATTTGACATAAGGGTTGTGGTATGAGGTTGACTTGATATGAATGGTGAGAATGGCTAAGTCAAGGACTTCTAAAGATTGATGGGGTTTTCTAAATTGTTAAGAGGTGTCAAACACTTAGCCAAAATAGCTTAAGGAGATTCTTAGGCTTGGTTTGAGAAGTTGGATGGATAAATTCTAAGTCATGAGGTCTATCTCTTTTATCTTCTTGACTTCTCTTCTCTTGATCTTCTTGTTTTTCTTTCATCTCCTTGTCTTCTCTTCATCTTCTTGTTTTGCCTACAAGTCCTTGTCTTCTCTTCAACTTCTTCTCCATGGTCTTGATATGGGAAAACTTCTATGTCATAGTGTTGGATGGGGTAGTCAAAACACTTTAGAAGAATTTGGATTAGATGGAGTTGATAGTTTTGCACTAGGGTAAGAATAGAGAGTAGATTTTTACTAAGTCATGGTAGATATGGTCATTAGGACTTAGGATTATTCACACCATTGCATAGTGGAACAAAAACAAATAGCACAAAGTGCTTGATAGGAATTAGGACTTGATATTTTCAAGGTGCTCAGAAATACAACTATTGTTTGTAATAGGATGAAGTAGTGGAGTTGACTTTTGAATAAGTGTAAAAAGTGTATGAAGTATTCTGGTGGGTTTTAATTATCAATGTAGGCAATTTTACAAAAAGGAATTATGCCTAAGTATTTATAGAATTAAATCTAGAGAGAAAATACTCAAATTCTCATTCTCATTTGAATACTTGATAAAATTGGTCCAAAAAATTTGTCCAGTGGTTCTACTGGATAGAGGATAACAATATGATTCATTTTCAAAAAGAATCAATTAAAAAAGATTTATAGAATTTGAACTATATCAAAAACACTCAAACTTACATATTTAAATTTGAATGTTTTCAAATAGTTGGAAAGTCAAATTTTATTTCAGAATTGTGTTTTACACAATTTTAGGAGTTCAGGGACATATTATTTGCTAATTTTGGACCTGCAGATTAGAAGATATGAATTTTCAAAGTTTTAAACAATTTCTGTTTTTTAAACTAAATTTGAAACGGGGTTAAGTCCAATGCTGACACGCGGCGCTTTCCTATTAGCCGGTACCGGTTCGGCAAGATCTAGGTTCTGGGCCGTCTGATTTAAAGAGGATCGGGCAATCCAGATTGCACCGTACCCCTTCGGTAAGCGACCTGTTCTAGGCCACTAGATCTCGATCTGACGGCTGATAAGGAAAGGGAGGAGATCTCACCGCGGTTTAGGGTTACGGTTGGTCGCCGGTGAGGTCGCGGCCAGAGATTCGACGACGGCGATGCTCCGATGGTCCTCGGTGATGGTGGAGACGTGGACGAGTTGCAGAACGGCGAGGAGAGCTCGGGTGCGTGATCGGCGAGGCCTATTGCTTCCAGGAGGGAGAGAAGGGAGCGACCGGAGGAGCTCTGGCGACGATGAGCTTCAGGAGTGGACCCAACCCGTCAATTCGCTATGAAATAAAAAGAATGGAATGCGTCAGAAGGTGTGTCGGGACTTGGGGAGAGGCATGGACCAGAAAAGGGTGGCGATACCTTGCTGTGGCGGTCGAATCGAAGAGAACACGGTGGCGGCAGTGGCGGATTCCGACGATGAAATTCGCCGGCCTGGCGGCGTGTTTCAGAGAGGAAGGAGAGGGGAAATAGAGGGGAGGAGCAGGGGGATTTATAGGCATAGCTCCGTATCAAATCAAGCAGGGAATCGCCGGAATTTAATCGCGGCCGAGATTGACGCGCGCGGTGATCTCGGGCGTGACAGGCGCGAGGTGGGAGACGACCCTGGTAGGTGGGTCCCACCTGTCAGTGGACGTGAGAGAGGGAGAGGTGTACCAGTTCCGAGTGTGGGGAAATGGGCCGTGGGCCTAAACCGGGGCTAGGCTGAAGGGGTTCCCCGGGGCCTTTTTCATATTTTTCTTCTTCTTTTCTTCCTTTTCTTTTTCTGCTTTCTTATTTCTTTTATAACTTTTGCATTTTGGCTTCAATTTGATCCAAACCAATTTTTAAAATTTTCTAAAATTCAAAGCAACAAATTAGGACACTAATGAACATGTTTTCATAATTAAAACAATTTCCAATGAAAACTTTATAAATTGGTCAAGGGGCTTACTTGCATAATAGAAAAAGATAGGATTAGGGTTTTCAAAATTAATTCCTTTTGAAAATGAGAGAATAAACTCTAGCAATAATTTTTGAACTTTATTTTAAACATACCTTTGGATATGCAAACTTTATTTGTTTTAAAACCTTTTGTAAATGTTTCCTTGCATCGAGTTTGCATAGGTTTGGGTAAATGCAAATTAATATTTTGAGACTCTATTTTCTCAAAAAGGTTCTTCAAGAAATAATAGAAAGTTTGAAATGGTTTTTCTAATAAGGCTTTTGAATAAAGCAAAAAGTTTTAATTCCTTGTAAAATTTCAATCAATACAAACATACATGGTTCCTATTTTTTTCACATTCCAAAATTTTGGGATGTGACGGACTACCACACTTAAAAGAAATCTCGTCCCCGAGATTTGGAGAGGCTAGAAAGAAAGATGGGTTTGGGAAAGCTAGGTTTAGGGATCCGGGTGGCTACCACCCTTAAAAGGAACTTTTGTAGGTAGTCTAGGTCTTTGGGTTCTGACGGGGCACACCTTGGTTTTGACTTGGCACTGGGTCATCTTTTAAACCCATAGTTAGTTTCTATCTTCATTTACAATAGGTGGGTATCTATTCACATACTATAGCATCCACTCTTCCTCAAGATGGCTTGAGTATAACTTTCCTCCATTGTAGTGCTTCAATCCAACAAGGTCATTTGTTGAACTACTTTGGACACTGAAGAGTCACTCTTTGGGTCAATCTAAAGACCAAGTTAAGATGTTTCTTGGAGCTTCCTTTCATACCCTTATTTGATCTTCATAGACTTTCCATCTTAGGATTGAAACTTCTTGTACACCACTGTTGGATATAACTGAACTCTGAGGGTCATCTTCCATTGTAAGTCATCTTCAATGGTAAGCTTGTGGTTCATCCTTACCGAAATCCTACATTTGGCAACACTTGCCTATTATGAGGGTATAGTATCCTATCCATCCTATGGTTCAGGCTTAACGACATCGTCTCTCTTGTAGGTATGTCTCTCAAAATTTACCATTCTTCATATCAAGAGCGAACAATTTGAGTAGTCGTCATGGGGGCCAATCCATAACGCACCCAATCTTTACCTTGTATTTTAGTCTGGTACATCTCGTACACTAACTCTTGGTCAACCTTACTAGTTTTGACAAAAGATTCTATGGATATTGAATCCATGTTTCAATTCCTGTTAAGAATTTTAGAAAACAAATCTATCGATCCTTGGCTATTGTTTGCGTGAAAATTCCTATATGGTATTATCTCACAAGTGTTAGAATCCTTCAATGATCTTTTTCCTTGGCAAAATTTGCTTTCCATACAACCTCATCTTATGGTCATTACAACATTACTAAAGCAAGATCTGTATAAAAGATTGATTTGAAAAGATACATGAAGATTTTCATTCCACCTTATTACATCATAAGAGTACTACCTACACCACATAGTCTCTTATTTCACTCCGTACATATCCTTATGACATTTATTCCAAAAATAGCAGTTGCATACGACATCCTCTAAGTTGGTTGCTCATCAATGTGTCACCATATCCCATTATAGTGTGTCATCCTTCAGTTGTCCTTATTTACTGGCGCTCTGAGTACTTCTCAGGACACTTATTTGCATAATGTCCTTTGTCGCCACATTTGTAACAAGTGACAAGGCTGAGATCCTTTCCTACTTGGCTGATACCTTTCTTCTTCTTTGGCTTCTCCAGGGCTAGAAGATCTTCCAATTCTTGCTTCTCATACTCCATTATGAATGTGGGAAACTTTTCTCTCTTCTTGCGGTTATTTTTGGTTACTTGTAGTCCTCTGCTCGGGTTGTTTCTCTTGGTGGTGACAAAATGTTTCACCTCCTTAGGCTCGAATTCAGCACCTGCTTTCCCGAGCGAGTGATGTATCTTCTGCTTTACTTGTTGATTTACTTTATCCACCATAGCGTTGAGATGACATTCTGCGAGGACGTGATTTGTTCCTTCACACAAAAGACACATAACTTTCGACAAGTGGCATTCTCCATTACAATGATCTCTTCCACAGCTATGGCATTGTTCCTCACAATCCTCAGATATATGTCCTATATCTCCACAGAGTTTGTAAGCTTGGTTTCTTGTCACAACATGTTCTTTGGGCTTGTCATTGCTAGGGTCACTTGGTGATATGTTGTTGTTAGTCATGATCCGAGACGCCATTTGCACAATGTGAGTATGTGCATCTAGCAGTTGCTACACTCCTGGGGGTAACTCATTGCTCTTGTTGCTGCTCATATTTTGGGTTACCACTTGAGTCAATTGGGTATGCGCTTCTATAATCCTCTGCATCACTAAGTCCATCTGAGAGTTATTGAGGTTGTTGTGGCTTTGACGACGCATCTGTTTAAGTTTTAGGGTAGGGTTTAGGTTTTTAACATGGAGAAGAATAGAGTGGAAGACTCTAAAGAATGTTCCTATCAGTTAGCAAAGATTCAAGGCAAATCACCTTACAATCAATAAACATTTAGCAAGCATTCAACTCATTAAGCAATCAATTTTTAATACAAACAAAAGGTACGATCATTCCACAAGTCGGTATGATCATAAACATTTATTACAATGATGTCGCTTATTAAAAGTCTTAAATGGAGGTCCAACTTAAGCTTCTTGGTCCCTTTTTTAGACAGATCCATTATTTTGGTCTATCTGCTTCTTCTGAGCTGCAAGCTCTACCATGTCACCTTGAAGTTGGCTTATGGTTTCCTTCTGCTCAGTAGTATCCTCTCTTTCTTCCTTGAGGTCCTTCTAAGTATTATATAGTCTCCACTTGAGTCTCTCTCAAAGTTCTTTTATAGCTTCCCATTTAGCACATCTTGCAGAGTCAAAGAATGATGTGTACATCTTGGAGTTGGTGAACATCCAGAGTCCCATCTCCTTGTGGTCGTCTTCTTTGTTCTTGTATAGGTGGAGTTGTACCCACCAATATTCTTTACCTTCATCCATCACAGGAAATCCTTTGTAGACCGCTTCTCCTTGCATTCCCATGCTTAACATGATGTTCTTCAGTGCTTTGGAAAATTCAGTCTCACACTTCAGGGTCATGGTCATCATGGGTCCTTTCTTGATGGATTCGTTGATGTTGGCCATCCAGAAGATTTTAAAACAATGGAGTAAGTAGTGAAAGAATATTATAACAAGAAAGTAAAACTTGGATAAAATTTTAAATCCTAGGGTATTTCCAAATCTTCCTCATCATCTTGTCATTCTCTTTGAGTGGGGCAAGTAGCTCATCGTTTGCAAAACAGTTCGTTGGTCCTATTGTTATCAAGATCCTTTATAAGAATTTCTAAGTCCTAGAACTATTGATGCTTAGACCTTTTCTTCTAGACTCCTTCAATTTGCTTCCTTTGATGATAGGGGTGTGTGGATCTTGAAGTCCTTTGAGGTGTTGAAGTTGAAGCTCTTCGTCTTTGAGTTGAAATGAAAAGAAGTGGAGACAAAAATGACTAAGGGGAGAGTTTATGAGGTAATGAGTGTGTAAATTTTTAACATAGAAAATAAAAGCAACTCCTATATTTCTAAGGGGTCTTTGTCCAATCCTAGGGTCACGAACCTAAGGGCAACACAATGCTCTGATACCATCTGTAGTGACCTCACCTTTTTAAAGATGAAGATCCCTGTGCTTTTCAGTGCTAGTCCCTGGATGAAACGCTAGCACACACAGTTTATGATGTAATATCAAGAAACAAAGGTCATTTTATTACATCGCATGATCCAGCAATTACATAAGGAAACTTTACAATGCTCATAGCATAAAGCTATCAGAGTTTACAATGAAATCAAAAATAGCATGGAGTTCTTCTTCTTCATGTGCCACAGGTGAACATGCTGCGGATAGACTCGTAACCCTGTCATACATTTCTTATTGTCAAAACCTGCAACATGAAACGTTGCAGCCACAAAGGGACAATACATTTGAATTGTATTGGCAAGATGTCACTTTTGGTGGACACAAAAGGAACCTAACACTTAAATGAAACACACAGGAATCCACCAGGTGTACGTAATTATGATCACACAACAAATCCCTTGTTAACCACTCAAGTTTTAATTTAAAGAAGTTGGGATGAGGAGATCCTTGAACAGCTTCAAAATCATGTCGCTCAAAATTGTCCGTAACCGGGGACACGGCTAAGAGATGACTCTGGTGTAACCACTCAACATAAATCCATCTTACCAATTTCCACCCAGGTGTTTCATTAACTTAGTTGTTTTCTTAGTTTTTTTGCAGAACATAGTTTTCATATTTAATAAAAGAATCATGTGGAATCCCAACCACGAATTCTATAGCACAACTAAGCAATCTACACTTACGGTGTTTCTTCTAACAGGATATCAGGGGTATCCTAAATAGGAGATAGCAAGCATAACAATCTACACATGCATATTATTAAAAGAAAGGAAACACTACATGCATAGTAAAACATTGGGAATTTTATGAACAGGAGTGATACTTGCCTTAGAAATTTCTGAAGATTGTACTTCTCTTAATTAACACACGTGGCTCTCCGTACAACTATAAGATAGAAAACAACACAACATAAACACACCATTTCAAGGTAACATAATCAAACAAGACAACCAAAAAGGTTTTATTTCTTTTAGCTTAGTCTTCAAAGTGTCTTAGTGAATATTTGACATAAGGGCTGTGGTATGAGGTTGACTTGATATGAATGGAGAGAATGGCTAAGTCAAGGACTTCTAAAGATTGATGGGGTTTTCTAAATTGTTAAGAGGTGTCAAACACTTAGCAAAAATAGCTTAAGGAGATTCTTAGTCTTGGTTTGAGAAGTTGGATGGATAAATTCTAAGTCATGAGGTCTATCACTTTTATCTTCTTGACTTCTCTTCTCTTGATCTTCTTGTTTTTCTTTCATCTCCTTGTCTTCTCTTCATCTTCTTGTTTTGCCTTCAAGTCCTTGTCTTCTCTTCAGCTTCTTCTCCATGGTCTTGATATGGGAAAACTTCTATGTCATAGTGTTGGATGGGGTAGTCAAAACACTTTAGAAGAATTTGGATGAGATGGAGTTGATAGTTTTGCACTAGGGTAAGAATAGAGAGTAGATTTTTACTAAGTCATGGTAGATATGGTCATTATGACTTAGGATTATTCACACCATTGCATAGTGGAACAAAAACAAATAGCACAAAGTGCATGATAGGAATTGGGACTTGATATTTTCAAGGTGCTCAGAAATACAACTATTGCTTGTAATAGGATGAAGTAGTGGAGTTGACTTTTGAATAAGTGTAAAAAGTGTATGAAGTATTCTGGTGGGTGTTAATTATCAATGTAGGCAATTTTACAAAAAGGAATTATGCCTAAGTATTTATAGAATTAAATCTAGAGAGAAAATACTCAAATTCTCATTCAAATTTGAATACTTGATAAAATTGGTCCAAACAATTTGTGCAGTGGTACTGGACAGAGGATAACAATATGATTCATTTTCAAAAAGAATCAATTAAAAAGGATTTATAGAATTTGAACTATATCAAAAACACTCAAACTTACATATTTAAATGTTTTCAAATAGTTGGAAAGTCAAATTTTATTTTAGAATTGTGTTCTAGACAATTTTAGGAGTTCAGGGACATATTATTTGCTAATTTTGGACCTACAGATTAGAAGATATGAATTTTCAAAGTTTTAAACAATTTCTGTTTTTAAAACTAAATTTGAAATGGGGTTAAGTCCACTGCTGACACGCGGCGCTTTCCTATTAGCCGGTACTGGTTCGGCCGGATCTAGGTTCTGGGCCGTCTGATTTAAAGGGGATCGGGTGATCCAGATTGCACCGTACCCCTTCGGTAAGTGACCTATTCTGGGCCACTAGATTTCGATCTGACGGCTGACAAGGAAAAGGAGGAGATCTCACCACGGTTTAGGGTTACGGTTGGTCGACGGCGAGGTCGCGGCCAGAGATTTGACGACGGTGACGCTCCCATGGTCCTCGATGATGGTGGAGACGTGGACGAGTTGTAGAACAGTGAGGAGAGCTCGAGTGCGTGATCGGCGAGGCCTATTGCTTCCAGGAGGGAGAGAAGGGAGCGGCCGGAGGAGCTCTGGCGACGGTGAGCATCGGGAGCGGATCCAACCCGTCGATTCGCTGTGAAATAAAAAGAATAGAACGCGTCAGAAGGTGCGCTGGGACTTGGGGAGAGGCATGGACCAGAAAAGGGCGGCGATACCTTGTTGTGGCGGCCGAATCAAAGAGAACACGGTGGCGGCAGTGGCGGATTCTGACGACGAAATTCGCCGGCCTGGTGGCGTGTTTCAGAGAGGAAGGAGGGGGGAAATAGAGGGGAGGAGCAGGGGGATTTATAGGCGTAGCTCCATGTCAAATCAAGCAAGGAATCGCCGGAATTTAATCGCGGCCGAGATTGACGCGCCTGGTGATCTCGGGCGTGACTGGCACGAGGTGGGAGACGACCCTGGCAGGTGGGTCCCACCTGTCAGCAAGCGTGAGAGAGGGAGAGGTGTACCGGTTCGGGGTGCGGGGAAATGGGCCGTGGGCCTAAACTGGGGCTCGGCTGAAGGGGTTCCCCGGGGCCTTTTTCATATTTTTTTCTTCTTTTCTTCCTTTTCTTTTTCTGCATTCTTATTTCTTTTATAACTTTTGCATTTTGGGTTCAATTTGATCCAAACGAATTTCTAAATTTTTCTAAAATTCAAAGCAACAAATTAGGACACTAATGAACATGTTTTCATAATTAAAACAATTTCCAATGAAAACTTTATAAATTGGCCAAGGGGCTTACTTGCATAATAGAAAAGACAGGATTAGGGTTTTCAAAATTAATCCCTTTTGAAAATCAGAGAATAAACTATAGCAATAATTTTTGAACTTTATTTTAAACATACCTTTGGATATGCAAACTTTATTTGTTTTAAAACCTTTTGTAAATGTTTCCTTGCATTGAGTTTGCATAGGTTTTGGGTAAATACAAATTAATATTTTGAGATTCTATTTTCTCAAAAAGGTTCTTCAAGAAATAATAGAATGTTTGAAATGGTTTTTCTAATAAGGCTTTTGCATAAAGCAAAAAGTTTTAATTCCTTGTGAAATTTCAATCAATACAAACATACATGGTTCCTATTTTATTTTTTTCACATTCCAAAATTTTGGGATGTGACAACCCTCTCCTCTGACGACAACAGTGGCGACAACCCATGTCTCAAGAACCAGGGAGCAACAAAGACGCTCATGTTACCATCTTAGTTTACCGTTTCCTACAGGTTTATATGACCAGAAATATGCCCTATTCTGGACTAAGTACAGTCTATATAGACTGTTAACTATTTTCTATGTCAGATATGGCACATGTAATCGGACTACTTGCTGGTCCCTACTTTTGTGTGTAAATATGTCTTCTAAACGCTACTACTTAATGATGCGGCACAGTGTTGATAATGAAAAGCACCGTCCAGTTGGGAACCCCAAGAGGAAGGTATGATGAGTACAGCAGCAAGGTTTTCCCTCAGTAAGAAACCAAGGTTTGTCGATCAGGAGAGGAAGAAGCCAATACTTCAGAAGGTGATGCTTGCTAGCTTGCGACAGCTCCGGACAATTTATAAGGCGCCTCGTCTAGTGCTTTGCTTTGCCAGCTGCAACACGGAATCTGCACACAACACAACCAAATACTTTGCTCCCAACTGACGATGAGGTTGTCAATCTCACCGGTTTGCTGTGAACAAAGGAATGAGCGTATCGAGTGGAAAATAGTAATAGTATGCGAGTAAAGTAAACAGTGCGAGTAAAGTAAACAGGTGATGGCGATATAAAGGAAATAGGACCGGGGTCCACAGTTCACTAGTGGTGTCTCTCCATAAGATAAAATAACACATGCTGGGTAAACAAATTACAGTTGGGCAATTGATAGAATAAAGACAACGTGATATGTCAAGAGGATCACTATGAGATTTACTCTGGGCATTACAACAAGATACATAGACCGCCATCCAACTGCATCTATGACTAATAATCCACTTGTGGCGAATCAATCTGAGAAATCCACAAGTATTAAGTTGCGAACAACAGAGAACTGCATTAAGCAAAGTGTGTAATGTAAACAAAGCATATGCCCTCGAGCATATGAATGTTGTTTTCCCCTAGTAGCAACAGCACATCTCCAACCTTAGAGGTTTCTGTCACTCCCCCAGATTAAATAGAGGCATGAACCCACTATCGAGCATAAATACCCCCTCTTGGAGTCACTAGCAACTACTCGGCCAAGATAGCTACTAACAACGGAGAGCATCCAAGATCATAAACAACATAGCGATAACATAAGATAAAATTTAGTACATCAACTCAATCATAACACCAATATTCATCGGATCCCAATAAACACAACATGTAGAATTACATAACGGTGATCTCGATCATGTAAGGCAGCTCACGAAATCTAAACATGAAGCACATGGTGGAGAAGACAACCATCTAGCTACTGCTATGGACCCATAGTCCAAGGTAGACTACTCACTCATCGCGCCGAAGGCAAGCATGGCGATGAAGAAGACCTCCGGTGGCGATTCCCCTCTCTGGCTGGGTGCCGGGAAGAACTTCTGGACCCTCCCGATCTCGGGTCGACGATGGCGGCGGATCGCGATATGTTTCTAGAAAAGTGATATGGTCTTTAGGTTTTTCCCATCGGGGGGTCTTTATAGGCGAGGGGACGGCGTTAGAGGTGGACCAGGGTGGCCTCACCACCAGGGGGCACGGGCCAGCCCTAGGCCGCGCCGCCCTGTGGTGTGGGCGCCCTGTGGCCCCTCTCCATCTCCTCTTCGGTCTTCTGGAAGCTCCTGTGAATATCTGGACTTCTGGCTTTTCTTTCGTCCAATTCCGAGAATATTTCCTGTGTAACTTTTCTGAAACACAAAAACAGTAGAAAACAGGGAACTGGCACAGTGGCATCTCATTAATAGGTTAGTTCCAGAAAATGCATAAAAATACCTCAAAGTGTAACGAAACACTAAGCAAATGGTGTAAAAACAAGCATGGAGCATCAAAAATTATGGATACGTTGGAGATGTATCAGCATCCCCAAGCTTAACTCCTGCTCGTCATCGAGTAGGTAAGTGATAACAAAAGAAATAATTTTTGAGGTGACATGCACCTACACAATCTTGATCATATATGTAAGCGTTGTGCGCTGGGACCAAAGAACTTAAAACATGGACATGAAAGACATAATCTTGATAGAAGAAACTTAGCAACCATGTTATAACATGAAAAAGAACACAAACAAAAGATCATGAAAATAAAACAGTGAAAGTCAAACGTGTGTTCAAATCATATGGAAAAACATAGCAAATGGTTTTCAGCTTGTCCTTCATGAGAGAGCAAAACATAAATGCATAGGACACCTTCAAGTTTAAAAGGGCGACTTGATACAAGTAATTTGAGAACAAGTGAAACCAACATCATGAATCAATCAATGAAAACTTTGAGACAATGCACATTATACTCAGAATGACAACTATGCTCTCTTAGACAGTGCATAAAGATAGAAGGTGGCGACTCAGCATAAAAGTAAAAGAAAGGCCCTTCGCGGAGGGAAGCAGTGATTGCAAGTTTTATAAACCTCAAAAATTATGGTACTTACCGGCTTTGAGCTCTCATTGCCCCCATCATAGGCATCTTGAATGGTTAAAGTTAATGCAAAAACACTTATGGTGCATATGCTTGACAAATCATAAGTTGAAAACCTCGTGTTCCGTGAAGTACGAATACCCAAACCTCATGCTACTTGATGATACGTCTCAAACGTATCCATAATTTTTGATGCTCCATGCTTGTTTTTACACCATTTGCTTAGTGTTTCGTTACACTTTGAGGTATTTTTATGCATTTTCTGGAACTAACCTATTAATGAGATGCCACTGTGCCAGTTCCCTGTTTTCTACTGTTTTTGTGTTTCAGAAAAGTTACACAGGAAATATTCTCGGAATTGGACGAAACAAAAGCCGAACGTCCAGAAATTCACTGAAGCTTCCAGAGAACCGAAGAGGAGATGGAGTGGGGCCACGAGGGCCCCACACAACAGGGCGGCACGGCCTGGCCCTTGGCCGCGCCCCCTATGTGTGACGACACCTCGGCCCACTCCTGACATTGCCCCTTCGCCTATAAAGACCCCTCAACGGGAAAAACCTAAGTACCCGATCTCTTTTCTAGAACACATCGCGATCCGCCGCCACCATTGACCCAAAGATCGGGAGGGTCCAGAAGCTCTTCTCGGCACCCTGCCGGAGAGGGGAATCACCACCGGAGGTCTTTTTCATCGCCATGCTTGCCTCCGGCGCGATGAGTGAGTAGTCTACCTTGGACTATGGGTCCATAGCAGTAGCTAGATGGTTGTCTTCTCCACCATGTGCTTCATGTTTAGACCTCGTGAGCTGCTTTACATGATCGAGACTACCATTATGTAATTCTACATGTTGTGTTTGTTGGGATCCGATGAATATTGGTGTTATGATTGAGTTGATGTACTGAATATTATCTTAAGTTATCTCTATGTTGTTTATGATCTTGCATGTTCTCCATTGTTAGTAGCTATCTTGGCCGAGTAGTTGCTAGTGACTCCAAGAGGGGGTATTTATGCTCGATAGTGGGTTCATGCCTCTATTTAATCTGGGGGAGTGACAGAAACCTCTAAGGTTGTAGATGTGCTGTTGCTATTAGGGGGAAAACAACATTCATATGCTCGAGGGCATATGCTTTGTTTACATTACACACTTTGCTTAATGCAATTATCTGTTGTTCGCAACTTAATACTTGTGGAGTTCTCGGATTGATTTGCCACAAGTGGATTATTAGTCATAGATGCAGTTGGATGGCGGTCTATGTATCTTGTTGTAATGCCCAGAGTAAATCTCATAGTGATCCTCTCATCATATGCATGTTGTCTTTATTCTATCAATTGCCCAACTGTAATTTGTTTACCCAGCATGTATTATTTTATCTTATGGAGAGACACCACTAGTGAACTGTGGACCCCGGTCCTATCTCCTTTATATTGCTATCACATGTTTACTTTACTCGCACTGTTTACTTTACTCGCATACTATTACTATTTACCACTCGATACGCTCATACCCTTTGTTTCAAGCAAACCGGTGAGATTGACAACCTCATCGTAAGTTGGGAACAAAGTATTTGGTTGTGTTGTGTGCAGGTTCTACGTTGCCGCTCGCAAAGCAAAGCTTGGACGAGGCGCCCTATAAATTATCCGAAGCTGTCGCGAAGCTAGTGGGCATCACCTTCAGTCGTATTTCATCTTCCTACTGGATTGACTACCTTGGTTTCTTACTGAGGGAAAAACTTGCTGCTATATTCATCACACCTCGCTCTTGGGGTTTCCAACTGGCCGGTCATTTACTTCATTAATTATACACACCATTACCGTGCCATCAACAAGTTTTTCTGGCACCATTGCCGGGGAATTGAACAAGAAGAAGCTCCTACATCAACTACATTTTCCCACGTCAACTTGGCACCAGCAAAACATCAACAAGTTTTTCTGGCGCCGTTGCCAGGAAGGAAGAAGACTTCTGCAAGGGGAGTTTCGCACGCACATCCTTTACTTTATTTTAAGTTTTGCTTTACTTTATTTTTACTTGCATCGTTTTATCAAAAACCCAAAAAAATTAGAATCCTTGATAGTTGTTTTTACTTGTCTGCTTTTAGTCTTGCTAGAATGGCTACTCCTGAGAACAGCAAGTTGTGTGATTTTACTAGCACTAATAATAGTGATTTTATCTGCACTCCTATTGCGCCACCTGCTACTGCTGCAAATTTTTATGAGATTAAGCCTTCTTTGTTGAACCTTGTTATGAAAGAGCAATTTTCTGGTGCTAGTACTGATGATGCTGCAACTCATCTCAACAATTTTGTTGAGCTATGTGAGATGCAAAAGTATGAGAATGTTGATGGTGATATTATTAAGCTTAACTTGTTTCCTTTTTCTTTGAGAGGAAAAGCTAAGGATTGGTTGTTGTCTTTGCCTAAAAATAGTATTGATTCATGGGCTAAGTGTAAGGATGCTTTTATTGGTAGATACTATCCTCCTGCTAAGATTATAGCTTTGCGTAGCAATATTATGAAGTTTAGTCAGTTTGATAATGAACATGTTGCTCAAGCTTGGGAAAGAATGAAATCTATGATAAAGAATTGTCCCACTCATGGACTGACTACTTGGATGATTGTCCAAACTTTTTATGCAGGACTGAATTTTTCTTCAAGGAACCTACTTGATTCAGCTGCTGGAGGCACTTTTATGTCCCTTACCTTAGGCGCCGCAACAAAGCTTCTCGAAAATATGATGGTAAATTACTCCGAATGGCACACCGAGAGAGCTCCACAAGGTAGGAAGGTAAATTCTGTTGAGGAAACCTCTTCCTTGAGTGATAAGATTGATGCTATTATGCTTATGCTTTCAAAAGATAGGACTCATGTTGATCCTAATAATGTTCCTTTAGCCTCTTTGGTTGCTCAAGAAGAGCATGTTGATGTAAACTTCATTAGAAATAATAATTTTAACAACAATGCTTATAGGAACAATTTTGCTAGTAACAATTATAGGCCGTATCCTTCTACCAATGGTAATGGTTATGGTAACTCTTATGGTAATTCCTCCAACAACACTAGGGCCGCGCCCTCCGAGCTTGAGGTAATGCTCAAGGACTTCATCGGTAAGCAAAATGCTTTTAACAAGTCTGTTGAGGAAAAGTTAGGCAAAATTGATATTCTTGCTTCTAAAGTTGATAGCCTTGCTCATGATGTTAAACTTCTGAAATTAAAAGTGTTGACTAATGATGTGAAAGAGAACAATGTTTTTGCTACTGCTAATGCTATTCAAGTTAGAATTGATGAAAATGTTAGATTGTTAGCAGAATTGCATGCTAGATGGGAAAGAGAGGATGAGATTGCTAGGAATATGAAAGTTTGTACTATTACTACCTCCAATGATGTTGTTCCTAATGCTAGCAATCCTCTTACTTTGATTGGTGTAGAGAAAACTCCCACTCCTTGTGTTAAAAAGCCTAAAACTGCCAAAACTTTTTCTCAAAAGAATGCTGAAATTTTTTGAAGTGTGGGAGATGATAGCTCTATTTCCTTTAATGATTTTGATGTTGATGGCTGCAATATATCTGAAGTTATTTTGTTCTTGCAAAAGCTTGCTTTGACTCCCAATGCTAGTTCTTTAAATGTTGCTTTTACTAAGCATATTACCAATGCCCTTATGAAAATTAGGGATGAAAAGTTGAAGCAAAAAGCTTCTGTTCCCAAGAAGTTAGAAGATGGTTGGGAACCCATCATTGATATGCATATTAATGATTTTGATTGCCATGCTTTATGTGATCTAGGAGCTAGTATTATTATCATGCCAAGAAAAATTTATGACATGCTTGATTTATCACCGCTTGAAAAGTGTTATTATGATGTTCCTATTGCTGATGTTGCTAAGAAGAAACCTTTGGGAAGGATTAATGATATTCTTATTGTGGTTAACAATAACCTTGTTCCCGTTGATTTTCTTGTCATGAATGTTGAATGCAATGCTTCATGTCCTATTATTTTGGGAAGACCCTTTCTTCGAACTGTAGGTGCCATCATTGATATGAGGGAAGGCACCATCAAATATCAATTCCCACTCAAGAAAGGTATGGAACACTTCCCCAGGAAGAGAAAGAAATTAGTTTTTGACTCTATTCTTAGAGCAAATTATGAGCTTGATCCTTCATCACTTGATATTACTTGATTCGCACTTTCTGCGCCTAGCTCAAAGGCGTTAAAGAAAATCACTCTTGGGAGATAACCCAATGTTTTTACATTCAGTTCTTTTTCTTTTATTTGAGTCTTGGAAGTTATTACTACTGTAATAACCTCTCCTTATCATTTTTATTTCGTTTTTGTGCCAAGAGAAGCCTCTAATTTGAGCGAGGTAAGATTTGGGGATGTTGCTGTCCTAAAATAGTTTTTGGTGCTGCACCGTAAAAATTCGTGAACATTCTATGTAAATCTTTTGGACCTGCGATTTCTTGTGCATATGCCCCAGGTTATATCCAAACTTTCATTAGTTGAACACTTTTTGATTTGAGCAACAGAAAACCCTCTAAAAATTCGACCTTTGTCAGCTGTTCTATTTTGACAGATTTCTGCCAATATTTGTGTTTGCCGCTTTATCGCTTTCTTTTTGAGTTCTTTTTTATTTTGTTTTTGTGCCAAGAGAAGCCTCTAATTTGAGCGAGGTAAGATTTGGGGATGTTGCTGTCCTAAAACAGTTTTTGGTGCTGCACCGTAAAAATTCGTGAACATTCTATGTAAATCTTTTGGACCTGCGATTTCTTGTGCATATGCCCCAGGTTATATCCAAAACTTTCATTAGTTGAACACTTTTTGATTTGAGCAACAGAAAACCCTCTAAAAATTCGACCTTTGTCAGCTGTTCTGTTTTGACAGATTTCTGCCAATATTTGTGTTTACCGCTTTATCGCTTTCTTTTTTAGTTCTTTTGATCACGTAACTTTTGGGGAAGTTGCTACAGTAGTATATGCTTTATATGTGGTGGTTTTGAGTTGAAACCTGAAGCAAAAAGGGTTGATTCTATGTTATGCTTAAACTAATGTTGCTAATAGATTTGTGTTTAGTTTTGTATGAAGGAAGTTTTCAAGTGTAGGGATCGGAGAATGATGAGATGAGTTGAAGAATGGACAAAAGCTCAAGCTTGGGGATACCCATGCACCCCAAGAAATATCCAAGAAGTACAAGCGTCAAAGCTTGGGGATGCCCCCGAGGCACCCCTTCTTCATCGGCAAAAATCAGGTCACCTTTCAATACGCTATATTTTTATTGCTTCATGCATTATGTGTTTTTCTTGGAGCGTCAGTTGTTTGTAGTTTTCAGTTTTGTTTAGTTTTGTTTGCTGCAATAAATGGTTGGACCCCAACAAATTCCTTTTGGAGAAGTTGCCTTGCTTTTCATTTGCCAAGAACACTCAGTTTTTCATTCTTATCATTTCAACGAGTGTTCTCTTTTTCTAGAACTGCGTTTAGCTTTCAATTTTCGCCTTGATTTGTGTTCAGATCTTGTTATATCTTTACATCAAGGTGTATTTTTGCCTCTGTTCTATATTGGTTTTCATCAAACGAGTTGGTTATAAAAAGTTTGAATGGTGTTGGAAAAGAGAAAAAGCTTTATGCAAAAAAAGTGGTACAAGAAGGAGCTTGTGTAGACTGCGGCCTAGGCTTTTGCATGTCGTGTTTGATGTCTTTTTGATAGTATGCTTAGTGGTTTTGCTGTAGCATGACTTGTCTCAAATAACTGAGATTGCTTAATGAGCCTTTGAAAAAATCATGCGTTGTTTTAATTATTTGGAAGCATTATTTTGGTTTTCTCCTTGATGCTTTATTTGGGTTGACTTGGCGCATGCTCACACATGTTAGACTCTTACAAAGTTGCCAATAGCCTCTATGATCATTTAGTTTTTGGCTTTTGATGCCATCTTATACTTCTTTTAATGTTCTTTGTCGCTTTGCATGATTATGGCCATTATTGCTCTCTTAGTTGGTCGCTCCCAGTCTTTTGCTAGCCCTCGCTTTGTACTGAGTATGAGCTCTACTCGTGCATCCAACTCCTAAAAACCAAGTTTGCCATTGTGTCCACTATAAATTCCTATGCATGGTATTTGTAAGCCATTCCAAGTAAATTTTCATGTGCTACCTTTCAAAAACCTTCAAAACACTTCTCGTTTTGTGACACTGTTTTCAGCTCATGGGGACGTAGTGGTCGGATTTGCTATCTTCCATATTGCTTATTCCAAAAAAAAAAGAGAAACAAGAAAGAAAAAAAGAGGCACTCCTCCATGGTATGTGAATGTTGGTGGGCATCCGATGGAATCGGTTAGCCATGGTTTGAGAAAGGAAAAAAGGTGGGGAGGAGTGCCAAGTTTTATAAAAAGAGCACAAAAAGTGCCAATCTCTCTCAAAAGCTTGCTTCATTTTTGTATGGAAGATAATAAGAACCCCATTGCCAGTCGTTGACAAAAGCAACCACCTCTCAAAACCCAAGTTTTATCTCTGTTTTACAAATGAAAAGCTCTAGCACATGTTTAATCGTTGCTTCCCTCCGCGAAGGGCCTTTCTTTTACTTTTATGTTGAGTCTCCACCTTCTATCTTTATGCACCATTAAGAGAGCATAGTTGTCATCCTGAGTATAATGTGCATTATCCCTAAGTTTTCATTGATTGATTCATGATGTTGGTTTCACTTGTTCTTAAATTATTTGTATCTAGTCGCCCTCTTAAACTTGAAGGTGTCCTATGCATTTATGTTTTGCTCTCCATGAAGGACAAGCTGAAAACCATTTGTATGTTTTTCCTTGTGATTTGAACACACGTTTGACTTTCATTGTTTCATTTTCATGATCTTTTGTTTGTGTTCATTTTCATGTTATAACATGGTTGCTAAGTTTCTTCTATCCAGATTATGTCTTTCATGCCCTGTTTTAAATTCTTTTGATCCCAGCGCACAATGCTTACATATATGGTCAAGATTGTGTGGGTGCATGTCACCTCAAAAATTATTTCTTTTGTTATCACTTACCTACTCGAGGACGAGCAGGAGTTAAGCTTGGGGATGCTGATATGTCACAAACGTATCCATAATTTTTGATGCTCTATGCTTGTTTTTACACCATTTGTTTAGTGTTTCGGTACACTTCGTGGCACTTTTATGCATTTTTCGGAACTAACCTATTAACAAGTCGCTACAGTGCCAGTTCCCTGTTTTCTGCTGTTTTTCTGTTTCAGAAAAGTTACACAGGAAATATTCTCGGAATTGGACGAAACAAAAGCCGACCGTCCAGAAATTCACCGAAGCTTCCAGAGAACCGAATGAGGAGATGGAGTGGGGCCATGAGGGCCCCACACAATAGGGCAGCGCGGCCTGGCCCCTAGCCGCGCCCCCTATGTGTGACGGCACCTCGGCCCACTCCTGACGCTGCCCCTTCGCCTATAAAGACCCCTCGACGGGAAAAACCTAAGTACCCGATCACTTTTCTAGAACACATCGCGATCCGCCGCCGCCGTCGACCCGAAGATCGGGAGGGTCCAGAAGCTCTTCCTGGCACCCTACCGAAGAGGGGAATCGCCACCAGAAGTCTTCTTCATCGCCATGCTTGCCTCCGGCGCGATGAGTGAGTAGTCTACCTTGGACTATGGGTCCATAGCAGTAGCTAGATGGTTGTCTTCTCCACCATGTGCTTCATGTTTAGATCTCGTGAGCTGCTTTACATGATCGAGACTACCGTTATGCAATTCTACATGTTGTGTTTGTTGGGATCCGATGAATATTGGTGTTATGATTGAGTTGATGTACTGAATATTATCTTAAGTTATCTCTATGTTGTTTATGATCTTGCATGCTCTCCGTTGTTAGTAGCTAGCTTGGCCGAGTAGTTGCTAGTGACTCCAAGAGGGGGTATTTATGCTCGATAGTGGGTTCATGCCTCTATTTAATCTGGGGGAATGATAGAAACCTCTAAGGTTGTAGATGTGTTGTTGCTACTAGGGGGAAAACAACATTCATATGCTTGAGGGCATATGCTTTGTTTACATTACACACTTTGCTTAATGCAATTATCTGTTGTTCACAACTTAATACTTGTGGAGTTCTCAGATTGATTCGCCACAAGTGGATTATTAGTCATAGATGCAGTTGGATGGCGGTCTATGTATCTTGTTGTAATGCCCAGAGTAAATCTCATAGTGATCCTCTCATCATATGCACGTTGTCTTTATTCTATCAATTGCCCAACTGTAATTTGTTTACCCAGCATGTATTATTTTATCTTATGGAGAGACACCACTAGTGAACTGTGGACCCCGGTCATATTTCCTTTATATTGCTATCACCTATTTACTTTACTCGCACTGTTTACTTTACTCGCATACTATTACTATTTTCCACTCGATACGCTCATACCCTTTGTTTCAAGCAAACTGGTGAGATTGACAACCTCATCGTAAGTTGGGAACAAAGTACTTGGTTGTGTTGTGTGCAGGTTCCACGTTGCCGCTCGCAAAGCAAAGCTTGGATGAGGCACCCTATAAATTGTCCGTAGTTGTCGCGAAGCTAGTGGGCATCACCTTCAGTCGTATTTCGTCCTCCTACTGGATTGACTACCTTGGTTTCTTACTGAGGGAAAAACTTGCTGCTATATTCATCACACCTTGCTCTTGGGGTTTCCAACTGGCCGGTCATTTACTTCATTAATTATACACACCATTACCGCGCCATCAACAAGTTTTTCTAGCGCCGATGCCGGGGAATTGAAGAAGAAGAAGCTCCTACATCAACTACATTTTCCCACGTCAACTTGGCACCAGCAAAACATCACTCGACTTAGAGTCCCAAGCAAGCTCTTGTCATTGTAAATATATGTGTATCATCGAGAACCGCCAATGGGGTACCTCCTGCCCGATGACATGGAACAAGCCCACATCAAAATGATAAGACAAACAGACAATGAACACCTCGACATCTCTTTTATTTACCATTGGTATAGCTTTTTATTTTGAGATGCGTCGTCGAATGTCCACTATGGGCATGCTGTAAATTTCCACCATGAATGATGCATGACTTAGATTAGCGGCCCAGGCATTTCCCTAACACATATAAAAACTCCATAATCCCGCAAGATTCCCAACTTATTTCACATCGCGGGTATCCATAAACAAAAGATCACGATATCAACTCAAATGAAAGAAGTGCAATGCTGAATGCTTGCCCCATGACGGCATGGCTGGGCTAATTTCCAACTTACAACTTGCAAGCATAACAACTCAACATAAGAGAGCCACAATGTCAAAATTTTAAAACAAGAAAAGTAAAGTGTGCCATCAGGTTCGTGAGAGCTTTACTGACCAATTTTCGCATAACACCAAAAGGAGTTTAATTTGAAGGATAGATAAAAGCAAGTCAAATGTACTTTGGAATAGCAAATTGCTAATAGGTATGTATGGTGGACACTTTGGAACAACTTGGTTTTTAGGAGTTGGATGCACGAGTAGAGCTCATACTCAGTACAAAATGAGGGCTAGCAAAAGACTGGGAGCGACCAACTAAGGGAGCAATAACGGCCATAATCATGCAAAGCGACAAAGCGACATTAAAAGAAGCATAAGATGGCATCAAAAGTCAAAAACTAAATGATCATAGAGGCAATGGCGACTTTGTATGAGTCTAACATGTGTGAGCATGTGCCAAGTCAACCCAAATAAAGCATCAAGGAGAAAACCAAAATAATGATTCCAAATAATTAAAACAACGCATGATTTTTTCAAAGGCTCATTAAGCAATCTCAGTTATTTGAGACAAGTCATGCTACAGCAAAACCACTAAGCATACTATCAAAAAGACATCAAGCACGACATGCAAAAGCCTAGGCCGCAGTCTACACAAGCTCCTTCTTGTACCACTTTTTTGCATAAAGCTTTTTCTCTTTTCCAACACCATTCAAACTTTTTATAAACAACTCTTTTGATAAAAACCAATATGGACCAGAGGCAAAAATACACCTTGATAAAAAGATATAACAAGATCTGAACACAAATCAAGGCGAAAATCGAAAGCTAAACGCAGTTCTAGAAAAAGAGAGCACTCGTGGAAACGAATAGAGTGAAAAATGGAGTGTTCTTGGCAAGTGAAAAGCAAGGCAACTTCTCCAAAAGAAATTTGTTGGGGTCCAACCATTTATTGCAGCAAACAAAACTAAACAAAACTGAAAACTAAAAACAACTGACGCTCCAAGAAAAACGCATAATGCATGAAGCAATAAAAAAATCGTGCGTTCAAAGGTGACCTGATTTTTGCCAATGAAGAAGGGGTGCCTCGGGGGCATCCCCAAGCTTTGATGCTTGTACCTCTTGGATATTTCTTGGGGTGACATGGGCATCCCCAAGCTTGAGCTTTTCTCCATTCTTCAACTCATCTCATCATTCTCCAATCCCTACACTTGAAAACTTCCTTCATACAAAACTAAACACAAATCTATTAGCAACATTAGTGTAAGCATAACAATGAATCAACCCCTTTTGCTTCAGGTTTCAACTCAAAACCACCACATATAAAGTATATACTACTGTATAAACTTACCCAAATGTTCCGTGATCAAAAGAACTCAAAAAGAAAGCGATAAAGCGGCAAACACAAATATTGACAGAAATCTGTCAAAACAGAACAGCTGAAAAAGGTCGAATTTTTAGAGGGTTTTTTGTTGCTCAAATCAAAAAGTGTTCAGCTAATGAAAGTTTGGATATAACCTGGGGCATATGCACAATAAATCGCAGGTCCAAAAGATATACAGAGAATTTTCATGATTTTTTACGGTGCAGCACCGAAAACTGTTTTAGGACAGCAACATCCCCAAATCTTACCTCACTCAAATTAGAGGCTTCTCTTGGCACAAAAACGAAATAAAAATGATAAGGAGTGGTTATTACAGTAGTAATAACTTCCAAGACTCAAATAAAAGAAAAAGAACTGAATGTAAAAACATTGGGTTATCTCCCAAGAGTGTTTTTCTTTAACGCCTTTGAGCTAGGCGCAGAAAATGTGAATCAAGTAATATCAAGTGATGAAGCATCAAGCTCATAATTTGCTCTAAGAATAGAGTCAAAAAGTAATTTCTTCCTATTTCTAGGGAAGTGTTCCATACCTTTCTTGAGTGGGAATTGATATTTGATGGTGCCTTCCCTCATATCAATGATGGCACCTACAGTTCGAAGAAAGGGTCTTCCCAAAATAATAGGACATGAAGCATTGCATTCAACATCCATGACAAGAAAATCAACGGGAACCAGGTTATTGTTAACCATAATAAGAACATCATTAATTCTTCCCAAAGGTTTCTTCTTAGCAACATCAGCAATAGGAATATCATAATAACACTTTTCAAGCGGTGGTAAATCAAGCATGTCATAAATCTTTCTAGGCATGATAGAAATACTAGCACCTAGATCACATAAAGCATGGCAATCAAAACCATTAACATGCATATTAATGATGGGTTCCCAACCATCTTCTAACTTCTTTGGAACAGAAGCTTTTTGCTTCAACCTTTCATCCCTAATTTTCATAAGAGCATTGGTAATATGCTTAGTAAAAGCAACATTTAAAGAACTAGCATTGGGAGTCAAAGCAAGCTTTTGCAAGAACAAAATAACTTCAGATATATTGCTGCCATCAACATCAAAATCATTAAAGGAAATAGAGCTATCATCTCCTACACTCCGAAAAATTTCAGCACTCTTTTGAGAGAAAGTTTTGGCAGTTTTAGGCTTTTTAACACAAGGAGTGGGAGTTTTCTCTACACCAATCAAAGTAAGAGGATTGCTAGCATTAGGAATAACATCATTAGAGGTAGTAATACCTTCATCTTTCTAGTCATCTCATCTTCTCTTTCCCACCTGGCATGCAATTCTGCTAGCATCCTAACATTTTCATCAATTCTAACATGGATAGCATTAGCAGTGGCAAAAGTATTGTTCTCTTTCACATCATTGGGCAACACTTTTAATTTTAGAAGTTCAACATCATGAGCAAGGCTATCAACTTTAGAAGCAAGAATATCAATTTTGCCTAACTTTTCCTCAACAGACCTGTTAAAAGCATTTTGCTTACCGATGAAGTCCTTGAGCATTACCTCAAGATCGGAGGGCGCGGCCCTAGTGTTGTTGGAGGAATTACCATAAGAGTTACCATAACCATTACCATTGGTAGAAGGATACGGCCTATAATTGTTACTAGCAAAATTGTTCCTATAAGCATTGTTGTTAAAATTATTATTTCTAATGAAGTTTACATCAACATGCACTTCTTGAGCAACCAAAGAGGCTAAAGGAACATTATTAGGATCAACATGAGTCCTATCATTTGAAAGCATAAGCATAATAGCATTAATCTTATCACTCAAGGAAGAGGTTTCCTCAACAGAATTTACCTTCTTACCTTGTGGAGCTCTCTCGATGTGCCATTCAGAATAATTTACCATCATATTATTGAGAAGCTTTGTTGCGGCGCCCAAGGTAAGGGACATAAAAGTGCCTCCAGCAGCTGAATATGATAGGTTCCTTGAAGAAAAATTTAGTCCTGCATAAAAAGTTTGGACAATCATCCAAGTAGTCAGTCCATGAGTGGGACAATTCTTCATCATAGATTTCATTCTTTCCCAAGCTTGAGCAACATGTTCATTTTCAAACTGACTAAACTTCATAATATTGCTACGCAAAGCTATAATCTTAGTAGGAGGATAGTATCTACCAATAAAAGCATCCTTACACTTAGCCCATGAATCAATACTATTTTTAGGCAAAGACAGCAACCAATCCTTAGCTTTTCCTCTCAAAGAAAAAGGAAACAACTTAAGCTTAATAATATCACTTTCTACATCCTTATATTTCTGCATCTCACATAGCTCAACAGAATTGTTGAGATGAGCTGCAGCATCATCAGTACTAGCACCAGAAAATTGCTCTTTCATAACAAGGTTCAACAAAGCAGGCTTAATCTCTTAAAAATTTGCAGCAGGAGCAGTTGGCGCAATAGGAGTGCAGATAAAATCACTATTATTAGTGCTAGTAAAATCACACAACTTGGTGTTTTCAGGAGTAGCCATTCTAGCAAAACTAAAAGCAGACAAGTAAAAACAACTATCAAGGATACTAATTTTTTTTGTGTTTTTGATAAAATGATGCAAGTAAAAATAAAGTAAAGCAAAACTTAAAACAAAGTAAAGGATTTGTGTGCGAAACTCCCCTTGCAGAAGTCTTCTTTTTCCTCCCCGGCAATGGCGCCAGAAAATGGCTTGATGCGGCACGGTGTTGATAATGAAAAGCACCGTCCAGTTGGGAACCCCAAGAGGAAGGTATGATGAGTACAGCAACAAGGGTTTCCCTCAGTAAGAAACCAAGGTTTGTCGATCAGGAGAGAAAGAAGCCAATACTTCAGAAGGTGATGCTTGCTAGCTTGCAACAGCTCCGGACAATTTATAAGGTGCCTCGTCCAGTGCTTTGCTTTGCCAGCTGCAACGCGGAACCTGCACACAACACAACCAAATACTTTGCTCCCAACTTACGATGAGGTTGTCAATCTCACCGGTTTGCTGTGAACAAAGGAATGAGCGTATCGAGTGGAAAATAGTAATAGTATGTGAGTAAAGTAAACAGTGCGAGTAAAGTAAACAGGTGATGGCAATATAAAGGAAATAGGACCGGGGTCCACAGTTCACTAGTGGTGTCTCTCCATAAGATAAAATAACACATGCTGGGAAAAAAATTACAGTTGGGTAATTGATAGAATAAAGACAACGTGATATGTCTAGAGGATCACTATGAGATTTACTCTGGGCATTACAACAAGATACATAGACCACCATCCAACTGCATCTATGACTAATAATCCACTTGTGGCGAATCAATCCGAGAACTCCACAAATATTAAGTTGCGAACAACCGATAACTGCATTAAGCAAAGTGTGTAATGTAAACAAAGCATATGCCCTCGAGCATATGAATGTTGTTTTCCCCCTAGTAGCAACAGCACATCTACAACCTTAGAGGTTTCTGTCACTCCCCCAGATTAAATAGAGGCATGAACCCACTATCGAGCATAAATACCCCCTCTTGGAGTCACTAGCAACTACTCGGCCAAGATAGCTACTAACAACGGAGAGCATGCAAGATCATAAACAGCATAGAGATAACATAAGATAAAATTCAGTACATCAACTCAATCATAACACCAATATTCATCGGATCCCAACAAACACAACATATAGAATTACATAACGGTGATCTCGATCATGTAAGGCAGCTCACGAGATCTAAACATGAAGCACATGGTGGAGAAGACAACCATCTAGCTACTGCTATGGACCCATAGTCCAAGATAGACTACTCACTCATTGCGCCGGAGGCAAGCATGGCAATGAAGAAGACCTCCGGTGGCGATTCCCCTCTCCGGCAGGGTGCCGGGAAGAGCTTCTGGACCCTCCCAATCTCAGGTCAACGACGGCGACGGATCGCGATATGTTTCTGGAAAAGTGATCTGGTCTTTAGGTTTTTCCCGTTGGGGGGTCTTTATAGGCGAAGGGGCGGCGTCAGAGGTGGACCAAGGTGGCCTCACCACCAGGGGGCGCGGGCCAGCCCTAGGCCGCGCCGCCCTGTGATGTGGGCGCCCTGTGGCCCCTCTCCGTCTCCTCTTCGGTCTTCTGGAAGCTCTTGTGAATATCTGGACTTCTGGCTTTTGTTTCGTCCAATTCCGAGAATATTTCATGTGTAACTTTTCTGAAACACAAAAACAGTAGAAAATAGGGAACTGGCACTGTGGCATCTCGTTAATAGGTTAGTTCTGGAAAATGCATAAAAATGCCACGAAGTGTAACGAAACACTAAGCAAATGGTGTAAAAACAAGCATGGAGCATCAAAAATTATGGATACATTGGAGACGTATCACTTAACAATATTGTTGATCTTCCCTTCCAAACAGGATTACAAACTCAAGGGCGCGGCGTGTCGCCACGCCAAACGTTCCTAGTATACACATCAAAGGTCACGTATATCAAGGAGACCTGGCTAGCTAGTCTATCTATTGATCCAAACTCTGTTACGCATAACAATTAATGAGTCCTGGCTAGCCTAGGTTCTGATTCCATCTTGGACCATGCTTGTATCGTAAGATAAGAATTCAATCAGCATTGGCTAGTGGTAGGAAGGAAACGTCGTGCCATGGGCGACCGGGACAGACAAATAAAACCATTTTTTCATAATCGGTGGCATTGGCTGTAATAAGTTATTGGTAGGAGGGTATAGCGGTCAAAAGAAATATTGGACCAAACCAAACCATGGAACCCTTGCGTACTTTATTATTACTAGCACACATGCCCGTGCGTTGCACCGGGAAGTAAAGAAAATTATTTTTAAGAAATAACATCGGTACAATTCTAAATATCCCCAAATTCCATCAATTTACTATTACTATCAGGTCTATCCATATAAGTGAAATAGAGCTGAAAACAATTTTTTACATGTGAATTTTGAGAAATTGATTTTTACTTTTATATAGTCAGTGCATTGCCGGCCTCCGACAGGATATGTCGTGTTTGGTTCATTAACCACCTTCAATTATTTAGCTAGACTTAAATTTTCACAACACATTTCTATTTTGCTTCCTTTCTTTCTTTCTTTCACCTACGCTGTCGAATTCAATGTCATGGGATGTGGGCCAAATCATGTAAGCGAGCATGGCCTGCATAATATGTGAGTCCACCTTTTGCTGCCGGAGTGCCATTGAAATTCAGCACATCTTCGACGATGGAAGATACTACAACTCGAGGAAAACAAGAACAATCAGGATACGTGAAGACTCAGGCGCCCTGAGTGGAGGTCCGTGACCATGAGAGCAAGCCACCAACGTCTGGGGTGGTGGTGCATATACGAAGTAAATCCATCATGCATACACACAGAAGCCACCAACCTGGGTCTGTGACTGTGGCCCGCATGCATGCATAAAACCACTCAGCTCATATAAGCTACCAGCAAGCTAGCATGAACGCATCAGCTTAGCTAGCACATGCACGCACTTGCACAGCTTTGCCTAGCCGTTCAGGGTCTCCTCCAGTAGTGTAGCTTGTCGATGCCCTTCTACTATATTAATTTCCATCCGCTGATGCAGCCATGGGCGCACGCACACGAAAATATGCCAACATGCACAAACGACGGCGGCCATAGCCCAAGAGGACAACCTCGCGGTGGGGATGATCAGCACGGCATCACATACTGTGTTCAGTGAGGTTGTAGAGGTCGTTGGGGTTCTAGCTATGGCACCGACGGCGGCGGCTAGGTTTATAATGCAAAGGCTGCATCTTTATCCTGTACCTGCCTTGGTTTTAATATAAGTATCTCTGGGGCCTTCCAGGCCCTTCCCCTATTCAAAAAAAGGAAGATGGCGACACTACATTGCCTGTAGAGCCTAGCTGCCTCTCATACACAAGAGGCGACGAGATATTTGGTTGTGGCACGGTTGGTAGGTGGGCAGTAACACAACTAGGGCTGATTTGCGGAAAAAAACTTCCTCTTGAGCCAATCCAACTATCTCCTGGGCCTGTTATAAATTGGCCATTAATTCTATGTGGCGATTTGTACCGTAAGACCTGCGTATTGTTTCAGTAATCATTCGTATGGCAACAACAAATCTATGTATTACAGAAATGAATCTGAGCATCTCCAGGCTCTAATTAATGGTGGCAATGTCATCCTCTGCTTGGGGTGTGACTGACCCAAACGTCTGCGTCAGTACCACCATTCTTTATTATGATGGAAATTAAGCTAGTATGAGGGCCATATGTATATAAGGGGGACCAATTACTAATATGAATTAACGCGAATGACACACCAAATAACTTTCTTCATTGAATGGACCTGGTCCTAGTACGTGTGATATATTGTTGTTAAAATTATGAAGGACCCCAACAACTATGAAGTGGAACATAACTACATATGTAATATCACAAATTTAGAAAGACAAACAAAATAGTTCATAACAGCATTGAGGCTTCATTAAATTTCAAAACATGACAATTCAGGGCTCCACCACCACCACGATCCTCATGAACTGTTGTGGGTGCAGTTGGCACTTCTTGATCATCTCACAACTAGTGTGGTCGAAGATGACTACAGTGAACCCTGATGGACCAACCTTTTTGAAGATGAGGAAGTACCTACTCTTAAGTTTGTGAGCAATGGCAAATTGTGGCCATCCCTAAATGAGGACCGAACTGCCGTTGACATTGGTGACACTGAACTCCCGGCTACAACCTGTGTTTGTGTGCATGACAACCATTACTGCAGAGTCCCCCATGTGTTTCTTGAAGGTGTCAGGAATGGGTAGACACCCTAATCCAGGTGCCACAACCACCTTGCAGAAGTGCCTCGGGGTAGCCCACGTACAAATTGCCCTACATGCAACGGCCTTCCTCTGCCACTTTTCATTGGGGGCTCAAGAAACTCCTTAACGTCATTTCACTAGCCCTTGTCCATAGCCTACAAGCATATATAATCACAACAAGACTATTTTAAACTGAGCCTCATATAATTAGAAACACACAGATTTCCATAGAGATGGTGCAACTACACCGGAATTAATGCAAGCACCTTTCATGAGCATTCCTTTTGGTCCAAAACATCAGCTCTATGATTAAATGCTTCCAAATTATAATCAGTGGCGAGGTCTCATAACAAAGTGAAATTCATCTCAGTATCAGGAGATGAATCTCTCACTAGGAGGAACTGCACAACCAATGTGATTGTGCACACCACAAGGTCATACTGATTCATCCCCTGGATCAATCAAAGACAAATTTGAATCATTGACCGATGAATACCAAGGAAAGAACACATTGATGGGTTCGCGACATAGAAAATAAAATATTTCCTATGGAGTGAGCCACTAACTAGCCATGATCTTGTCTAGGAGATGGTTGCAACGGGTAAGCCGTTGGGTTAGAAGGACTATCGTCATAGACTGATAGCGGGGATTATGTTCCCGCGCAAACGTTGTCAATGATGACGTACATAGTCGATCACGTGATGATGTCAAGATCGTGAAGCCAAGGCGCCACAACCGGCAGCACCTCTGTACTTTGTCACATGTATGGCTTGTTGACGTCCTCCACGCCCTCGGTCCAGCGAGGCAGTGGAAGTAGGGATCCGCTGGAACTCCTCCTCCTTCTTCACTTCTCCAAGTGTCGCCGACATACTATTTGCGGTAGAGCTTCGCTAAGCAATTGCCATGGTGGAGCAACAAGGGAGGGAAAGTGGAGAGAACTCAAGGTGTACAAGTGTGTGTGGAGAGAGCTTCCACCCCACCTTATATAGGGGAGGGAGCAGCCCCCATGGGGTGGCCAGCCAAACCATGGTCTGCCCCCACCTATGCCACCATTATGTGGGTGGAGGTTCCACTCACCCACTCAAATTTCCATTTAGAAATCGAAGTGTCCTCACTCAACTCATGTGGTGTATCACACTTGCTCCCAATGTGTATTTGGCTCATCCTCACATGGGATAGGTTTCTTTCTCGCACTTAGGCTATCAAGATGTTTGAAGTAGGCTTTATAAGTGACCTTGTCTTGAGAGGTCATCTTGGCCACTTGGGCATCCAACTCGACGTAGTATAGCTTCATATTGTGGCGAGACATGGCACTCACTATGGGAAGTTGTATGTTTGGAAGTTAGGAAAACTACCAAAAGGTCAAAACTCACAACAAAATTGAGAGAATGGTTCAAGTTAGAGAACAACCGGTATGTACTCACACACACAAGAACACACACACACAAAAGGCTGAAAACTCTATATGGTGGTGGGTACAGAAGTGGATAGCAAATGAAAAAGATCAAAAGAAAAGTCTATTATCAAAAGTGGGTAAAATCCCAAGTAAAATGTCAAGAACGATGATCTACGTCAAGGAAACACAGAAACACACATAACAAGATGCAATGGGGTTAGCGTGACCAAGGAAGTGAGCAAGTATGACTACTAGGAAAACATGTTATCAGTGGCGCACCATATTTGGATTCTGTGGCGCATTCCAAATGTGCCACTCTTGGCACGCCACTAAATTTCAATTCTGTGGTGCATTTTGGTATACGCCACAAAATATAACATTTTTGTGGCGCATATCCGCCTAATGCACCACAGAAACCATTTTGATATGCGCCACAGAATATTTGTATAGGAATTAAAAAAGCGTTTCTAAAATAGCGGCGGTGGTACACACACTGACACTACTACTGCTCCTAATACTACTGCTGCTACTGCTGGTACTACTACTCCTGCTACTACTACTGCTACTACTGCTGCTACTACTGCTACTACTACTGCTGCTGCAACTTTTGCATCCGGACTCCGTTTTTGATGATTTTGGGTTCGTTGGAATCACCACAATGAGCTCTATAACTTCATCTATAGAAGCATCATAGTCCAACTAAGGAGGATAAAACCAAATAATGAAAGGTTTGACCTCTCTTCAAAGACAAACTAGTAAAACCTCCAAACACCAAAAACACAATAAGAGTTTCATACAAAATCCATTTTTGATGAGCTAGAGCTTGTCATGGAAATAACCACAAGCTCTTGAATCTCATATGGATAAAAGTCAAATAAGAACCAAGAAAGATGATGCCAAGTATGCGAAGGTTTGAGCTCTCTTCGAACGATATGATTAAGTTACTCACTCGAGAGCCCCTCTTGATCGTACAACTACTGATCCTATAACCCTATATCACAACAAAACACCATGAGACCGGTAAGAAAGAAACCCTATCAATATTATACTTTTGCCTTGCGCATTCCACTTGAGCTAGATGATGATGGTCTTCTCTCCCTCAAGTTGGACCGTCTTTCTTGATTGTGCTTGCTCGGTGAAGTCTTGCGGATTGCTCCCCCATACTACACTATGGGAGAGACTAGAGTAGAAATATCTCCACATGTCCATTATCACCAAATGGACAGAGAGCTTCTAGCATATGATATCTTCTATATGTCTATCTTGAACTTGTGCTTCGACTTGATCAATTCTTCTTTCTACTCGATATAGGCTCAACTCCCTTATGACCAATCTTCGGATCACTCCTTGAATAACACCTTGATCATCACATAATCTTCTTAATTGTGTTATTCTTACAACCTTGAATCCAACATATGGTTCAAGCATTGTCTATGGACAAGTCCTACACATATAGTAGCCTTGGATACAATAGATTAGAAATCTAAGGAGGGGGTTTCCCTAATCCACATAGGGATAATATCGTCATCATTCATTTCTCCCTTTGCTATGAAGGGGGTGGGGGCATATATATAGGGAGCACTAATGAGGGGTACTTTAGACATACAAGGAGGTAGGTGGAGTCTATCTGACGCGGGACCAGTCAGACCAGAGTGGAGACCGGTGATGGGGCCGGTTGGGCCGGTGCTTGGACTGGGCCATCGGCCTATGGTCTGGTTGGACCAGAGCTAGGATCGGTCCAGCCTCTTCTCTTCCTTCTTCTCTTCCACGCATGTGTCTTGTCGGACTTGAGTCCTTTGTGGCTTCCTCCCTTGATCACATATGTGTCTATGTGAACCTAGCATGGTCATAATATGGAGCATGAGGTAGTATACCATTCATATGGGGATGAATTGGATTCACAAAGAGGAAGGAAGTCACCTTTGATGTTGACATGGTAATGACATAATGCTGGGCTGCATCACATGGTGTAGTATCATCATGTGTATGCGCCATGTACATCTTCTCCAAGATTGGCGTGTTGTCATCCATGGAACCTATTGCAACATGAGAGAACACACTAGAGGTAGAGCATAAGTTGTTAGAAATCAAAATGGCATCACTTGACTTATCAACTACCACTCTCAACTCGCTTGATGTATGACTCATGCTCTCGAAGTGGAGGCGCTCACTCTCATATATAGTGGATTCACGCATCTCACATATAGTGGAGTCCCTCATCTCCATGGAAAGGACGTTATCATTATCCGAACAATCTAGCAAAGAAGAGGACAATACAAGAGGAGTAGAGGTTAAGAGGTTACAAATCAAAGTGTCCTCACTCAACTCATGTGGTGTATCACTCTTGCTCTCAAGATGTATTTGGCTCTCATCCTCACCATGGATAGGTTTATTTCTCTCACTTAGGCTATCAAGATGTTTGAAGTAGGCTTTACAAGTGGCCTTGTCTTGAGAGGTCATCTTGGCCACTTGGGCATCCAACTCAGCGTAGTATAGCTTCATCTCATGGCGAGACATGGAACTCACTATGGGAAGGTGTATGTTAGGAGGTTAGGAAAACTACCAAAAGGTCAAAACTCACAACAAAATCGAGAAAATGGTTCAAGTTAGAGAACAACCGTTATGTACTAACATACACAAGAACATAGGCAAAAGGATAAAAACTCTATATGGTGGTAGGTATGGAAGTGGATAGCAAATTATAAAGATCAAAGGAAAAGTCTATTGTCGAATGTGGGTAAAATCCAAAGTCAAATGTCAAGAATGGTGATCTATGTCAAAGAAACACGGAAACACACATAACAAGATGCAATGGGGTTAGCGTGACCAAGGAAGTGAGCAAGTAACAAAATTATCCTAACAAAGACTATTAGCTCGGTTTCACGCCAACACAAGAGAGATCGTAGCTTGGTTGCATAAGAAAGAATCAACAAGATTTGCACAAGAGGCCACTCTTCTCTTTCTCCCTTTTCTTGTACAAGCTTTGAACTCCTTTGTATCAATGAAGCTCACACTCTTTTTGTATTTATTTTTCTTTTTCTTTTTTCTTAAATCTTTATTTTCTATCTATGTATATCACTCTTTTTTTCTTCTTATGTGTATCTTTCTCACCAGAGCTTGCGTTGGAGCTTTGCTCAACTGAACACACACAGAAACCCTATCATGGTCATGACACTTCTACAATGCTTTGCAACTCTCGGAAAGCCACTCTCAATAGGATAGGTACACAAAGAAATAAAAGGGGTTACCAGGGTCAAGCAAGTTATACCTAGATAAAAAGGTTAGGTGGTGTCGTAACACGCAACTTACTGTGATGTCAATAAAGGTGGTGTCAAAGAACCACTCGAAGATCTGGGGTGCCAATATCGTCGTCGTGATGTTGATGTAGGCTTGGAGTATTTGGCACGCACAAAGGCACTCAAAACCAAAAATCCGGACACAAGTGTCAATGCCCAAAAATTTGAGGCCAAATGGGTGGTCAAAGTTGTCAAAATTTGTTGTCTATGGTTTGGATATTCCGGTCGTGCGCAGCAAGGTGGGGCTCGAACTAGGTGAGGTGAGTGCGCTGCGTGGGGGTGGGGGCGTGGTAGGCTGGCGGCGGGATGCGGAGCGGTCGGGAGCTGGGTATACGCGCGGGCGAGTTGTAGCTGGAGGCGCCGCTTGGCGTTGGTGCTAGTGCTACGCGCGCGAGGTAGCGGGTCCGTGCGCGCGGGTGGAGGTGGGCGGCCGATGGCTCAAAGCTGAGCACGGGCGGTGTAGAGCGAGGTAGCGGCTGCACTAGAGCTGATGGTCGGAATGGCTGGAGCAGTGGCGGATGGAAGCCGTTGGGGTGCTGCGCGTGGGTGGTCGATGGGAGGTGTGGTGAGCGGAGCAGCGGGGGGTCGCAGGCGCCAGGCGCGATGGGCGGTTGGCAGCTGGGGCGGGAGGTGGGGGCGTTGCTTGGTGGCAGCTCGAGGTGGTGCGGTGGGCCGGAGGTTGGGTGGTTTCGACGGTCGGCCAGAGCAGGCGGGCGGGTGGTTGGCGGCGGCGAACAGCGAAGACGGGAGCTCGATGGGATTTTCGGTGGGATCGGTTTCGGACCGTCCACCTCGGTCTGTGGCTCAGTCGGACCGGGATGGGAACCGGGGCTCTTCAATCTGGGGCTCGGTCGGACCGGGCTTGGAACCGGAAATTGGACCGGACCACCACCGGGCTAGTTCGTGCGAAACTGTTCGTCCCAAACTCAAAAAACTGGATGAAAAAATTGTCGATTCCAAGTGAAATTGAAGGAAATGTGGCTAGAAAATCTGAGGGAATGTAGATCAGGACCCGAGACAACAGATCTATGGATTGAAACTACAAAAAACTCAACAAATCTAGAGATCAAGTTTCAAGCTATTTTGGGTATTTTTTTCAAAAAATTTATTAAGGGACAAATTGGAGCGGATGGGGGTCAAATTCTGTGCAACTTTTGCTCTGATGCCATATGATAGAGGTGTTGACCTCTTGGGGTGCACGATCTTCACGAATTTGACCAAGGGGAGTGCGATTGCAGAGGGGATTCGCGGGGAGGTGGACGAACGCGAAGAACATGATACAACACACACACACATGCACACACATGCACCCACACACAAATCCGGTTGTACTTGTTGGCCCGAACCACTAACTCAATAAAATTGCAAGACAAAGACTAAAAGGTAGAATTTCTTGCAAAAGATCGCCAAACCCAAATAGAATTCCAAAGAGTAAAAGATCAAATGAGAATAGAGTTGCAAAGCAAGAGATCCTCAATCGATAGAATTACTAGAATGGAAAAGATCCAGATTAGGAGTAGCCTTGGATACAATAGATTGGAAATCTAAGGAGGGGGTTTCCCTAATCCACATAGGGATAGTTTCATCATATCATCATCTCTCCACTAGGTGGGGGCGGGGGCCTATATATAGGTAGCCACTAATGAGGGGTATTTTAGGTATACAAGGGGTAAGTGAGTCTATCTGGCGTGGGACCGGTCAGACGGGAGTGAAGTCCAGAGCTTCAGTGGTGGGGTCGGTCGGACCGGAGACCGGAGTCTGGACCGGTTCGGACTGGATCGTTGGTCTGTGGACCGGTTCGACCGGAGCTAGGACCGGTCCAGCCTCCTCTCTTCCTTCTCCTCTTCCACACATAGGCCGTGTTGGTCTTAAGTCCTAGAGCTTCTGTGCCTTCATCCCTTGAACTCATAGGTGTCGATGTGAACCTAGCATGGTCATAATATGGAGCATGAGGTAGTATACCATTCATATGGGGATGAATTGGATTGGCAAAGAGGAAGGAAGTCACCTTTGATGTTGACATGGTGATGATGTAATGTTGGGCTGCATCACAACCTTTGTTGTAGAATCCGTCACAATGTATTAACTTTGGAACTCATATAAATCCATCGTGGAACTTTCTTCCATTACATTGTGCCGCCTTAACACATACCCAAAATTGAGATAAACTTTATTTGTATCTTGTGAAAAAATTAGTATCAATGTAACACTTTACAATGAAATATTTGTTAGCTCTACATACATAATATATATCCTTAGTCCTTCCAAACCATATAAGGATATCCTTACTATTGTCCAATGGTCATCTTATGACATTTGGTATATGCTCATAACATTTAGAGCATAAGACATATCTAGATATGTACATATCAAGGTATACATGATTGAAAAAATCATTCATGTAGCTTCACTCATCAAGTGTCAAAAACACCTTTTTTGAAACTTATCAAAACACTTGAATCTTGTTTCGACCTCTTCCATGTGGTAAGAACCTTTCTCGTTGTTTCCAGATTGAACTTCATTCAATATTTCATCTACGTTCTTTGCCACAACCATATTAGCACCTCAATCTATCTACATAGACATCAATGCCCAATATTTTGGTTTTAAGGATCACGCCGATGATCCTAGAGTTTTGTCCCGATCTTTCACAGCGAGTCAACCTGGATAGATAATCTTTCAATCACGTCGATGAACGTGACCTGAAGAAGAGGAACGAATCCAACAAGCAACATGAAGATAATCAACATGCCTCAAACTTGAGCCTGATAATCCTTGATGAACACAAGAACCTTCATAGTGATTCACTTGATAAGATAGATAATGGCAGCACCATCCCCGAACAGATGCTCCACGCAGCAACACAACTCAATGTTTAACTCTAATTTTCGGAACTCCCTAAACCCTAGCTGGCTGGCTCCTTTATAAAGGAGGAAGGCCAGGTGAATAACATGGTCCGACTCGAACAAGATACAAACCGACCCATTAAGGGTTCAGCCCAAACTAGGCACGCATGCCTTTAAACTCTCTCATCTATTGGCACTACCTTAGACTAAATCATTACATTTCATAGGTCGTCCTGACGTGCCAATGTTCAACGAGATGACCTCATCATCCTGGTGGAGTCCTGAAATTGGGTTTCACCTTTGCCTTCATCGGGGCCTTGTTATCCTCATCACAAGATCTATCTATTAGTAATTCTGTAACGATTATTCAGTGACATACCCTTGTAGACTGAGCGCGGGGATTACGCTCCCGCACAAGCTTTGATGATGAAGCCGACGAAGCCGACCTCAAGGTCGTGTAGAACTCAATGCTGCAACAGCACCAGCACAACGATTTAGTGCCACAAGTGGGAGCACCTCGTAGTACTCGTACACCTACGGTGAACGATGACGACATCTGGATCTCTGATCCAGTCGAGATTACCAAAGTATATTGGTTTGGATCAGATCCGGAATTCCCACAGCACGACGGCGTGCAGCGGTGGAGTTGACCTTCACTCCTCGCAGCCCTTCGGGGAGCCACACGAGAGGGTGAGGTAGAGAGAGAGGGAGGAGGCGCACCAGAGAGGATAGATGAGCTCCAACTCGTGGGGTTGTGTCCTCTCCTCCTCCAGGGGGCCTCCTTATATAGGGGGATGGGGCAGGCTTTCCCCAACCCCAAGGCACCTAGCTGGCGGCCAAGAGGGGAGGAGCCAACCCTCGGGCGCCCAAGGCAAGGGCAGGCCTATCCGGCCACCCCTATGGGCCCTATTTGGCCCACCCACCAAACCCTAGGCGCCCCACTCCCATATCCAATAAGGGGGCGGCCAGGCCTTAGTGGGCTCCCCTCCGGGAGGAGCCCATTAAGGTGGGATGCCTTTATTAATTAAATAAAGTCATATATTTAATATTAATTACATTAATTAATATTAATTACTTATTTATTTAATCATGTTGCTCCAAAACTCTTTCTAGAACCTTTCGAACAACTTTCGGATCACCGTAGAACTTTTCCGTCTCTCTCTTGTCAATACTCTGATAATTCTGAATGTACCAAAACCATCTTACACCATCATCGGACCCTTAAGTGTATTACCATACAGTTCAGGAATACTCCATACATCACCGAGACTCCTCTCCGGTGAATGATCATTAGCGGGACCGGGATTCCGTAATGACCCCTATGCATTCACGAAGACCTTTTGTCGTTGAACCGTTAACGTCGATGTCCTATTCCCTTTGTTTCTATGATACTTGCAACATCCGAGACTTGATCATCGGTATCATCATACCTAGTTCAATATTGTTACCGACATTGCCATTTAATCATTTCGTGATATTCCATCCCCATGACCTAGTCACATGTTGCAACATTGGATGCAATCTCATCGAGTGGGCCCAGAGTATCTTTCCATCACGCGGAAGATAAATCCTACTCTTGGTGCACACACCTCAACCTATTCCAATGGCATACTCGAAGAGACCTTTTAAGTCACCCTTTCATGGAATGACGGTTGATGCAATCAGAGCAGCCGCAGGATATAGTGATTAGATGTGACCTCACAATCTAAGGATTCAGGTTGCAACGCTTCTTATTATCGCAACATGAACATCATGACACGGTCGTGTTACAATACTAGCATTGGGTATGTCCATCATGGCATTTGCTTCATGGCATAATCATCATTGTCAATTTGACATAAGTGTCACATGATCTGGAAATTGATCATTAGTTGACCAATGAGCTAGTAATAGAGGTTTACTAGAGACTCTGGTTGTTCAATACCACACGCGTATCAATGTTCTCTGATTGATACAGTTATAGCACAATATTAAACTTATTATGAACCAAATGAAATATGCAAATAAACCCTTTATTATTTTCCTCTAGGTCATATTTCCTTCAGTATCAACATTAATAGTGGCACGAATCATATGACACATGATCCAAAGGATGTTAGTCAAATACTAATGGCCTTGGATTTTGCATTTTTGAGGTGGACCGCCATCATCATATGTTTGGTATTCTTCCAGTTTTCATTCTTTAGCAATCTTTCGGTATTCCAAAAAAAATAGCCTACACCTTTTAATTCATCCTATCATGATAACTTTCATGATGAAACTGCTACATTTATAAGGACGAATGAGGGTATAATATTATTTTCTCAAACCTTTGGGTGATCGGGACGCCTAGCTTCTTCAATCTTCACGTATATTCATACAATACGAGCATATGATCTTTTACGAAATTATACTTCATCATGTTGCAAACAATCAAAGTTTTAGATATCAAATATCTTTCACCTCTTGTTCGTTTCTGAAATAATAATTCTTTCAGCTCCTATCACTTTGATTCTCAAACAATTTTGAAGATCAATTTCTCATGTAGGTAAATATATGATCTTAGATACTAAATTTGAATCATTAATCTTAGATTAATACAACTTATTAAATCGAATGGAGCAATTGAGGTTTGCTAAAATTGCAATAGGACTTGAATGTTTAAACTTGACACTCTAACTAAACAATACTATTATGTAAAGTGATTATTTAAAATTCTATAGTTTTATCAACTCAATTGAAACTAAGTGTCAAGTAAAAAACGGTTGCCAAATACTACAACAAATTATGCAGATTCACTAAGATTTAGTTCGTGATAATTAGTTCAAGTTAATCAATTACTAATGAACTTCCAATAAATTCAACATTTGTCAAAGTTGTTTAGTGACAACATGATCCAAATTCACTACCACCAAGACCGATCATCACGTCAGATGATGTAGCTTCAGTGGTAAACATCAACATGTTGATCGTATCATCCATATGACTTATGCTTGACCTTTCGGTCTGTGTGTTCTGAGGCCATGTCTGTACATGCTAGGTTCGTCAAGTTTAACCCACGTATTTGTGCATATAAAAAGCTGGCTTACACCCGTTTTATGTGAACTTAGAGTTTATAACACCCAATTGCTTCAAAACGATGATCTTTCGCAACGGTGCATACGAGGGGAGAAACATATTTTATCTTGAAATTAATTGTGAGGGATCATATTATAATACTACTATCACAATCAAAACAAAATAAGATGCATATATTATAAACATCACATGCATATAAAATATATGACATGGTATAGCCATTCTTGCATCGTTGATCTCCATCTCCAACACATCGACATAATCTCTATCATTACACCATGATTGTCTCCACCACGTGTTGCAACTACAACTATTGCTAACTACTTAGCGATAAAGTAAAGCAATTACATGACGTATAAAGTTGGCACGCAGGTCATATAAAATATTACAGATAACAATATGGCTCCTGCCAGTTGTAAACTCATGGACATGCAAATCGTGAACACATCACATCTTAGAGCAAATCTAACAGCTTACCTAAATATGGGTAAGAAGCAAACCAATAGTGTTTTTAGGTAAGATGGGTAAGAAACATTGCTTACCCAAAAGTGGTCCCCTACCAAAAAAAATTGGGTGATCACCCATATTTTGACATCTCCTAGCAATATATGGGTAAGAGTAGACAAAATGTGGGTAAGGTGCCACGTTGGGAAAAAAAACAAGGCGGGAAGCTCTCCCAGAAATTTTCGCCGCATCCCCGCCGCCTCCGATCGCCGGTGACCATTCTTCCGCTGGACCCGATCTCACACTTCCTTCGTCGACCTTCTCATGTGCAGGCCGCGGCCCTGCTTGGCTGAAATTGGGCTAGAGTTGGCCGCCTCCGTTGCGCATCCTTGGCAAAATTCTTCGTCGCCGGAGCCCCATCAGCCACCTCCTGCAGATCCCAGCACCACCATTCCCCACCGAAGCTTGCCGCTGATTTGGCATGGGCGACCGCTGTTCCAAGCACCACCAAAGCTCGCCGCCTCCCGGAGCTTGGTCGATGCTTGCTCGGCAGCTCGACAGCGACCATGACTGCTCTGGGAGGCGCTCTGGTGGGGTGAGGGGAGGCGCGGTGGCGTCTAAGAGTTCCTCGGTGAGAGGGCATCGAGAGGTTGACCGGGGAAGAAGAAAGAGAGGGGAAAAGGAGGGAGAGAAAAAAGAATACCCACTAACAAGTGGGTCCCACATGTGGTACAAACTTTGGGTAACCAGTTTTGGGTAAGCTAGAAAAGCTAAAAAAAAATTGGCTTTCCTAAACCATTTTGCTTACCCAAAATATGGGTAAGTTGTTGGAGATGCTCTTATGGTCATATCATATCATAAGCTCCCTGCAAAAAATAGGGTAAACGTCTTTACTTCATGTTTTACGTGCCTTTAGGGAACTACGGATACATTAAAAAACGATTCTTACCTACACAAAACGAAACATACGTGCGATCCGTAAAAAATAGGATAAACGTCTTTACTTCATGTTTTACTAGGCGGCGGCGCCGCATCCTAAGCGATCCGTGCGGCGGCTATAGACATACGTGGAAACGCTCGATTGTTTGTTTCTTATAGCTCAGCCTAAGTAAGACACTGCTGGGCCTCGTTGGACCAAAAGTAATGTAGCTCTTATCGCTAAAACATCATCCTTCCCTTTATCGCCACATCATTTTGCTGCTATTAATATCAAGATACTTCGTAAAAGATGGAATATTCATTGACAAAAAATAAATACTAATTAATCTGGTAATTATGAACATGACAAATGGGCACTATAACTAATCTGGCAATTACAAAAAGGGTATTAATTAATAAGGCAATTAGTCTCTATTAACTAGCAATTGCTCCTACTTAATCGGGTGATTAGTACTAGTACTACCTAACTAATCTGGTAATTACTAATAATTAATATGGAAAGTACGACCTAATTAATCTGGCAGTTGGTCAACTAGGATTCAATTAATCCGGCAATTGCTCCTAATTAATATGGCAATTAAACCTATTATTACGGCAATTATTAATCCAGTAATTACTCCTACTTGATTTGGCCATACTTGCAACTTTGCGACGTAGCAGTTCCTTCACCAGCGCCATGGAGACGAGCTTGCGGCATTGACTGCTGAGAGCATCTCCTCCTCGTGTAGGTAGCTTCATGTGCTCGTCGTTGGCGTTAGCCTCCCTGCTTCCTCCTCGTCAGCGACGACCTCCTCCTCTCGTGCCTCCCTCCACCTCCCGGCTCGGTGTCTCCCCGTTGCGTGCTTGGCGGTGGTGAGTCCCTCCTCTTGTCCTCCCGGCGCGGCGTTTCTGATACTTTCGGCGAGGCGCCTCCCGGTTGCATGCTCGCCGGAGGCGAGCCCCTCCCTCTCAGGCCTCCCATTGCGGCGACGACCACCTGCTCGCGTGCCTCCCTCTATGTGCTCGGCTGCGATGCGCCTCCCGCTGCATGCTCGGCTGCGAAGCTTCTCAACCTCCTCGCGCGGCGTGACTCCCTGTGGCGATTAGAGAGAGAAGCGAGGAGCAATGAGTGGTCAGGAAGGGAGGGAAGTGAGCGGAGGTAAGGATAAGGTGTGGGTGCGGGTTTGCTAATAGAGCTGGATCGGTCCCTAAAGACAGCGATGCCTTTTTCTAATCACAAAGCGCCGCATAGAACGGAGAGTGATGTGGTGCCTTAACCTATCTTTTCCCAACATTTTTTTTTAACCTGACAAAGCGACAATGTTGATATAGAAAGTAGAGGGTGTAACGAGGAGATAGATCATTTTCCTTATAAAATTTGAAAACAGAAACATAAAATATTGGTACCGAACGACGCGAGCAGATAAGATCATCCCGGAACGAGCTTCCGCATAATGGCTTCGGCGAGACCTCCAATTCCATTGCTTCTTGCGAAGAGTAGTCGGTATTATTATTTTCCCATGGAACTTGAAAGGTAAAGTGACTTGGCTAACCTCAGTTTCACTCCATCTGTCCCTGCCCTTTGTCTGGTAAAATCAGTTTCGACGTATCAAAAATCTATCCGTTCAGGAATCAAAACATTGGAACGTCTTTAGAACAGACAAAATATTACATTGCTGTAACAAGCATGTAGACCAGTAAAGTAACGAACTTTAAGATACAAGACTCGCATTGTCTGAAATTTATGAAGAAAAACATCCATATTATGATCGTAGTGGCTTTTTGTTGGCTTGACAAGTCATGCCACATGATCAAGGCCGTCTAATACTTCACACCACAGCTGTCTTATTATGCTCGATTCCTGAATGTAACAGACTAGATCTGACAATACACATGTGTACGCAATGATCCAACTAGAAAGCTGATCTTAACAAAACTGACGATACAGTTGCAGCCAGTAAAACACGGGTGATGTTTGTACTTAGCTCCTCTTCCTTCTCTTGCTCCGTTTTTTGTCACTCTCATCTGAGCTTGATTCTGACTCAGAGCTAGATCCTGAAGCAGAGCTTTCTCCACCTGATTCTGACTCTGATGACGCAGGCTTCTGTTGCTGCATTATAAGCCGGGGCATGTTCTTCAGGTACTCTCGCAGGCTCTCCGTGATACCTCCAAGACCAATGGAGGTGAAGAAATTTATGGAGAATCTAGTGTTCTTCGGATGATCTCTCGGGAAGACTGACTCGAAGGAATCTTGCATATTTGGATCGTTTAGTCTCTCATTGAGCAAACGTATACCCAGATGCTCCGACAATTCCTGCATATGAAGCGAGTAATTCAATGGTCTGATATGGTGAAGAACATATTTTCATATAGTAACAGTTAAGTGGTGACATTCACAACATACCTGGAAAAGAATCTTTATAAAAATTCGAGAAGACGATGTGGTGTCTTCCTCTGTCAACCTGATGTAAGCCAAAACATGCCATGGAAGGGCATCAGTCCCCAACAGATGTGCGAAGAACTTGGCAACATTCCTCAACTTATTTGTTTCAAGACGATGTATCATCGAATACTGTTGCACAAAGCATTTTTCAAAGTTTTCTTGAAAAACTTTATTGATCATGCAAAATCGTTGTCCTAATAAGCCATAATATCGAAGGTAAGTTCTCTCTTGACTGCAACACTCGAGAAGCATGATGTTCAGCTCCATCTGTCAAATGAAGCAACAGATTGCTTTAGGGTGAATAGTACCATCGTTTGCAGTTAAATGAAGCAACATTCAACAAGGGATTAATGTAAGGCATGTCAAGAAGGAAAAGAGAAGTCCAGACAATAGTATTCTGACAAAACAGATCAATTTTACTACATGTACATTCAGATCAATTATATTTGTTGCTCTTGAGAATGCTACTGAATATGACCTAGCACCAACCCACCAGTGTAAAATAGTTTTGTTTTACTTCAAGGATTTCCAGAGGTTTACAAATAGTTCAGTATGAATCAGTAATTCCAGACATTCAGGAAGAACTAACAATCTAAACAATGAGAAATAACTGAGTCCTAAACTAAGTTTTGATGAATATTTTCAATGCAAACATTTGATCAGTTAACAAATAACTACATAGCCAAATGGAAGTTCCAGAAGTCTCCTTATTTAATACAAAAGCTTGCCAAACACATAGGTTAATCATGAACTTCTATAGATGGGGGGATTCATATCCTCATTTAAGCATGGAGAGAAAGAACAAGTAATAATCATCTCTGTTTTTTTTTTGCCGTGAACACTGCCATGCCACCCAGTCACACAATTCGTTGTATTTACCTTTAGTGTAGTAGCTTTCATGTAGTACACGAACAGTTCAAAAGAATAATATGGAGTTTTATTAATTACTCCCTCTGTTCCAAAATGATTAAAGTTTTAATTTTGTCCCAACTCAAACTTCGCTTTTGGATTGTTCTTGGTGCACATGACCATAGGTAAGTGATGCATGGACAGCCCACTGATTCATACAGTTTTCTTCGCACATCCAGCACCAAGAACTACCCAAATGCATGTGGAGAGACCATATTGTAACAATTTTCTCTAATATGGTTGTATTGGAGGATCTAAACTGTCACAGCTGAATGTAGGAACATAAAAAGGACCACAGAGAAGTTTTACTGAAGCTGTGTGTCTGGTAAACGAGTCAAAGTGAAGTGGCTCGATGAAAAAAGGGATAACTTGACACGTTTGCAAAAGCTAAGGACAGGTATCTAACCTAATATTACAAGATGCATGCATCTGAATCTAAAGGCTTTGTATAGCAGGAAACAATAGAAACCACATAAACAAGGCAATCAACAAGTGAATTTACCAGACAAAACTAAAGTCTCATTACATACAAAAATTAGGTGAAGTACAGTACTTACCTCTTGACCAGGCTCAAGTTTAATTTTTAAAAGCTTGTGGCCAGCTTCCTCAAAATCAACACTGGACATGATTGTCAAATATATGGTTCTCCGAAGATTGATAAGATTGGTCTCAGTTTTATCCCTTATCTCCATCTGTTCTTCATTATCTTCATCATCAGATTCTTCTTCATCCTCGTCATCAGAAGCATCATCAGACCCTTCTTCATCTTCATCTTCATCCAATTCATCTCCCAGGATACTTTTCTTTAGGCTCTCATAAGCCTTTTCATCTTCAACGAAGTTCGGGTTTACTCTGAAAACATCTGCGGGTTGAAAAAAAGTCAGCGCTTTGCCGTAAAAAAATGTACTCCCTCCAACCCATATTACTCTTCGCTAATATAGATATATCTAGACACATTTTAGTGATAGATACATCTGTATTAGCGAAGAGTAATATGGGTCGGAGGGAGTAGTTCTTCACTCGTGTCATGAAAGTAACAGAGCACCATGCCCTAGCAAAAGCTTACTTAGGTTAGTCTCAGGGTCTAGCTCAGTTTCAAAGGACATATCATGAGTACATTGGTCCTCCTGCTCCACAAGATCCAGTTCTGGGCGGATGGCCGGGAAACCCTTTAGATAAACAAGGAAACCATATATTTATAATTTGCTATGTGCATGCAAAAAAAAACCCCGCTAGAATAACTAAGAATTTACCTGAAATTTAGCCTTTCTAATAGCAAAAAGACCTTCAATGAGAAACTGCACACGCTTGTCTATTTCACCTTCATGAAGAATGCCTCGAAATCTTTCAAACATAGCTGCATAAACCGAGTGAGGTGAAAAACCATTGAGAACAAAAACAAATAAAGGTTCAAAGTACTATACAAAGCATCAAGGAGATGAATAAATTATATTATCACGAATTTAAGATGGATTTTTAAAAAATATAATAATACTCCCTCCAATCCATATTACTTGTCACGGATTTCATAATTCAATTACAAGAAATATGAAAAATGATAATAGTTTGATGGAATTGATATTGTATTCATCAAATGATATTAAGATTCAGTATTCTATTTTTAATAGATAAATTTCACAGGTACTACCAGGACAATAAAAAAATATGTGGCAAGCTCCAACCAAGATCACTGCACTCCAGTCTTACTTCAACCATTGTAATCTTTTTCCGTTTTGTTCACGTTTTAACTTATAAGCATTAAGGGCATTTCCCCCGCAAAAAAAAGGCATATGACTAATTAAATGATTCAAGATGCACCTTGACTAGCTTGAAATTCCAAATTTACAAGCCTCAAACCATAAATTACTTGAGTTCCCATAACACAGGCTTTTAAATTTTGATAAGTCATTTATGAGTCAACAAACCCAAGATTCTTCGAAGACATTAATGAGTGAAAGACCCAATGAAAATAAAGAATGCAGATGGAAGGGGATACATGTCTCCACTACTAAAAAAAGAGGTAGATATGGTAGTGTAGAAGTTTATGATTCATGAGTGTTGACTCTTGACTCTTGAGCATCTGTTCTACCTATTATACAGTTCCAGGTTATATGCGCTGAGCCCTGAGCGAGCGTTTTGCCTCCGCTTTTCTATTTTCTGAAGGATTAAAGTTTAAAGCACTAAGCGCAATTAAGCACACACTTAAGCACAAGTAAGCGCTAGGCGTTTTGCCTCTGATCAGCGCTTAGGCATGCTTAAGAACGCTTTATTTAACACTTACACAGTTTTGTTATCCCAGCCATTCTTCCCAGCCCCGATACCGATCAGGAAAGGGCTAATTTCTAACAAAGTTTTTTTCTTGTTGATTCCTTCCCTATTTCTAGGTGTAGTGCTTTTAGCCCCTATGCTGCCTACTGGTACTAATAGAGTAGGATTGGCCTGTAATCCATAACCTATCCTGTTGTTGTAGCCTATCCTGTTTTTGAGTCGCCGAGTCAAGCCAAGTCGCCAGGGCTGCGACTTGTGACTTGCTGGCTTGATTCAACGAGTCAGCTTGATTAGTCGCCACAGCAGTACCTCCTAAATCGGCCAGACCGGACCAGTACATAATGCCAATAGCCCATAATGCCATACTAAAGTTGATTGCAGCCAGACCTGCCAGGCCCAGCACGGCCCAGCTAAACAGCTCCCAGCCTCATCCAATCGTTATAACCTAGCACCCTGTGTCCCCTCACGTGAACCCTCCTACTACCGCCAGCCTCCTACCGCCGCCAGCCCTCCAACTTTCTCTTTCCTCTGCACCGCTGGCCTCTGTACCGCCGGCGAGGAGCGGCGACGGCGGCTCGAAGCTCTCCTCTTTCCTCTGCACCGCCGGCGAGGAGCGGCGGCGGCGGCTCGAAGCTCTCCCCTCGAACCATCTCCTTCTCCTGCGCCGCCGGCGAGGAGCAGCGGCGGCTCGAGCCTGTGCTCCTGAGCTCGCCCTTTCTCCCCCCCCTTAAATCCCTTCTCTCTGAAACGACTTGACGACTCTCGAAATCCCTGTATAGTCGCTAGCGAGCCAGAAAGTCGCGCGACTCGCTCCGTGAGTCAAGTCGCCTGCACGGCTCAGCCACGCCAGGACGGCTCGGCGACTATACGGCGACTATACAGCGACTATACGGCGACTCAAAAATCATGCCCATAACTGAAGCATCTGATGCCGCATCAATCGAGGATACAGGATCTTTGACACTCATCATATGCTTCCAGGCATGCATTTACAAAATAATCATTAAAGGAACATTTCAACGAAAATTTGCAAAAATATTTAAGTGCATCTGCAGTGCAAAAGTGCGTGTGAAACGACTAGTTGGCGCAAAAATCTTGAAAAACGTATTTTCACTACTATTTTATTACTCCCTCCGACCACTAATACTTGTCTCTAACATGGATGTATCTACACACTAAATTATGTCTAGATACATCCATGTTAACAACAAGTATTAGTGGTCGGAGGGAGTACTAGATTTGCAATTCACCATGAAAACAATAAATCTTGAGGCAATACATCTGAATAAATGGAACACATTTGTACTGAAATTGAAAATGCCTAATTTTGTTTCCCACATGTCCAACGTCAAGAACTTGTCTCAGCAAGATATTTAGGTGTCAGCACATCTAATAAGGAAAATAATTTCCAGAACAGAAAGACCCAGAACAATATGTATCCTAAGTGAATAATCTAACAGGTTTTTGACCTAAATGCACAAACATGACATCTTCTTGCTAAAATCCTCTAGGTGTCAAATAGAGCTGATGCATAATTTATACCACCGGTCACAGAACTGATAGCACAATAGTATGTCTCAAACCCGACATATATGGCTTACAAAAAGGTGTGAGTTAACAGGTTCAGAAAGCTATGTGTTGAAATAAATACTAATTTCAACTCACCATGAAGTCCTTGAGGAGTTAAGTCCTGCAGTATTGCTCCACATTCCTTCACAAACCCCACTGCCACCTGTCAGACGAGACAAATGACCATACTTCAGACATATGTTCACAATATCAGTAGTAAATACGAAGACGTATGCACGTGCAAAAAGGAAAAGTGAACCAAGCTATGCACCTCGACACTATCATCAGTTGGATTCTCCAGAAGTACAGCAAGAAGCTCTAGCGCCACGACCTCATGCACAACTACCTGATTAACCAAGTGTGCTATGAACTTGGTGGCTGCAAGCAATTGTGGCTGCAACCAACAAAAGCAGTTGTAAGCATTTTATGGAGAAATTCAAAACTGAAGTCCAGGCAATACAAATATCAGCAGGATCACAAGTCCCAGCTCTACAAAAAAATTACAGGTCTTATACTTAATTAATAGATTCTAAAATAAGTAAATGTTCATCGTCTGTACATGTAAGGCAACACCTGGGTGAATAAAACCACATCATCAATTTAGAAGTTCACCCTATGTAACTGTGGACACAGCTTATGTTTTGGGTTCATAAGTCTATCTATAACCAACTGTAAATGTTACAGTTGGATCATTAACAAGTAAAAGCTCACCCTTTGTTAAAAGTAAAAGCTCACCCTTTGTAAATAAAGGACGACAAACATAAGATATTGCACTATCATTTCATAGTGGATTCGCTGCAACCGCATTAACCAACGCTGTTCCTCTTCCATACTAGGATAATCACAATATAGCTCATCCTATAAATGTTAATTTATAACAATGGCAGAAACCTTCGTTGGGGTTGGGGTGTAAAATTATAAGAACATAATGTAGAAATGAACTCAAGTATCTTCATAAGTTATATTGGAGCCAGTAAATACCAATTTAACGTGACAAGGCTGAAAGAAAGAAAAAAGATAATTTTACCTTGTCATTTCTCTTATATGCCCTTTTAAGCTGGAGCATAACACGAACGAGAAGCAAGCGGCCGATCTCAGGGAACTTGGTATTCACAACTGCGACAAGCGCAGCAAACACATCTGTGAAGCCCGGTGAAGCCATCTGCGACTTGATGCACGACTGGCAGAAGAGTCCACGCCCACGAACAAGGTTCTCAGCTAACAGTTCCGGGACAAGATTCTTGATATTAGTGCCGTTCACCTTGTTAACCAGCCCGTTAATACTCTTCTTGAGAGCGTCCCATGTGAGCCGCTGATACTCAGGGCTCGCCTTATCTTCCACATCCCGCAACATCTGTGCCATGCGGAAAGGCGGGATGTAGATACCTCCTGTACGCCCCAGGATCATCTCCGGCAATGGTGGTGGCGGTGGCAACGGTGGTGTCGGCTCCTTCCTCTCAGGGCTTCTCCGGCGCTCTTCCCTGTCCTGGCCCTCAGCCTGCCGCTTCGAGCTCTCATCGCGGCGATGTCGGCTCTGGCGGCCATCAGGGGAGGAGGATCCCGAATCTGAGCTGGGGCTCCTGCGGCGGCGGTGGCTGCTCCGGTGCCGGTGGCGATCGCGCTTGCTGCGTCGGTCACCCCTCTCGTCGTCAAATGCCCTAGTGCGCCTCCGCCGGCGGCCATCCTCCTTCTCGTCGTCAGAAGCCCTAGAGCGCCTTGTCCTGCGGTCGTCTTCCTCTTCCCCATTGATAACCCTCGCGCGTCGGGGAGGACGGTCGTCGACCATTCCAGACTTCAGCATTCCGTGGTCGTCGGAGGGTTTGGGGTTGCGGCGGCGGCTATCGGAGTCGGGCGGGGAAGCCCTAGATCTGCGGCGGCGGCGGTCGGCGTCGCGGTCGGGGGAGGGCGAAGGTGATGGGGACGACCGGGGTTTGCGGTGGTCGCCGCGGCGCGGGGAAGCGTCGCCGTGCCTGCTGCGGTGGGGAGGGGAGGCGGCGGGGGAGGTGGAGGCGGCCATCGGGCACAGGGTTTGTAGGTTCTGAGATATCTGAAGTCTGGAGCCGATGCCGATTTGATTTTTGAGAGAACGCAGAGGCGAAAGCCCATATTTTTTTAGGGGCGGTAGGAAGCTGAATTTTTTTACGGTAGGAGCATCTCCACTGCCTCCCTAAAATGCTTAAAAAACGGGCTAATTAATTTGCGGTCACCAAGTTGTTTGTCATAGACTTACAGGCAATCATTCAGCGGTACCGCAAGTTCATAGGGTCAATTACTGAGAGGGTCATTTCTGGGTCAAATTCGAATAGCCTAAATAATACCGGTTGGAATCGTTTGAACACAAATATCTCCGTTACGGTGACGACTCAGCGCTCCACATGGCAGGATACCCCATTATTGCTTTGCCACCGTGGCTGCCAAGTGGCGTACCTCGTCCACACAACCTTTCTCTTCTCCCCCCATTGTTCTTCAAGCTCCTGCTCCCGCTCGCCTACCGAGATCTTAGAGTATCACAGCGCTGCTGGCGCCGCGCAGGGGACATGGCCTCGAGGTTGAAAGCGGGTTCTCCTCGCTGCGGATCTGGCAAGATCGGGATCGGGAATTGGGAAGATCTGGAGGAGGCTGTTCTCGTGCTGGAGAAGTTGGGGCGGAAGGCAGTGATCATGCGGAGGTTATTCTCGTACTGGAGAAATGGAGGCTGTTCTCAGCCTTCCATCAATTTCAGCAGCTCTAAGAGAAATGGAGAAGTGATGAGGACATCCCTACTGCACAGCCATCTCCACCTACTGTTGATGATCCTATTGTTGCTGATCAAGATAAGTCCAATGACGAGATTCGGATTGGACCAATTAATCGAGCTCGTGCTAAGTTGTTACAACAGCAGGTGAACTCACTCCTTGCTGAATCTGATATTTATTGTAACGAGAATTTTATACTGCCTAAGTCTTTGTTCATATGTATGATCAGGTTCATTGGAGAAGAAGGGGTTCGAGGGAGCGAGGAGATGCAACACATGCAGCACGACGTGGTGATCAAGCAAGAGAGCGCGAGGGAGGAGAGGGAGGCCGGCGCCACAAGCATGGAGAACATCACCACGTGAAGAAGATCAAGTCTGGATGAGCACGAGCACGTGATGGCGCACTAGGACTGCCTACGACACGATGTCTACATGTCTAAGACGCGCTACACACATGGCCTGCGTGCTAAAATTAGGCCGAACCCATATATGGGTCGGTATGTACCCGTTTGAGTCGAACCGAGTCAGTTTGGGCCCAAACCAGACATGTTTTGGGCCAGGTCTTTGCTGAGGTCGCCCGGCCACCTATAAGTACCCCTGGACGCTCCCTCAATTAGGGTTAGACCACGTTTAGACTAAAGATTACTTCGTTGAACTGCTGTAAGCATTCATCTGAATTCCTCGCACCAATTCATCTGGATTTGGTGATATACTGCTGCAAGTTTAGTGTGATCTGTTGTTCCACTGGGAATCAGTAGATTGCAAACTACCGTTTCGTGGTCGACGGCTACGTGCGCAAGTGTGTGGAGTCGTGAATATCCTACAGGGTTTGAGAGCTGTTGCATTGGCATCAGGGTTCAAGCGAGGAGAGTTAATCGGTGACACCAATTTATCCCCGACAATCATCCGCTGCCATCATCACCATCGCATCGCTCACGAGAAGATCGGGCCACCCCATATCATCTTGGTATCAGATTTCCACGGTTTACTCGGTGAGCATCCACAAATTCATCCCTGCAATTCGTTTTTGTTTTCAGTCCTATCCAGAAAAAGCCAAAAAAAAATTTAGGGTTCTTAGTTTCTGTCATAGCCTAGATTGCACCGTTCTTGAGTTTTAGTCGCTGATCGTTTTTCGCGTTTTCTTTCTTCCATCCGTAGGAGTCTAGGTCTAGCAATCTTTTCTGCATCTTAGTTTTACTTTTGGTCGTCTTTTGCATCGCCTGGGATCGTCATCTTCTTCCTTGGTTCGTGCGAGCTCAGCATACATCTTGCAGATCCGATCGAGAGCAAACAAAGAGCAGCAGCCGCAGCAGATCGCCCGGCCTCGCCCCAGCACGGAGAGCGTCTGGGGTCGAGCGACCGGCTGGCTCGCCCCACTCGCCTGGGCGCGGCAGGCGTCTGCCAGCTCGCGTGAGCCTCCACGTCTCTGCAGCGGATCGGCGTCTCCCCAGAGCCCTGCGAGCGCACGATTTTCTGCACCAGATCGCTCGTCCAGGAACGATCTCACCAGGGAATCCAGATCCGTTGCTAGGCCGAGCGGCAGGAAAAAAAAAGCAACTAGCGTGGGCGCTATCTCATCAATCTGCACGATTATTTTCCTGTACGAGTTCCCAGCATGATCCGCTCGCCAAAGTCAAAATCAGAAAAAAAAAGGCCAGCGCTGCAAGCCCCGCGCCCACCCTCAGACGTCCTCCACGGTGGGGCGTCCTCGATCGGATCTCGGGCGCTGTCGCTCGCGCCGAGGGGCGGAGATCGTCTGGCCCCTGGCGACAAGTTGTCTCGTCGATCGCTGTGCCTCGCGTCCGAGCGTGGAGGCTGTCTGCCCCCAAGCGCCACCGGCCGAAACAGCTTTAGGCCCAAATTTCGAGTAGCTAAAAAAAATAGAAAAAAAGGGGACGTGTACTGCACACACGCCACACCTATATTTAAAAAAAAGACAAACTACTTTGTCCGTTTCGCGTCGCCGTCGCGCTGCCTTGTGTTTCCGGCGTCGTACATCTCTGCCGTTGACATATTTTTCGTCGGTTTCTCTGCCGCGACAGCGTGTTACCACTGTGTCCACATAGCGTCATTTCTACACGATTTTGATCGCTTTAGCTACAGCCTATCTACAGCATCGTGTTAGGAGCTTACCCATACGAGACTAGCTCCTTTGTGCTCATCAGGCTGCTGCCGTGTGCGCAATCTTGTGCCTGTTCGTTGAGCCAGTGCTAGCGTCTCTCTTGTGCATTGCAACACGAGCTACTGTGCGTTGTCACTTATATCTCTTGAGCTCTTTTTCAGAGTTGCTTTGCCTCGCTTATCTCCACCGTGTGTGTTTCGGGGGTCTTGACATACGATCAGCACTAGGACTTATTTGCGGTGTACTTAGGATACCATACCTACAGCTCCACCATATATTCCTGGTTTGTCGTGTGATCGCTCTTATACCCTCGGTATTCACTTCATCACATCCGTGCACGAGCTTGATACTTCATTCTGGTATGCACTACTATTCACTTTGGAACGGTAAGATTACCTTTTCTTGTCAGTTTTTCAGTGAGTTGTGAGCGGCACCACACGTTTTTGATTTCGTGCACTAATCTACTAATCATGTCTACTAGTGGTTATGATGTGATGCAGGAAAAAGATGGGGATACACCTGTGGTTTGGACAGACTTTGTTGGACTGCGCACTCATCTGGAGGGGGTGTTGGATCGCTCTACTGTCGATGCTGTGACTGCACATCAGCAACTCCAGTTCAAAGTGCAAGGCACCGCAGATACTGTTCAAGCTATGCAAGCTCAGTTCACTACTTTCCAGCACAGCATTGATCAGTTGAACCAATCCCTAGCGGAGCTGCGTCGGCCCATGGTACCACCGCCTGTGCAGCCTGCTGCTGACTTTGCTGATGATGACAGTGTCCATGACAATGCCAATCTACTAGGCCCCAATGCTCGTGGGCGTGGTCTTGGACAACATGGTCGGCCACCACATGGCCTCGGTGCCCGACGTGTAATACCTGCTGAGGATGATTTTCTAGGGAAGCCAAAGTTCTCGATACCCAGATTTGATGGTGAAGGTGATGTGGAGGATTACCTCACTTGGGAGCTCAAGATCGACAACCTGTGGCGTTTGCATGCTTACACTGACGATAAGAAGATCAAACTTGCATCCTCAGAATTTGATGGTTATGCCCTGCGTTGGTGGGATAATATTCTGACACAACGACGAGCAGCTCAGGAGCTTCCTGTTTTGCGATGGACAGAGATGAAGGAAATCATGCAGGCTCGTTTTGTACCCACCAATTATTTGCGTTCAGTTTTTGATAGATTGACACAGCTGAAGCAAGGATTTTTGACAGTTGATGCTTATTACAAGGAGATGGAACTGTTGATGCAGCGATCGCGAGTTCAAGAGTCTAGTCAGATGACTATGCAACGGTTTTTGCACGGACTCAGACTTCCTATCAAGAACATCGTCCGGCATCATGCTTACAATGATATGAATCAGTTGCTTCACCATGCTATGGAGGCTGAGGCACAGCTTACTGAAGAGGCGCAACAAAAATCGCGCTTTTCACCTGCCAGTCGATACACTGCCAGGGCGCCTTCTAGCCCTGCCCCAGCGCCACTTGAGGGGACTCCTACTCGCCCCTCCTCGTCCACTAGGCCAGCGACCTCTGGAGCTCAGTCCAGACGTCCCGCTACCACACCAGCTGCTAGTTCTGGTTCGAGTGCCTCCGTGACTCGTGCTACTGAGAAACTATGTCATACATGTGGAGGCAAGGGACACTTTAAAAGAGATTGTCCCAACAACAAAGTGATAGTGGTTACTGAGAACGGATATGAGACCGGAGAAGATGCTGATCCGTTTGGTTCTGATGATGAAGGTGAAGATGCTTATGCTGACTCTTCTCCTATTATTGTTGTCTCTCCCCGTACGTTGAGTGTGCAGCCCAATATTGATTCTCAACGCTGCAACCTGTTTCAAACCAAGGCACTAGTTGGTCCCAATAAAGCTTGCAAGGTGATCATTGATGGCGGAAGTTGTCGCAATCTCGCAAGTAAGGAGTTATGTGCCAAGCTGGGTTTGAAATATTTACCTCATCCTAACCCATATTATATTCAGTGGTTAAGTGACAATGGTGAGATGAAGGTAAACTACATGGTACGTGTGAACTTTGAGATAGGGCCATACAAGGATTCTATAGATTTTGATGTGGTTCCTATGACGGTTTGTCATCTCTTGTTGGGTCGGCCCTGGCTCTATGATCGACATGTGCAACACAATGGTCGAGCCAATACTTATCACTTGGAGTTCAAGGGCAAGAAAATCAACCTACTGCCTATGTCACCGCAGCAAATTGTTAATGAATCTCGTCAGAAGACTGAAGTGAAACTTGAACAGCCACCTCCACGAGATAATGTAACAGCCGTGAGTGATATAACGAAAAGTGAGGGAGTGCCCAACTTGTTAGTTTTAGCCACCAAAGAAGACATGAGAGAATTTTGTGAGGATCCTACAGCCATGCCTCTTGTGCTCATATACAAGGGCGAGGTCTTAGTTTCTAACGATATGCAACCTGTTTCTCTTGGTGTCTCCACTGTTTTGCAGGACTTTGGTGATATTTTTTCGGCGGAGGTACCTGCTGGGCTGCCACCATTACGAGGCATCGAGCACCAGATCGACTTGATCCCTGGCGCCTCCTTGCCCAACCGCGCCCCCTACAGGACCAACCCCGACGAAACAAAGGAGATACAAGCACAAGTGCAAGCTCTTCTGGATAAAGGGTACATTCGTGTCTCTCTTAGTCCTTGTGTTGTTCCTGTGATTTTGGTGCCTAAGAAAGATGGTACATGGCGCATGTGCATAGATTGTAGAGCTATAAACAACATTACTATTCGATATCGTCATCCTATTCCCCGTCTCGAGGATATGTTAGATGAATTGAGTGGTGCTGCTATTTTCTCTAAAATTGATTTGCGTAGTGGTTACCATCAAATTCGCATGAAAGAAGGAGATGAATGGAAAACTGCTTTCAAAACTAAATCTGGCTTATATGAGTGGCTAGTCATGCCTTTTGGTCTTACTAATGCACCTAGTACATTCATGCGCTTAATGAATCATGTTTTGAGAGAGTTCATTGGTCGTTTTGTGGTTGTCTATTTTGATGACATACTTATTTATAGCCGCAATGAAACTGAACACTGTGCTCATATTAGACAAGTTTTGCAAGTGCTGCGTGATAATAAATTGTATGCTAATCTTGAGAAGTGCACATTTGCAAAAGATAAGGTCATATTTCTGGGTTATGTTGTTTCTAAGCATGGAGTAGAGGTAGATCAATCTAAAATTGCTGCTATTCAAGATTGGCCTACTCCCATGAATGTTAGTCAAGTACGAAGTTTTCACGGTCTTGCTGGTTTTTATCGCCGTTTTGTGAAAGACTTTAGTACTATTGCTGCACCATTAAATGAGTTAACGAAGAAAGGTGTTCCTTTTGTGTGGGGCGCAGCCCAAGATCATGCATTTGATGAATTGAAACGTTTGCTTACTTCTGCACCTTTACTTGCATTGCCTGATTTTTCAAAGCAATTTGAAGTTGAATGTGATGCTAGTGGTATAGGCATAGGTGGCGTTTTGATGCAAGAGGGTCGTCCTATAGCTTATTTTTCTGAGAAATTATCTGGTGCTAGACTGAATTATCCTGTTTATGATAAAGAATTGTATGCACTTGTTAGAGTTCTTGAGGTTTGGCAACATTATTTGTGGCCAAAAGAATTTATCATACATTCTGATCATGAAGCTTTGAAATATTTGAAAGCACAATCCAACCTGCATAGGCGTCTCGCTAAGTGGGTTGAGTTTATTGAATCTTTTCCGTACATCATTAAACATAAGAAGGGAAAAGATAATGTGTTTGCTGATGCTCTCTCTAGGAAGAATATGTTATTGACACAACTTGATATTAATATTCCTGGTTTAGAGAGTATTTGTGAGCTTTAGGCAACTGATCATGATTTTGCTGAACCATATCGTTTGTGTGCTTTGAAAAATGCTTGGGAGAAATATCACATACATGATGGGTTTCTATTTCGAGCTAACAAACTATGTGTTCCGGAGTCGTCTTTGCGTTTGCTCTTATTGCAGGAATCACATGCTGGAGGTTTGATGGGTCACTTTGGGCGTGAGAAGACATTACTCATGCTAGCTGATCACTTCTTTTGGCCCAGGATGAGGCGTGATGTGGACAGGTATGTGCGGCGCTGCATTGTGTGCAACACATCCAAGTCTAAGCTGAAGCCTCACGGTTTGTATACACCACTACCTGCACCTATTACACCATGGGAAGATATTAGTATGGATTTTGTGCTAGGATTGCCAAAAACTAAACATGGTCATGATTCTATATTTGTGGTAGTGGATAGATTCTCTAAAATAGCACACTTTATTGCATGTCATAAGAGCGACGATGCGTCGCATGTGGCTAACCTGTTTTTCAGGGATATTGTACGCTTGCATGGAGTGCCCAAGACTATTGTTTCTGACAGGGACGTCAAGTTCATGAGCTACTTCTGGAAGACCTTATGGGGAAAGCTGGGAACAAAGTTGTTGTTCAGCACTACATGTCATCCCCAGACTGACGGCCAGACCGAGGTGGTGAATCGAACATTGTCACAGTTGCTGAGGACAATGATCAAGAAAAATCTGCGGGAGTGGGAAGATTGTTTGCCGCATTGGAGTTTGCATACAACAGGGCAGTACATTCTACTACTCAGCTTTGTCCGTTTGAGGTGGTGTATGGCTTCAAACCTATTACACCACTAGATTTGTTGCCTCTTCCATTGCATGAGAGAGTTAATATGGAGGCATCAAAGAGAGCTGATTTTGTGAAGAAAATTCATGAGAAGACTCGAGAGGCTATTGAGAAGAAAGGGAAGAATACTGCTGCTGCTCGCAACAAGTCAAGAAAGCAGGTTCTTTTTCAGCCCGGTGATATGGTATGGGTGCACCTGCGCAAGGACAGATTTCCTTTGCTTAGGCGTTCCAAGTTGAGGCCCCGAGGTGCTGGTCCCTATAGAGTGCTTGCCAAGATCAATGATAATGCCTACTCGATTGATATTCCTATTGCTGAGTTTGGTGGTGTTAGCAACAGTTTCAATGTTGCTGATTTATCACCATATGATGGAGATGACCTTGGAGCGTCGAGGTCGACGCCTTTTGAAGGGGGGGGGGAGATGATGAGGACATCCCTACTGCACAGCCATCTCCACCTACTGTTGATGATCCTATTGTTGCTGATCAAGATAAGTCCAATGACGAGATTCGGATTGGACCAATTACTCGAGCCCGTGCTAAGTTGTTACAACAGCAGGTGAACTCACTCCTTGCTGAATCTGATATTTATTGTAACGAGAATTTTATACTGCCTAAGTCTTTGTTCATATGTATGATCAGGTTCATTGGAGAAGAAGGGGTTCGAGGGAGCGAGGAGATGCAACACATGCAGCACGACGTGGTGATCAAGCAAGAGAGCGCGAGGGAGGAGAGGGAGGCCGGCGCCACAAGCATGGAGAACATCACCACGTGAAGAAGATCAAGTCTGGATGAGCACGAGCACGTGATGGCGCACTAGGACTGCCTACGACACGATGTCTACATGTCTAAGGCGCGCTACACACATGGCCTGCGTGCTAAAATTAGGCCGAACCCATATATGGGTCGGTATGTACCCGTTTGAGTCAAACCGAGTCAGTTTGGGCCCAAACCAGACATGTTTTGGGCCAGGTCTTTGCTGAGGTCGCCCGGCCACCTATAAGTACCCCTGGGCGCTCCCTCAATTAGGGTTAGACCACGTTTAGACTAAAGATTACTTCGTTGAACTGCTGTAAGCATTCATCTGAATTCCTCGCACCAATTCATCTGGATTTGGTGATATACTGCTGCAAGTTTAGTGTGATCTGTTGTTCCAATGGGAATCAGTAGATTGCAAACTACCGTTTCGTGGTCGACGGCTACGTGCGCAAGTGTGTGGAGTCGTGAATATCCTACAGGGTTTGAGAGCTGTTGCATTGGCATCAGGGTTCAAGCGAGGAGAGTTCATCGGTGACACCAATTTATCCCCGACAATCATCCGCTGCCATCATCACCATTGCATCGCTCACGAGAAGATTGGGCCACCCCATATCAAGAAGTAACAGGTATGCAAAATCTGAATTCTCTCTGAATTTAAATATATACGATGAATACTCTCTGAATATGCACATATACGCTGGATTCTATTATGTTGCTCTTGCTCTCTGGTGAATTGCAGATTATCATGTTCCAGGACAACATCATCCTCTTGCTCTAGTATGTCCTGAACTTAGTTATGATCATCAACCTTTCTGTCAACTGTAGCATAAAAAATGTGATTATCTGCGGCATCTTTTTGCCAAGTATCCTCATCTGCTTCTCCTTCTTGACAAGTAGTCTGTTCTGCTTCTGGTTGTGTTTCTTGTCTAGTTCTATGAATTGTATGAATATCTACTGGTGGTTGTGGTTCTTGAGTAGTTCCATGACTTCTGTGAAATATTACTGGACTTCAATTACTTGAACATTTCGCTCATTTCTCTAATGTGATCCAGTAGATATTATCTTGCCAAGTAGTTGGTTAGTCTGACTGCTGGCTCATGTGCCCTTCCATGCTTGAGCAAATCACTTCTCAAACATTGCATAAAATTTGTGTGATCAGCTTATTTTCTGATGCTGGAGTACTTAGATCATGTCAATTTAGCAAATCCACCAACTGAACATCAATGCTTTGCACAAAAATTAACACATAAAAATCAACAAAAATGGTGCATTTTCTGAATCTTGCAAATCCACCAACTGAACATCAATGCTTTGCACTTTCTGAATCTTGCAAGATCATGTGAATTTAGCAAATCCACCAACTGAACATCAATGCTTTGCACAAAAACTAACACATAAAAATCAACAAAAATGGTGCATTTTCTGAATCTTGCAAAGAACAGAGGGAACATGACAGCTTCCAGAGAAGGCTAGAGGGAGAATTGGCAGTACCTAGCTTTTAAGTAACAGCAAAATACAGATAATCATAACACAACAAAATATGTCAATTTAGCAAATCCAAACAACAGAAGATTATTCCATTGCTTGGTCATACAGATAAACATAACACAACAAAATATGTCTGTTACAAGCAGATAATCAATCACAGAGGCTTTACACATCATCATACTAGTGTTCGTTAACTTAAGTCTAAAAGTAGAACACTTCAAGGTAACTAGTCTTCTGGCTCTCCCCAATCTCCGGCGCCAGGATGAGTTGGGGGAGCCCGGGGCATTGTTGGGAAGATCCACATTGGCGCCTCCCACTCATTGTAATAAGTGGGTTGGTATATCAGTTGTGATCCTATTGCCGGAACTCCTCCATTGATGTGTATATGGCTCCAATCTGGCACTGGCCGAAGGGTGTAGGGACGGGCTCGATGGTATGCAGCAAACACACAGTCTCCTTGTAACAAGGACATGCCTTGTCCAGCAGATGGACCAGCTTTTGCAACATCATAATAGGGTGCTCGGTGGAAGATTGGGTTGTTGATTCCAAGAAATACTGAAAGCCCGTGCAGATGATCCTGCCTGATCCACACTAGACCATCAACAAGATCTTCTTCTTCCGGGCCAAGATTAAAGGGATGCCTTGTGAAAACGTGACACCGTAGACTAGGATAAGTGCTCAACCGTATCCCATCTTCAAACTGTGCAGGAGCATTGCTGTGTCTATCACCATCTATCTGAATCCAAAGTAGATCGAAATTGCCATAATGGTAGGTATTGGATGCCAAGAACCAGGTAGTTTGTGAATTAACCACTACTTGATCTGCATCTTCATCAACGTCTTCATCCGGATCGGCAGGAAATGCATCTCCTTTAGCCGCATTGCCAGCAACTGCAGCGGCTTGAGCCGCATCGCCAGCAACTGCAGCGCCTTCAGCCGCATCCCCTGCAACTAGATCCTCGATGTTCGGGCTAGTATTAGACGCGGGCCTTCATCTGTGCCTGCGTACAGAAGAAGATAAGTCACAATACAATAATACAGTAAGCAGGTAGAACTACCTGTAAATTCAGATAGGAAGAGGGCATAACTCACCCCAAGTATGTGGTTCCCAAACCAGAACATCTCCTCGTGGTTCTATAACCGTGTACACGCGGTACAATTCTCTCCAATCACCGAATCAACAAATTGCACAGGCGTCGACATACCTGCGAGGTGCAAGGTGGTAATTTTTTAGGATGACCCAGTCGTTGTCTTGGGGACTGTCTACATAGGCGATCAGTTTGTCAAAGATCATGATAGCTTCATAATGCCACTGATCACTGTATTTTTCCTTGTAAGGGGTCTTGGCAATATGTATCTTCAGAAGCTGTAACTCACACTGCTTGTACGAAAACTTGCATGTTCGAAACGCGGGGAAAAACTCCAATATGAGCCAGTAATGGGAGAGGCAGAGTCACTTCTCTATACATGTGGCAGATCTTCAGGAGGCCATTATCCGTGACTAATGCCATCCAGTCACCGTGACTTCCTACCCAATGCCCTCTTCCATCGGAGTCATTGCAATACACGTGTGCTTTAAGCGTCTTCTTGTTTAACGGCATAAAGAGGGCGCCAATGCCCTGCAATTGAATTTGTTTGGAAACTTTGTAAAAATTAAGGTGTTCCACAGAAGGAAAAGTTTGCTTGAATAGATGGAAAACTATATAGGTAAACCGTTACAAAAAGAGCGGTCATGGGCAGAGTAACCGTTATACAACATTATTCCAATTTTTAGTATTTAAAAAGTCATTGCATGGTATTCGGCAGAATGCTCACTGGATTGCAAGAACATTGTTTGGTAAAAAAATGCCAAAAAATGTTGTGCAGACTAGATGTTCGACAGAAGGATAACTATGCTTGAATATATCATAAACACATATAAGATGGAAAACTAAGTCCGTAAACCGTAACCCTAAAAGGGGTCATGGGCGGAGTAACTTCATTTTTTGGAATTATTGTATCTAAAAAGTCGATGCATGCAAGGTGTTCGACAAAGAGTGAAGGAAATATGCCCCAGAGGCAATAATAATATTGTTATTATCATATTTCTTGTTCATGATAATGTTTATACTCCATGCTATAATTGTATTAAGCGGAAACATTAATACTTGTGTGGTTTATGAACAACACCGTGTCCCTAGTACGCCTCTACTAGACTAGCTCATTGATTAATGATGGTTAAGGTTTCCTAACCATAGATATGAGTTGTCGATTAATAATGAGGTCATGTCATTAGGAGAATGATGTGATGGACAGACCCAAATAAAGCAGAGCAATTAGATCGTGTCATTGTGTTCATCTTTGCGAAGTTTTTTCTTATGTCAAGTATTGTATTCCTTAGACCATGAGATAATACAACTCCCTGGTATCGGAAGAAAACTTTGAGGTCATCAAACGTCATCCTATGAGAGGGTGATCATAAAGGTGTCTCTCAGGTGATCGGAAAGTACTTGTTGGGTTGTATGTATCGAGATGGAATTTGTCCCTCCCAAGTCGGAGAGATATACTTCGGGCCCACTCGATAATCGATATCAACACCGCTTGCAAGCACGTGGTTAAGGAGTTAATCACAAAGTGATATCGGATTATAGAACGAGTAAAGTACTTGTTGTGAACGAGATTAAACTAGGTATGGCGATACCGACGATCGAATCTCGGGCAAGTAAAATATCGCGTGATGAAGGGAATACATATATGGGATTAATTGAATCCTGGCATCGTGGTTCATCCGATATGATTATCGATGAATATGTGGGAGTCAATATGGGTTTCCAGATCCTGCTATTGATTATTTATAGAAGATCATGTCTGCATATTCTCGAACCCGTAGGGTCACACACTTAACGTGCATCGACGCTAGGATAGAATGGATAATTGGTTATTGAGTTTTTTATTCGGAGTCTTGGATGAGATCCCGGACATCACGAGAGGTTCCGGAATGGTCCGGAGAATAAGATTCATATAATGGAAAGCAGTTTTTGGGTTTCGGAAAAGTTCTAGACTTTTTCGGTAGAGTACCAGAATGTTCTAGAAAGTTCTGGAGGGCTCCATGGTGGGGCCCACATGCCCCAAAGGTTCCACATGGACCAAAGGGTGATGCCTACATGGGCCTGGTCGTCCATGCCCACTTGTCCTATGAGGCCAAGGGCAAAACCCTAGGGCTTTCTTATGGGCCAAGGCAAAGGAAACTTAGGGGGCAAGTTTTCTCCCTGGGGTCACCGGCTTGACTTGGAGGCCAAGGCAAAGGAAACTTAAGGGGCAAGTTTTCTCCCTGGGGCCACCGGCTTGACTTGGAGGCCAAGGCAAAGGAAACTTAGGGGGCAAGTTTTCTCCCTGGGGCCACCGGCTTGACTTGGAGGCTAAGGCAGCCCCCTTGGCCGCCCCCCTTGACCTATTTAAAGGGGAGGGGAGGGCTGGGGCATGCTCACCTAAAAAAAACCCTAGCCACCGGCCCAACAGCTGCCCTCCAATCTCTCTCTCGCGCGACGGCACGTAGGCGAAGCCCTGCTGCAGAAACTCTCCACCATAAGCACCACGCCGTCGTGCTGCAGATCCAATCTATCTCTCCACCATACTTGCTAGACCAAGGAAGGAGGAGACGTCGTTGCACCGTACGTGTGCATCTCTCGGAGGCGCCGCCACTTGCGGCGTAGGATCGGATCGGATCGCGGGGAGGAGACAGCTAGTACGACTACATCATCCACGTTCTGTTGAACGTTTCCGCTGTGCGATTTCTTCAAGGGTATGAAGATCTCATCTACCTCTCTCATTGATTACATCTCCTAGATTAGATCTTGGCTTTCTTGTTCGCTTCCGTAGGAATTTTTTTGATTTACTATGCTGCGAAACCCTTCAGTGGTATCAGAGCTAGATCTATGCGTAGATGTGTTTCATGAGTAGAACGCAACATGCTTGTTGTGATACGGATCAACGTGTCCTCGTCCTCCACAAGTAAAACACTCGATGTTTGCTGTGGACTGTGTAGATGCAGATTTGGACACCCCAGATTTGGGTGCCACGCTATGAGAAACACTATTAGAGCGTGTAGAAGGTGTCGTCTGAACACTAGGACCAGCAGCCTCGGTATGAGAACGAGGCCATGATTTTGTAGGTGTGGCAGCTTGGCGTCGTTTGATTTGTTGCTCCGCACGCTCAGCTTGGTGCACAAGATCCTGAAGATCATGATAGTAAACCATCTCCACACGATCACGCACCTCAAAATCCAGTCCATTCAAAAACCGAGACATCATGGCCTCTATATCCTCCCTTGTCCCTGTACGTATCATCAACAACTCCATCTCTTTATAATACTCATCCACAGATTTAGTACCTTGAGTGAGCTGCTGCAACTTATTATACATGTCTCTCTTGTAGTGTTCAGGAACAAAGCGATGTTGCATAAGATCTTTCATACCTTGCCATGACGTTGGGCGAGTACGCATACGCAGAATTTGATTCCACCAAATCAGCACATAACCGGTGAATTCAACAGCAGCCAGTTGAAGTCTCTTCGCCTCAGTGTAATAATGAGTATCAAAAATCTGATCCATGCGCATCTCCCACTCCAAATAATCATCAGGTCCGCGGTCACCGGAAAAAGGAGGTATGGACAATTTGATGCGTCCAAGACCACCATCATCAAGTGGAACACGACCAGCATGGCCAAGACGGTCACGATCATGTGGCTGTACACGATGAGCACCTGCAGGACGAGCAGCAAACTGTCGTTGTTGTGGTGCATAATCAGCGTCATCGGCAAGTTCTCCTTCATAAGCGGGTGCCACGTGTCGATGATCATGATATTTAGCAGGGCGGCGTGGAACCACGTCGCGAGGTTGTGCAGCAGGAGGGGGCTGCACGGGTGCACGGGCAGTAGCATCGCCCATTGCATCAATCCGGGTAGCTAGCTGTGCAATTTGTGTTGCCAATGCGGCATGACTCCGAAGAATAAAGTCGCACGTGCTATCAAAACCAGCCCGAATATTAGGAGCCAAATCTGCAGCAAAAACCGGTGGAACAAGCTCCTCTTTCTTCTCTCCAGCAGCAACGGAATTTTCTCCATTATGTGAGTTCGCCATTATCGGCTGCGCACAGACACGAGCTTCAGCGATCAGCCTTGGCAACTTGCAAAGAGCAAACTCCTTGTAGAAGATCTCGATCGAACCGGAGCAGCAAGACTCCCAGGGCAATGACTCACGTCACGGGCCAGCAAATTGTAATCCCAGGAGTCCTCGGGAGCTCGATCGAGCTGAGACGCGCTCGATCGCGGAGGAGGTCTGGGGTCGGGCGAGCACAGGAGCCGCTCGAGTCGCTGTGGCTAGATGGGCCGGCCCACTAGGCACCGAGCCGGCGCTGGGAACAAGCGGGCGAGCGATCCCGGGCGAACCAGGCGTCGAACGAAGGACGAGTCGCCCGATGCCAGACACTCTCCGTGGTAAGGCGCAGGCGAGCGCTGTCTTTTTGCTGAATCAACACGCCAATAGCTCGACAACCCTTGACAGATTCAAGGACCTTCGCGCACACATGATTACTCTTGACAATTCAAGAACTCTCTTGTCTTTATTGATAGATAACTAGACGAACGTCCGAGACGCCGTCACACACGCCGATCCCAGAGGGACGGTGATAACTTGAACTAAAAGTTCTACATAATTTTCAGCAAATAAATCTCAGCAAGAACCGCCGTGAGAAACCCGACGAATCTGATACCAAGATGATACGGATCAACGTGATCTGAAAGGGGTTTGGCCCAATCTTTCACGGCGATCAAACGAACAGCAAGATAGCGGAAGAGAACTCAATCTGAAATAGATCAAACTGATCTCTCTTCAATTCCTCGCGCTGAAACTGACCGAAATCAACTCCCACGCATGACATAATACCAGATCTTGAAGATCAGCAATCAAACACACCGATATGCGCCCCAAACATTGGGACTTTTCTGGTCTATTCCTGAGCTCGAAAATAACAAGTCTGATCGATACAAGGCGGCTGCCATAACCCTATATGGGTGACTCTGAACGCTACCTTGGCTGGGCTAGGCCCCAAACCAAACTAAAAGCCCAAATGGCCAAAACACACTTGATTTTGGACAGGCCCAAAACCATCACACACAAATAAAACCAAACTGAAATAAAAACATGACGCGAACTTAATTAAAATAGAACAACTAAATATCCTTCGCTGCAGCACCTCGGCGAACATGAAACTCCATTGGAGGTGTACGAAAGTTGGGCTTCACATCATCTTGTGGAGGCACTTCAAAGCAGAATTGTCCAAGCTTCAGAACATAAGGAGGTGGTAAAATAGTAGGAGTAGTAGCTATGCTCCCCTTATCATGTTGCGAGCGTTGATGTTTTCTGTTGCAAACCTCTATGTTGTGTATTTCTTATGGCGCGGCATAGTGAGATCGAAGTGGTCCAGGCCAACTTTACGCGACCTTGTTCGCGAGACCGGCTCCGCACTTGACGTGTGGCTTGTTCCACACATGCGGCTAGTGGATGCCAGTTTCTCTCACTATAGTAGTCATGAGATTTACAACGGATGTTAGCAACCATAATATCACCATTGTGGCTTTTCGTAGGTAAGAATCGTTCTTAACTTGTTACTCCCATAAGCCACGTAAAACATGCAACAACAAAGTAGAGGCGTCTAACTTGTTTTTGCAGGGAGTGTTTTGTGATATGGTATGGCCACAAGATGTGATGTGATATATGTGATGTATGCAATGATCATGTTTTGTAATATTTCACGACTTGCATGTTGATGAGTTCACAACCGGCAGGAGCCATATGGTTGTCTTTATAATTGTGTATGACATGCGTGTCAACTTCTTATACGCCATGTAATAGCTTTACTTTATCGCTAAGTAGTTAGCAATAGTTGTAGTTGCTATTCGTGGTGGAGGCAATCATGGTGGAGTGATGGAGATCATGCCGGCGCGCACAAGATGGAGATCATTGCGCGGAGATTGGCTATACCATGTCACATAAAATTATATGCATGTGATGTTTATCTTTTTATGTATCTTATTATGCTTTGATCGCGACAGTAGCATTATAAGATGATTCCTCACTTAAAGATCAAGATAAAATTGTGTTCTCCCCTCGTATGCGCCGTTGCGAAAGTTCGTCGTGTTCAAGCATCTCGTGATGATCGGGTGCTATAAACTCTACGTTCATATACAACGGGTGCAAGCCAGTATTTGCACATGCGGAGATAATTGGGTTTAACTTGACGAGCCTAGCATGTACAGACATGGCCTCGGAACACACGGACCGAAAGGTCAAGCATGAGTCATATGGATGATATGATCAACATGTTGATGTTCACCATTAAAGCTACATCATTCATGTGATGATCGGTCTCGGTGTAGTGAATTTGGATCATGCTTCACTAAACAACATTGAGGGATGTTGAATTTAGTGGGAGTTCATTAGTAATTTGATTAACTTGAACTAATTATCATGAACTAAATCTTGATGTATTTGCATAAGTCGTTGTAGTCTTTGGCACCGTTTCCCACCGACACTAAGCTTAATTGAGTTAAAAGAACTATAGAATTCTGGATAATCACTTTATGGACTAGTACCGTTTAGTTAGAATGTCAAGAGTAAGGATTAAGTCTTATTGCAAATTTAAGCAAACCTCACTTGCTCCATGCGATTTAATAAGTTGTATTAATCTAAGAGCAATGATTCAAGTTTAGCATCTAAGATCATGTTTGCCTCCATGAGAAATTGATCTTCAAAATTGTTTGAGAATCAAAGTGATCTTGGAGCTGAAAGAATTGTTTCAGAAACTAACAAGAAGTGAAAGATATTTGATATCTAAAACTTTGATTGTTTGCAAAATGATTAAGTATAATTTAGTAAAAGAACATATGCTCATATTGTATGAATATATGTGAAGATTGAAGATGCTAGGCATCCCGATCACTGCTGGTGCCAAGTTGACGCGTAGCAGACGGTCCTTGTGCGTGGTGAATAACCAGCCCGTTGGGAACCCCAAGAGGAAGGTGTGATGAGTATAGCAGCTAGTTTTCCCTCAGTTAAGAAACCAAGGTTTAATCGTTCTTGGAGAGGAGAGACAAATGACTGAAGGTGATGCTTGCTAGCTTGCGACAGCTTCGGACAATTTATATATGGCGCCTCGTCCAAGCTTTGCTTGCTAGCTGCAACGCGGAACCTGCACACAACACAACCAAGTACTTCGTTCCCAACTTGCGATGAGGTTGTCAATCTCACCGGTTTGCTTGAAACAAAGGTTATGAGCGTATCGAGTGGAAAACAATAGAGTATGCGAATAAAGTAAACAGTGCGAGTAAAGTAAACAGGTGATAACAATATGATGGAAATAGGACCGGGGTCCATAATTCACTAGTGTATGCCCTTGAGCATATGAATGTTGTTTTCTCCCTAGTAGCAACAACACATCTATAACCTTAGAGGTTTCTGTCACTCCCCCAGGTTAAATAGAGGCATGAACCCACTATCGAGCATAAATACCCCCTCTTGGAGTCACTAGCAACTACTCGGCCAAGATAGCTACTAACAACGGATAGCATGCAAGATCATAAACAACATAGAGATAACAAAAGATAATATTCAGTACAACAACTCAATCATAAACACCAATATTCATCGGATCCCAACAAACCAAACATGTAGAATTACATAACGGTGATCTCAATCATGTAGGGCAGCTCATGAGATCTAAACATGAAGCACATGTTGGAGAAGACAACCATCTAGCTACTGCTATGGACCCATAGTCCAAGGTAGACTACTCACTCATCGCTCCGGACGCAAGCATGGCGATGAAGAAGACCTCTGGTGGCGATTCCCCTCTCCGGCAGGGTGCCGGGAAGAGCTTCTGGACCCTCCCGATCTTCGGGTCGACGGCGGCGGCGGATCGCGATGTGTTCTAGAAAAGTGATCGGGTACTTAGGTTTTTTCCGTCGGGGAGTCTTTATAGGCGAAGGGGCGATGTCAGAGGAGGGGCCAGGTGCCCTCACGCCAAGGTGGCGTGGCCCAGGCCCTGGCCGCACCAGCCCTCCGTGTGGGGCCCTGGTGGCCCCCCTCCTACTCTCCTTCGGATCTCTGGAAGCTTCCGGGTAAAATAAGACTTCAGGAACTTGTTTCGTCCAATTCCGAGAATATTTCCTGTGTATCACTTCTGAAACACAAAAACAGCAGAAAACAGGGAACTGGCACTATGACAACTTGTTAATAGGTTAGTTCCGGAAAATGCATAAAAGTGCCATGAAGCGTAACGAAACATTAGGCAAATGGTGTAAAAACAAGCATAGAGCATCAAAAATTATAGATACATTGGAGATGTATCAAGCATCCCCAAGCTTAACTCCTGCTCGTCCTCGAGTAGGTAAGTGATAACAAAAGAATAATTTTTGAGGTGACATGCACCTACACAATCTTGATCATATATGTAAGCATTTGTGAGCTGGGATCATAAGAACTTAAAACATGGGCATGAAAGACATAATCTTGACAATAAAAACTTAGCAACCATGTTGTAAACATGAAAATGAACACAAACAAAAGATCATGAAAATGAAACAATGAAAGTCAAACGTGTGTTCAAATCATAAGGAAAACATACAAATGGTTTTCAGCTTGTCCTTCAAAGAGAGCAAAACATAAATGCATAGGACACCTTCAAGTTTAATAGGGCGACTAGATACAAATAATTTGAGAACAAGTGAAACCAACAATATGAATCAATCAATGAACTTTGGGACAATGCATATTACACTAAGAATGACAACTATGCTCTCTTAATGGTGCATAAAGATAGAAGGTGGTGACTCAACATAAAAGTAGAAGAAAGGCCCTTCGCAGAGGGAAGCAGTGATTGCAAGTTTTATAACCTTCAAAAATTATGGTACTTACCGGCTTTGAGCTCTCATTGCCCCCATCATAAGCATCTTGAATGGTTAAAGTTAATGCGAGAACAATTATGATGCATATGCTTGACAAATCATAAGTTGAAAACCTCGTGTCCCGTGAATACGAGTACCCAAACTTCATGCTACTTTACTTAGAGTCCCAAGCAAGGCTCTTGTCATTGTAAGTATATGCATATCATTGAGAACCGCCAATGGGGTACCTCCGTGCCCGATGACATGGAACAAGCCCACACCAAAATGACAGGACAAGCAGACAATGAACACCTCGACATCTCTTTTATTTGCCATTTGTTTAGCTTTTTATTGTGAGATGCGTCGTTGAATGTTCACCATGGGTATGCTGCAAATTTCCACCATGAATTATGCATGGCTTAGATTAGCGGCCCGGCGTTTCCCTAACACATATACAAACTCCATGATCCCCACAAGATTCCCAATTCATTTCACACCGCGGGCACCCATAAACAAAAGATCACGATATCAACTCAAATAAGAAGTGCAATGTTGAAAGCTTGCCCATGACTGCATGGCTGGGCTAGTCTCCAACTTACAACTTGCAAGCATAACAACTCAACATAAGAGACCACAATGTCAAATTTTTAAGAACAGGAAAAAGTAAAGTGTGCCTTCCGGTTCGTGAGAGCTTTACTGACCGAATTTCGCATAACACTGGTAAGAGTTTAATTTAAAGAGAAAATAAAAGCAAGTCAAATTTACTTGGAATAGCAAATTGCTAGTAGGCATGTATGGTGGACACTTTGGAAAACTTTGGCTTTTAGGAGTTGGATGCACGAGTAGAGCTCATACTCAGTACAAGGCGAGGGCTAGCAAAAGACTGGGAGCGACCAACTAAGAGAGCAATAATGGCCATAATCATGCAAAGCGACAAAGCGACATTAAAAGAAGCATAAGATGGCATCAAAAGTCAAAAACTAAATGATCATAGAGGCTATTGGCGACTTTACAAGAGTCTAACATGTGTGAGCATGCGCCAAGTCAACCCAAATAAAGCATCAAGGAGAAAACCAAAATAATGCTTCCATACAATTAAAACAACGCATGATTTTTTCAAAGGCTCATTAAGCAATCTCAGTTATTTGAGACAAGTCATGCTACGGAAAAACCACTAAGCATACTATCAAAAAGACATCAAGCATGACATGAAAAAGCCTAAGCCGCAGTCTACACAAGCTCCTTCTTGTACCACTATTTTGCGCAAAGCTTTTTCTCTTTTCCAACATCATTTGAAATTTTTAAAGACACCTCTTTTGATGAAAACCAATAAAGATGAGAGGCAAAAATACACCTTGATGAAAAGATATGGCAAAGTCTGAACGAAAATCAAGGCGAAAACGAAAACCAAAAGCAGTAGCAGAAAAAGAAGAACACTCGATTTTTAATAAGAGTGAAAACTAGAGCGTTCTTGGCAAATAAAAAGCAAGGCAACTTTTCCAAAAGAAATTTGTTGGGGTCCAACCATTTATTGCAGCAATCAAAACTAAACTAACTAAGAAAACTAAAACAACTGACGCTCCAAGAAAAACACATAGTGCATGAAGCAATAAAAATATAGTGTTTTGAAAGGTGACCTGATTTTTGCCGATGAAGAAGGGGTGCCTCGGGGCATCCCCAAGCTTTGACGCTTGTGCTTCTTGGATATTTCTTGGGGTAATGCATGGGCATCCCCAAGCTTGAGCTTTTGTCCATTCTTCAACTCATCTCATCATTCTCCAATTCCTACACTTGAAAACTTCCTTCATACAAAACTAAACACAATTCTATTAGCAACATTAGTGCAAGCATAACATATAATAAATCCTATTTTTGCTTCAGGTTTTAACTCAAAACCACCACATATATAGCAAATACTACTGTAGCAACTTCTCCAAAAGTTCCGTGATAAAAAGAACTCAAAAGAAAGCGATAAAGTGGCAAACACAAATATTGGCAGAAATCTGTCAAAACTGAACAGCTGACAAAGGTCGAATTTTTGAGGGGTTTTCTGTTGCTCAAATCAAAAAGTGTTCAACTAACAAAAGTTTGGATATAACCTGGGGCATATGCACAAGAAATCGCAGGTCCAAAAGATATATAGGGAATTTATACGAATTGTTACGGTGCAGCACCGAAAACAGTTTCAGGACAGCAACATCCCCAAATCTTTACCTCACTCGAATTAGAGGCTTTTCTTGGCACAATAACGAAATAAACAAGATAAGGAGCGGTCATTACAGTAGTAATGACTTCCAAGTCTCAAATAAAAGAAAAAGTACTGAAAATAAAACATTGGGTTATTTCCCAAGAGTGCTTTTCTTTAACGCCTTTGAGCTAGGCTCAGTAATTTGAGAAGATGCTCACATAAGAAATATGAATGGAAGCCAAAAAGAGCATCAAGGAGTAAATATAAAACACATTTAAGTCTAACCCACTTCCTATGCACAGGAATCTTGTAAGAAAATAAATCAAAGAAGCACATAGTCACAAGTATGGGTAGATAAAACAAGAGCAACTTTGAAACTTTCAATATAAAGAGAGGTGTTTTAGTAACATGAGAATTCCAACAACCATATTTTCCTCTCTCATAATAATTTTCAGTAGCATCATGAACAAAATCAACAATATAAATATCACACTCACCCTCCTTTGTTAAGCATGGAGGGCGATCAAATAAGGTTTTAGTTAAAGAGTTACTCTTATTGGGAGGTAGACATGGGTAGCTCCATTCTTCCTCCTCTTGATCATCACTCTCCTCCTCTTTTTCATCCAATGAGCTTCCAGTTTCAACAATTTCTTCTTCCATAGGCTCCTTCAAGGCATTAGTCTCTTCCGTTGGAGAGCATCTATTAAGATATTTAAGAATATAGCCATTTTCTTCCTTGTAATTATCAAAGCAGAATGTAAGTATATCATAAACCTCATATTTATAAAGTGCATCCTCAGTATTTTCAAGCAAATAAGCAAGTTCGAATGCACCCTTCCAAGCAATAAATTCTTCAATTTGTTCCACATCATAAAAGTCATAATTTCCATTGATATAAGAAGATATGGTAACATCATCATTATACTCACATTGAAAAGGGAGGTGTTTATACCTCCTACAGCAACAAGATTTATCAAAGCAATAAGTAACATTATAAGTAGAGCACACGTTTCTAGCAATGATATGCAATCTATTGATTTGTTCCCATAAGTGTTTCCCTTTTTGTGACAAGCGGTGTTCCTCATAATAATTTTGCTGCTCTTCCGTGAACCTACCTTGCCAAAAAGATTTAGTTTCAAAGAAACCAACCATTGATAGAAAGCATGATAAAGCAAGACAAGTAAAAACAACTACCAAGGATTCTAATTTTTTTGGGTTTTTTGATATAAAATGATGCAGGTAAAATAAATAAAGTAAAGCAAAACAATAAAACAAAGTAAAGGATGTGCGTGCGAAAACTCCCCTCGCAGAAGTCTTCTACTTCCTCCCCGGCAACGGCGCCAGAAAAGAGGCTGCTGGTGCCAAGTTGACGCGTAGCAGACGGTCCTTGTGCATGGTGAATAACCAGCCCGTTGGGAACCCCAAGAGGAAGGTGTGATGAGTATAGCAGCTAGTTTTCCCTCAGTTAAGAAACCAAGGTTTAATCGTTCTTGGAGAGGAGAGACAAACGACTGAAGGTGATGCTTGCTAGCTTGCGACAGCTTCGGACAATTTATATATGGCGCCTCGTCCAAGCTTTGCTTGCTAGCTGCAACGCGGAACCTACACACAACACAACCAAGTACTTCGTTCCCAACTTGCGATGAGGTTGTCAATCTCACCGGTTTGCTTGAAACAAAGGTTATGAGCGTATCGAGTGGAAAATAATAGAGTATGCGAATAAAGTAAACAGTGCGAGTAAAGTAAACAGGTGATAGCAATATGATGGAAATAGGACCGGGGTCCACAGTTCACTAGTGGTGTCTCTCCATAAGATAAATAACACATGCTGGGTAAACAAATTACAGTTGGGCAATTGATAGAATAAAGATAAACGTGATATGTCAAGAAGATCACTATGAGATTTACTCTGGGCATTACAACAAAATACATAGACCGCCATCCAACTGCATCTATGACTAATAATCCACTCACGGGGATATCGTCCGAACACCCCATGAGTATTAAGTTGCGAACAATGGATAATTGCATTAAGCAAAGTGTGTAATGTAAACAAAGCATATGCCCTTGTGCTGATCCCTTGCTGATGTGGAGCAGACTGTCCTTGTGCGTGGTGAATAACCAGCCCATTGGGAACCCCAAGAGGAAGGTATGATGAGTGTAGCAGCAAGTTTTCCCTCAGTTTAAGAAACCAAGGTTATCGAACAGGAGAGGAGAGATAATGACGACTGAAGGTGTTGTGGAACCTGCACACACACAAACAAATACTTTGTTCCCAACTTGCGATGAGGTTGTCAATCTCACCGGTTTGCTTGAAACAAAGGTTATGAGTGTATCGAGTGGAAAACAATATAGTAGGCGAGTAAAGTAAACAGTACGAGTAAAGTAAACAGGTGATAGCAATATGATGAAAATAGGACCGGGATCCACAGTTCACTAGTGGTGTCTCTCCATAGATAAAATAACACATGTTGGGTAAACAAATTACAGTTGGGCAATTGATAGAATAAAGATAATGTGATATGTCAAGAAGATCACTATGAGATTTACTCTGGGCATTACAACAAAATACATAGACCGCCATCCAACTGCATCTATGACTAATAATCCACTCTCGGGGATATCAATCCGAACACCCTAGAAGTATTAAGTTGCGAACAACAGATAATTGCATTAAGCAAAGTGTGTAATGTAAACAAAGCATATGCCCTTGAGCATATGAATGTTGTTTTCTCCCTAGTAGCTACAACACATCTACCACCTTAGAGGTTTCTGTCACTCCCCCAGGTGAAATAGAGGCATGAACCCACTATCGAGCATAAATACCCCCTCTTGGAGTCACTAGCAACTACTCGACCAAGATAGCTACTAACAACGGAGAGCATGCAAGATCATAAACAACATAGAGATAACAAAAGATATAATTCAGTACAGCAACTTAATCATAAACACCAATATTCATCGGATCCCAACAAACCAAACATGTAAAATTACATAACGGTGATCTCAATCATGTATGGCAGCTCATGAGATCTAAAATGAAGCACATAGTGGAGAAGACAACCATCTAGATACTGCTATGGACCCATAGTCCAAGGTAGACTACTCACTCATCGCTCCGGAGGCAAGCATGGCGATGAAGAAGACCTCCGGTGGCGATTCCCCTCTCCGGCAGGGTGCCGGGAAGAGCTTCTGGACCCTCCCGATCTTCGGGTCGACGGCGGCGGCGGATCGCGATGTGTTCTGGAAAACTGATCGGGTACTTAGGTTTTTCTCGTCGGGGGGTCTTTATAGGCGAAGGGGCGATGTCAGAGGAGGGGCCAGGCGGCCACACACGGGGGTGGCGCGGGCCAGGGGCTGGCCGCGCCACCTGTGCGTGTGGGCCCCTGGTCCCTCACCTCCTACTCTCCTTCGGATCACTGGAAGCTTCCGGGTAAAATAAGACTTCAGGAACTTGTTTCGTCCAATTCCGAGTATATTTCCTGTGTATCACTCTGGAACACAAAAATAGCAGAAAACAGGGAACTGGCACTGTGGCACTTCGTTAATAGGTTAGTTCCGGAAAATGCATAAAAGTGCCACGAAGTGTAATGAAACAAAGGGCAAATGGTGTAAAAACAAGCATGGAGCATCAAAAATTATAGATACGTTGGAGACGTATCAAGCATCCCCAAGCTTAACTCCTGCTCGTCCTCGAGTAGGTAAGTGATAACAAAAGAATAATTTTTGAGGTGACATGCACCTACACAATCTTGATCATATATGTAAGCATTGGTGAGCTGGGATCAATAGAACTTAAAACATGGGCATGAAGATATAATCATGACAATAAGAACTTAGCAACCATGTTGTAAACGTGCAAATGAACACAAACAAAAGATCATGAAAATGAAACAATGAAAGTCAAACGTGTGTTCAAATCATAAGGAAAAACATACAAAAGGTTTTCAGCTTGTCCTTCAAAGAGAGCAAAACATAAATGCATAGGACACCTTCAAGTTTAAGAGGGCGACTAGATACAAATAATTTAAGAACAAGTGAAACCAACAATATGAATCAATCAATGAACTTTGGGACAATGCATATCACACTAAGAATGACAACTATGCTCTCTTAATGGTGCATAAAGAAAGAAGGTGGTGACTCAACATAAAAGTAAAAGAAAGGCCCTTCGCAGAGGGAAGCAGTGATTGCAAGTTTTATAACCTTCAAAAATTATGGTACTTACCGGCTTTGAGCTCTCATTGCCCCCATCATAAGCATCTTGAATGGTTAAAGTTAATGCGAGAACAATTATGATGCATATGCTTGACAAATCATAAGTTGAAAACCTCGTGCCCCATGAATACGAGTACCCAAACCTCATGCTACTTTACTTAGAGTCCCAAGCAAGGCTCTTGTCATTGTAAGTATATGCATATCATTGAGAACCGCCAATGGGGTACCTCCGTGCCCGATGACATGGAACAAGCCCACACCAAAATGACAGGACAAGCAGACAATGAACATCTCGACATCTCTTTTATTTGCCTTTTGTTTAGCTTTTTATTGTGAGATGCGTCGTCGAATGTTCACCATGGGTATGCTGCAAATTTCCACCATGAATTATGCATGGCTTAGATTGGCGGCCCGGCGTTTCCCTAACACATATACAAACTCCATGATCCCCACAAGATTCCCAATTCATTTCACACCGCGGGCATCCATAAACAAAAGATCACGATATCAACTCAAATAAGAAGTGCAATGTTGAAAGCTTGCTCCATGACAGCATGGATGGGCTAGAATCCAACTTACAACTTGCAAGCATAACAACTCAACATAAGAGACCACAATGTCAAATTTTTAAGAACAGGAAAAGTAAAGTGTGCCTTCCGGTTCGTGAGAGCTTTACTGACCGAATTTCGCATAACACTGGTAAGAGTTTAATTTGAAGAGAAAATAAAAGCAAGTCAAATTTACTTGGAATAGCAAATTGCTAGTAGGTATGTATGGTGGACACAATGGAAAACTTTGGCTTTTAGGAGTTGGATGCACGAGTAGAGCTCATACTCAGTACAAGGCAAGGGCTAGCAAAAGACTGGGAGCGACCAACTAAGAGAGCAATAATGGCCATAATCATGCAAAGCGACAAAGTGACATTAAAAGAAGCATAAGATGGCATCAAAAGTCTAAAACTAAATGATCATGAAGGCTATTGGCGACTTTGTGAGAGTCTAACATGTGTGAGCATGCGCCAAGTCAACCCAAATAAAGCATCAAGGAGAAAACCAAAATAATGCTTCCATACAATAAAAACAACGCATGATTTTTTCAAAGGCTCATTAAGCAATCTCAGTTATTTGAGACAAGTCATGCTACAGCAAAACCACTAAGCATACTATCAAAAAGACATCAAGCATGACATGAAAAATTCTAAGCCGCAGTCTACACAAGCTCCTTCTTGTACCACTATTTTGCACAAAGCTTTTTCTCTTTTCCAACACCATTTGAATTTTTTTAAAGACACCTCTTTTGATGAAAACCAATAAAGATCAGAGGCAAAAATACACCTTGATGAAAAGATATGACAAGGTCTGAACGCATATCAAGGCAAAAACGAAAACCAAAAGCAGTAGCAGAAAAAGAAGAACGCTCAATGAACGATAAGAGTGAAAAACTGAGCGTTCTTTGCAAATGAAAACGAGTACATCTCCTCCAAAGAAAATTTGTTGGGGTCCAACCATTTATTGCAGCAAACAAACAAACTAAACCAACTAAGAAAACTAAAACAACTGACGCTCCAAGAAAAACACATAGTGCATGAAGCAATAAAAATATAGTGTTTTGAAAGGTGACCTGATTTTTGCCGATGAAGAAGGGGTGCCTCGGGGGCATCCCCAAGCTTTGACGCTTGTACTTCTTGGATATTTCTTGGGGTGATGCATGGGCATCCCCAAGCTTGAGCTTTTGTCCATTCTTCAACTCATCTCATCATTCTCCAATCCCTACACTTGAAAACTTCCTTCATACAAAACTAAACACAAATCTATTAGCAACATTAGTGCAAGCATAACATATAATCAATCCTCTATTTGCTTCAGGTTTCAACTCAAAACCACCACATATATAGCAAATACTACTGTAGCAACTTCCCCAAAAGTTCCATGATCAAAAGAACTCAAAAGAAAGCGATAAAGTGGCAAACACAAATATTGGCAGAAATCTGTCAAAACTGAACAGCTGACAAAGGTCGAATTTTTGAGGGATTTTCTGTTGCTCAAATCAAAAAGCGTTCAACTAAGAAAAGTTTGGATATAACCTGGGGCATACGCAAAAGAAATCGCAGGTTGAAAAGATAAACAGAGAATTTTCACGAATTTTTACGGTGCAGCTCCGAAAACAGTTTCAGGATAGCAACATCCCCAAATCTTTACCTCACTCAAATTAGAGGCTTCTCTTGGCACAAAAACGAAATAAATAAGATAAGGAGCGGTCATTACAGTAGTAATGACTTCCAAGACTCAAATAAATGAAAAAGTACTGAAAAGAAAACATTGGGTTATCTCCCAAGAGTGCTTTTCTTTAACGCCTTTGAGCTAGGCGCAGAAAATTGCGAATCAAGTAATATCAATAGATGAAGTGCTAGTTACCTCAGTAGGCTCTTTGAAGGTTCCCGAAGATGATTCAACCTGCAAGTCACCCTTAGTGGAACTAAGAGTCTTACCAATTTTAAGAACATGTTGAGATTTAAGCGCAGAAACCTTGGGAACATACATAAATTTTTGCTCTTTTCCAACAAACACTTTCTCTTTCTTAAATTTAAGAGAAGAGAAGATTAAGCTAAGAGTTTCCATAGACTCCTCTAGTTTACCAATCCTTAAGTTTTGATTATCAAGAGTAGTGCTAGCCTCTAAAGCGGTAATTCTCTTACCGATGTTTCCCATTAATTCATTAACTCGGCTAGCATTTTCTAGGATACTTGGCAAACTTTTCTCTAAAGAGCTGAGCCTTTCTACCACCTCCTCCAAGGTGGTCTCGGCTTTAGCAACATGAATAGGTGGTATTCCCACTAAACTTTCAATTATAGTGCATGCTTCTCCAGCGGGAGTATCCAGAAAATTACCTCCTGTAAGAGTATCAAGAACATACCTATTCCAACTGGATATACCAACATAAAAATTTCTAAGGAGGATCGTGGTAGAGTACTTTTTGGTACACCTATGATGAGCATTATTAATACGGTACCAAGCATCTTTTAAACTTTCTCCCCCTTGTTGCTTAAAACTACGAACTTCTACTTCAGGATTACTCATTTTAACAAAACTAAAAGCAGATAAGTAAAAACAACTACCAAGGATTCTAATTTTTTTGGGTTTTTGATAAAAAGCAATGCAGGTAAAATAAATAAAGTAAAGCAAAACAATAACAAAGTAAAGAATGTGTGTGCGAAGAACTCCCCTCGCAGAAGTCTTCTCTCCTCCCCGGCAATGGTGCCAGAAAAAGCTTGCTGATCCCTTGTTGATGTGGAGCAGACTGTCCTTGTGCGTGGTGAATAACCAGCCCATTGGGAACCCCAAGAGGAAGGTATGATGAGTGTAGCAGCAAGTTTTCCCTCAGTTTAAGAAACCAAGGTTATCGAACAGGAGAAGAGAGACAATGACGACTGAAGGTGTTGTGGAACCTGCACACACACAAACAAATACTTTGTTCCCAACTTGCGATGAGGTTGTCAATCTCACCGGTTTGCTTGAAACAAAGGTTATGAGTGTATCGAGTGGAAAACAATATAGTATGCGAGTAAAGTAAACAGTATGAGTAAAGTAAATAAGTGATAGCAATATGATGGAAATAGGACCGGGATCCACAGTTTACTAGTGGTGTCTCTCCATAGATAAAATAACACATGTTGGGTAAACAAATTACAGTTGGGCAATTGATAGAATAAAGATAACGTGATATGTCAAGAAGATCACTATGAGATTTACTCTGGGCATTACAACAAAATACATAGACCTCCATCCAACTGCATCTATGACTAATAATCCACTCCCGGGGATATCAATCCGAACACCCTAGAAGTATTAACTTGCGAACAACAGATAATTGCATTAAGCAAAGTGTGTAATATAAACAAAGCATATGCCCTTGAGCATATGAATGTTGTTTTCTCCCTAGTAGCAACAGGACATCTACCACCTTAGAGGTTTCTGTCACTCCCCCAGGTGAAATAGAGGCATGAACCCACTATCGAGCATAAATACCCCCTCTTGGAGTCACTAGCAACTACTCGGCCAAGATAGCTACTAACAACGGAGAGCATGCAAGATCATAAACAACATAGAGATAACAAAAGATATAATTAAGTACAGCAACTTAATCATAAACACCAATATTCATCGGATCCCAACAAACCAAACATGTAGAATTACATAACGGTGATCTCAATCATGTATGGCAGCTCATGAGATCTAAACATGAAGCACATAGTGGAGAAGACAACCATCTAGCTACTGCTATGGACCCATAGTCCAAGGTAGACTACTCACTCATCGCTCCGGAGGCAAACATGGCGATGAAGAAGTCCTCCGGTGGCGATTCCCCTCTCTGGCAGGGTGCCGGGAAGAGCTTCTGGACCCTCTCGATCTTCGGGTCGATGGCGGCGGCGGATTGCGATGTGTTCTGGAAAACTGATCGGGTACTTAGGTTTTTCTCGTCGGGGGGTCTTTATAGGCGAAGGGGCGATGTCAGAGGAGGGGCCAGGCGGCCACACACGGGGGTGGCGCGGGCTAGGGGCTGGCCGCGCCACCTGTGCGTGTGGGCCCCTGGTCCCTCGCCTCCTACTCTCCTTCGGATCTCTGGAAGCTTCCGGGTAAAATAAGACTTCAGGAACTTGTTTTGTCCAATTCCGAGAATATTTCCTGTGTATCACTCTGGAACACAAAAACAGCAGAAAACAGGGAACTGGCACTGTGGCACTTCGTTAATAGGTTAGTTCCGGAAAATGCATAAAAGTGCCACGAAGTGTAACGAAACAAAGGGCAAATGGTGTAAAAACAAGCATGGAGCATCAAAAATTATAGATACGTTGGAGACGTATCACCTTGAGCATATGAATGTTGTTTTCTCCCAAGTAGCAATAGCACATCTACAACCTTAGAGGTTTCTGTCACTCCCCCAGGTTAAATAGAGGCATGAACCCACTATCAAGCATAAATACCCCCTCTTGGAGTCACTAGCAACTACTCGGCCAAGATAGCTACTAACAACGGAGAGCATGCAAGATCATAAACAACATAGAGATAACAAAAGATAATATTCAGTACAGCAACTCAATCATAAACACCAATATTCATCGGATCCCAACAAACCAAACATGTAGAATTACATAACGGTGATCTCAATCATGTAGGGCAGCTCATGAGATTTAAACATGAAGGACATGGTGGAGAAGACAACCATCTAGCTACTGCTATGGACCCATAGTCCAAGGTAGACTACTCACTCATCGCTCCGGAGGCAAGCATGGCGATGAAGAAGACCTCCGGTGGCGATTCCCCTCTCCGGCAGGGTGCCGGGAAGAGCTTCTGGACCCTCCCGATCTTCGGGTCGACGGCGGCGGCGGATCGCGATGTGTTCTGGAAAAGTGATCGGGTACTTAGGTTTTTTCCGTTGGGAGGTGATACGTCTCAAACGTATCTATAATTTTTTGATGCTCCATGCTTGTTTTTACACCATTTGACTATTGTTTCGTTACACTTAGTGGCATTTTTATACATTTTTCGGAACTAACCTATTAACGAAGTGCCACAGTGCCAGTTTCCTGTTTTCTGCTGTTTTTGTGTTTCAGAAGTGATACACAGGAAATATTCTCGGAATTGGACGAAACAAGTTCCTGAAGTCTTATTTTACCCGGAAGCTTCCAGAGATCCGAAGGAGAGTAGGAGGTGGAGGACCAGGGGCCCACACACAGGGGTGGCGCGGCCAGCCCCTGGCCCGCGCCACCACCTTGTGAGGCCGCCTGGTCCCTCTTCTGACGACGCCCCTTCGCCTATAAATACCCCCCGACGGGAAAACCTAAGGGCCCGATCAGATTTCCAGAATACATCGCGATACGCCGGCGCCGTCGACCCGAAGATCGGGAGGGTCCAGAAGCTCTTCCCGGCACCCTGCCGGAGAGGGGAATCGCCACCGGAGGTCTTCTTCATCGCCATGCTTGCCTCCGGAGCGATGAGTGAGTAGTCTACCTTGGACTATGGGTCCATAGTAGTAGCTAGATGGTTGTCTCCTCCACCATGTGCTTCATGTTTAGATCTCATGAGCTGCCCTACATGATTGAGATCACCGTTATGTAATTCTACATGTTTGGTTTGTTGGGATCCGATGAATATTGGTGTTTATGATTAAGTTGCTGTACTGAATTATATCTTTTGTTATCTCTATGTTGTTTATGATCTTGCATGCTCTCCGTTGTTAGTAGCTATCTTGGCCGAGTAGTTGCTAGTGACTCCAAGAGGGGGTATTTATGCTCGTTAGTGGGTTCATGTCTTTATTTCACCTGGGGGAGTGACAGAAACCTCTAAGGTGGTAGATGTGCTGTTGCTACTAGGGAGAAAACAACATTCATATGCTCAAGGGCATATGCTTTGTTTACATTACACACTTTGCTTAATGCAATTATCTGTTGTTCGCAACTTAATACTTCTAGGGTGTTCGGATTGATATCCCCAGGGGTGGATTATTAGTCATAGATGCAGTTGGATGGCGGTCTATGTATTTTGTTGTAATGCCCAGAGTAAATCTCATAGTGATCTTCTTGACATATCACGTTATCTTTATTCTATCAATTGCCCAACTGTAATTTGTTTACCCAGTATGTGCTATTTTATCTATGGAGAGACACCACTAGTGAACTGTGGACCCCGGTCCTATTTCCATCATATTGCTATCACCTGTTTACTTTTCTCGTACTGTTTACTTTACTCGCATACAATATTGTTTTCCACTCGATACACTCATAACTTTTGTTTCAAGCAAACCGGTGAGATTGACAACCTCATCGCAAGTTGGGAACAAAGTATTTGTTTGTGTGTGTGTAGGTTCCACAAACACCTTCAGTCGTCATTGTCTCTCTTCTCCTGTTCGATAAACCTTGGTTTCTTAACTGAGGGAAAACTTGCCGCTACACTCATCATACCTTCCTCTTGGGGTTCCCAACGGGCTGGTCATTCACCACGCACAAGGACTTACTGCTCCCACGTCAACTACACGCCACCAGCTCTTTTCTGGCGCCACCACCACACGAGTAGCAGCTTCTTTTCTGGCGCCGTTGCCGGGGAAGAGAGAGGACTTCTGCGAGGGGAGTTCTGATAAGGGGAGCATAGCTACTACTCCTACTATTTTACCACCTCCTTATGTTCTGAAGCTTGGACAATTCTGCTTTGAAGTGCCTCCACAAGATGATGTGAAGCCCAACTTTCGTACACCTCCAATGGAGTTTCATGTTCGCCGAGGTGCTGCAGCGAAGGATATTTAGTTGTTCTATTTTAATTAAGTTCGCGTCATGTTTTTATTTCAGTTTGGTTTTATTTATGTGTGATGGTTTTGGGCCTGTCCAAAATCAAGTGTGTTTTGGCCATTTGGGCTTTTAGTTTGGTTTGGGGCCTAGCCCAGCCAAGGTAGCGTTCAGAGTCACCCATATAGGGTTATGGCAGCCGCCTTGTATCGAGGAGACTTGTATTTTCGAGCTAAGAGAGAGACCAGAAAAGTCCCAATGTTTGGGGGCGCATATCGGTGTGTTTGATTGCTGATCTTTGAGATCTGATGTTATGCCATGCGTGGGAGTTGATTTCGGTCAGTTTCAGCGCGAGGAATTGAAGAGAGATCAGTTTGATCTATTTCAGATTGAGTTCTCTTTCGCTATCTTGCTGTTCGTTTGATCGCCGTGAAAGATTGGGCCAAACCCCCTTCGGATCACGTTGATCCGTATCATCTTGGTATCAGATTCGTCGGGTTTCTCACGGCGGAATTTGTTGTTGAGATTGATTTGTTCTGCTGAGACTTATCTGCTGAGTTTGTTCTCCTGGTGCAGTTTTCTGCTGTCGAGGTCCGATCTGAGTTGCTGGTTCCGATCCGATCTGTTGTTCAAGGCTGCTCGATCCGATTTGCTTTGGCCAGAGTCCATCGCTAGAAGCGTTCCTGCATCGCTCGCTAGCGCTGGAGGGCAGACCCTCTCCGTCCCCTGGCGCCTCCCACGACCGCGTGGCGTCTCGCCGCCTGGGATCGCTCGACGTCCCACGCACGCACGTCCTGATAAGGGGTTGCCCGATCTTCTCAGTGAGCCGATGTAGATGGATGATAACTTGGTAGATAATCTGTGAGACGCACACGAACTCTCCGGCTGTTCCCCCGTTGCCAATGCAACAGATCTTCAACCCTATGGATATTCGAGACACCACACACCTGCGCACGTAGCCGCCGACTACGAAGCGGTTCTGCAATCTCCTAATTCCCAATGGAACAACATATCACACTTGAATTCTCAGTAGCAAACTCCAGATCGAAACAAACTTGGAGTGGGGTAGATATTCCGAGCGAAACACAGAGGAATATATGATTTCAGAGGAAAGCTTACAAGCAATTTCGTTCTGCTGTTTGGGGGTAATCTAAACGTAGTCTCCTCCTCGTGCAATGCTTGTGTTATCAACAAACCTAATCATACATAGATGCATAGACTTAGGTAGTATAAAGCTCTCATTAAATAAAACATCAGGTTCAATTAAGAGTGAGTTCACCTGTTGTTCCAATAGCTTTGCACGTGCTCTTGTAATTGGTCCAATCCTAATCTCGTTGGACTTCTTCGCAGCAACATCTTCATCATCAATAGGAGCAGGAGATAATGGTGGTGTAATAGGGATGTCCTCATCATCCTCCCCCCCTTCAAAAGGCGTCGACCTCGACGCTGCAATGTCTTCACCCTCATATGGTGTCAAATCAGCAACGTTGAAGCTATTGCTCACGCCATACTCAGCTATAGGAAGATCTATCTTGTAGGCATTATCATTAATCTTGGCAAGAACCTTGTAAGGACCAGCACCACGGGGCAGCAACTTGGACTTACGGAGCCGTGGAAATCTGTCCTTGCGAAAGTGTACCCAAACCATATCACCGGGCTGGAACAAGACTTCCTTTCGCTTCTTGTTTGCACGATCTGCAGTATACTTGCCTTTTTTCTCAATAGCCTCTTTAGTCTTCACATGAATCTTCCTCACAAAATCTGCCCTCTTTGATGCCTCCATATTGACTCGCTCTTGTATAGGAAGAGGCAACAAATCAAGAGGCGTAATGGGTTTGAAACCATAGACCACCTCGAAAGGACATAGCTGCGTGGTAGAGTGAACCGCCCTATTATATGCAAACTCCACATGCGGCAAACAATCTTCCCACTCACGCAGGTTCTTCTTGATCATGCATCGCAGCACTGTTGAAAGTGTGCGATTTACCACCTCCGTTTGACCATCAGTTTGGGGATGACATGTAGTGCTGAATAATAACTTTGTGCCCAGCTTTCCCCAAAGTGTCTTCCAGAAGTAGCTCATAAACTTCACATCACGATCAGAGACAATTGTCTTGGGAACTCCATGCAAGCGTACAATGTCCCTGAAAAACAGGTTAGCAATATGCGACGCATCGTCGCTTTTGTGGCAGGCAATAAAATGAGCCATCTTAGAAAATCTGTCCACTACCACAAATATAGAATCATGGCCTCTTTTAGTCCTAGGCAAACCTAATACAAAATCCATGCTAATGTCCTCCCATGGTGTAGTAGGTGCAGGTAATGGAGTATACAAACCGTGAGGCTTCAGCTTGGACTTTGACTTTTTGCACGTAATGCAACGCTTGACAAACCTGTCCACATCACGCCTCATCCTAGGCCAATAAAAGTGATCAGCGAGCATGAGTAGCGTCTTCTCACGCCCAAAGTGACCCATCAAACCGTCGGCATGTGATTCCTGCAACAATAGCAAACGCACGGACGATTCTGGAACACATAGTTTGTTAGCACGAAACAAAAACCCATCATGGATGTGATATTTATCCCATGCTTTCCCACCAGTACACATGCTATATGGCGCTGAAAAATCATGATCAGTAGCATATAAATCACACAAACTCTCTAAACCAGGAACCTTAATGTCTAAATGTGTCAACAACATGTTCTTCCTAGAGAGAGCATCAGCAACCACATTGTCTTTACCCTTTTTATGTTTAATTATGTATGGAAAAGACTCAATGAACTCAACCCACTTAGCAAGACGCCTATGCAAATTAGATTGAGCTTTCAGATATTTCAGAGCTTCATGATCAGAATGTATGATAAATTCTTTTGGCCACAAATAATGTTGCCAAACCTCAAGAACTCTAACAAGTGCATACAATTCTTTATCATAAACTGGATAGTTCAACCTCGCACCACAAAGTTTTTCAGAAAAATAGGCAATAGGCCTACCCTCTTGCATCAAAACACCACCAATACCAATGCCACTAGCATCACATTCAATCTCAAATTGCTTAGTAAAATCTGGTAGTGCAAGCAAAGGTGCAGAAGTTAACAAACGTTTTAGCTCATCAAATGCATTATCTTGGGCTGCGCCCCAAACAAATTCTACACCTTTCTTAGTTAACTCATTCAAAGGTGCAGCAATAGTACTAAAGTCTTTCACAAAACGGCGATAAAAACCAGCAAGACCGTGAAAACTTCGTACTTGACTAACATTCATAGGAGTAGGCCAATTTTGAATAGCTTCAATTTTAGATGCATCTACCTCTACTCCATGCTTAGAAACAACAAATCCCAGAAATATGACCTTATCTTTGCAAAATGTGCACTTCTCAAGGTTACCATATAACTTAGCATCACGCAACACTTGCAAAACTTGTCGAATATGATCACTATGTTCAGATTCATTGCGGCTGTAGATTAATATATCATCAAAATACACAACCACAAACTTGCCAATAAAATTACGCAAAACATGGTTCATTAATCTCATGAAAGTACTAGGTGCATTAGTTAACCCAAATGGCATGACTAACCACTCATATAAACCAAATTTTGTTTTAAAGGCTGTTTTCCACTCATCCCCCTCTTTCATCCTAATTTGATGATAACCACTACGCAAATCAATTTTAGAGAAAACAGTAGCACCACTCAATTCATCAAGCATATCTTCCAAGCGTGGAATAGGGTGACGATATCGAATAGTGATGTTATTTATTGCTCTACAATCTACACACATGCGCCAGGTACCATCTTTCTTAGGAACTAGAATAACAGGAACAGCACAAGGGCTTAAGCTCACACGAATATAACCTTTGTCGAGAAGCGCTTGTACTTGTTTCTGAATTTCTTTTGTCTCCTCGGGGTTGGTGCGGTAGGGTGCTCGGTTGGGCAGCGATGCTCCTGGAATCAAGTCTATTTGATGCTCAATGCCTCGCAAAGGTGGCAGACCTGCAGGCACCTCGTCCGGAAACACGTCGCTGAATTCCTGTAACACATTAGAAACACCAATAGATAGAGGGGTCATGTCGTTAGAAACCAAAATGTTACCCTTGTACATAAGCACAAGAGGAACAGCTGTAGGATCCTCACAAAACTCTCTCAGATCAGATTTGGTGGCTAACATGACTAAAGAATGCGCTCCCTCACTCATACTTTTACCACTCAGATTTGGCTTGTGGCTCTCCCTCACCGGAAGTGTAGACTCTCGTCTATCTACTCTCTCACTCTCTTTTTCAAGATTTACTTCAATTTTTTGACGAGATTCATTTACAATAGCTTGCGGTGTCATAGGTCTCAAGGTAACATCCTTGCCACGCCAATGTAACTGATATGTGTTGGCTTTCCCATTGTGACGGACATCACGATCATATTGCCATGGGCGGCCCAACAACAAATGACATACTGTCATAGGAACCACATCACACTCGACGGTGTCTTTGTATGGTCCAATCTGAAACTCAACACGCACCATGTGGCTGATCTTCATCTCTCCGCTATCACTTAGCCACTGAATAAAATATGGATTGGGGTGCGGGATATATTTGAGCTTCAGTTTTGTACAGAGCTCTTTACTAGCCAAATTGCGACAACTCCCACCATCAATAATAACCTTGCACGCCTTGCCAGGACCAACAGCAGCTTTTGTTTGAAACAAATTACACCGCTGTTCCGCAGAATCTGGGCTCACACTCAGCACCTTAGGCGAACAAACAATGGTAGGCAGTGATGACGCATCACCATAGAGCATATCATCATCCTCCTCATCTGAATTTGGATCAGCATCATCACCTGTCTCATACTCTTCAGTTTCCTCATTGATCAACATAACCTTTTTATTGGGACAGTCTCGCCGGAAGTGACCCTTGCCACCACATGTATGACAGTTCATATCCCTATTTCTTGCTGTAGAGTTGGAGGAACCAGTACCACTTGCAGTAGGTTGTGATGTTTTCTTGGCATTAGAAATAACTGAATCAGGTTTTGAGGAAGCATTACCACGGAAACCAGAAGTACCACTAGAGGTAGGCACACTAGGGTCTGTCCGTGGGGAAAAACGACCTCTACTTGCTGTAGAACGAGGTCCAAATTTAGCATCTTCAGCCAATGTCAATTCTGCCTCACGTGCTTGATGAAGCAAATCTGTCATATCAAAGTATTGGTGATGCCGAACAATGCGTCGAATGTTGTACGTTAAACCAGCAAGAAAACGCTGCATTGTTTGTTCCTCTGGTTCACGCACCCTAGCACGCTGCATAATCAACTCCATCTCCTGATGATAGTCATTAACAGACTTAAGACCTTGCTTCAAATTCGTCAATCTATCATAGAGAGAACGAATATAATTGCGGGGAACAAAACGAGCACGCATCGCTTCTTTCATACCCCTCCATGTAGTAATAGGTGGCTCTCGAGCTTCAAGCCTGGACTGGACAATATTATCCCACCAAAGCAATGCATATCCATCAAACTCTGAAGATGCAAATTTTATTTTTCTATCCTCGGTATACTCATGCATGCGCCATAGTTTTTCCACCTTCAGCTCCCAATTGAGGTACTCTTCTACATCAGTAGAACCAACAAACTTGGGTATAGTGAACTTTGGTTTGCCCAGCCCATCATCATCACGGTTGGCTGGTTGGGCAAAATCATCATCAAAGCGACGACGTGCGCCGATAGGAGCAAAACCACGACCAGACGGAATACCAGCACCTCGGCCTCCATTCCCACGACCACCATGACCACCAAGAAGCAATCCATCACGACGACCAGCAGCAGCTGCAGCATTAGCGTCATCATGTGCATGATTGTCATCCTGGACACTCGCAGCAGCCTCAGGATCAAGCGGTTGCTGGTGAGGTAGACGATCAAATGAAACTTGCAACGTATGCACAGCTTGTGTCAAATCTGCAATAGAACGCTGAAGTGTGGTCACAGTTTCTTGTGTCGCAGTGGCTATATCATGTGTTGCATTCAACTTATTGTCAACAGCAAGCACATCGTCATGTAAACTATCACAAACAGCATTGAACCTCTTCGACAAAGTATCACGAAGAGCTTCGTATTCATTCCAATGCACGACCTCATTTGAATCCTTTTTTTGCTGCACAGCATCAGACTCAGACATGATTAGTAGGTTAGTGCAAACAAAAATAGGTGTATGGTGGAACTCTCACAACTCACTCGAAACTGAGAGAAACGAGGTATCTTACCGTTCCAAAGTGAATAGAAGAGCTTACCAACTTTTATAGGCAAAAACGTGCACGGATGTGATATAACGAATACCGAGGGAAAGACTATCACACGACAACCAGGGTATATGGTGGGGCTTGGTATGGATACCTAACTACACCAAAGTACAAGTCCTAGTGCTGATCGTATGACAAAGACCCACGGAAACACACACGGTGGAGATAAACGGGGCAAAGCAACTCTGAAAAGTGAGCTCAAAAAGATATAAGTGACGACGCACAGTAGCTCGTGTTGCAATGCACAAGAGAGACGCTAGCACTGGCTCGACGAACATGCACAAGATTGCGCACACGGTAGCAGCCTGATGAGCACGAAGTAGCTAGTCTCGTATGGGTAAGCTCCTAACACGATGCTGTAGATAGGCTGTAGCTAAAGCGATCAAAATCGTGTAGAAAGGACGCTATGTGGACACAGTGGTAACACGCTATCGCAGAAGAGAAAACGACAAAAAATATGTCAACGGCAGCGATGTACGACGCCGGAAACACACGGCAGTGCGACGGCGATGCGAAATGGACAAAAAAGTTTGTCGCTTTTTTTTTGAAAAAGGACTCACGCCAGAGCACAGAGGCTGTCTGGGGTGCAGCGCACGCGCACGCAGCGATTCAGAATATATTTTTTTTACTCTTTTTTTTACTCCTTTTTTTTAACTGAATCAAATTGGCCTAAAGGGCTTTGGCCTGCTAGCGCTAAGGAAAACAAGTGCCAGGCGATCGGTCAGCGCTCGAGCGCAGCTGCGCGTGTACGAGGCGAACGGGTCGCTCGACCCCAGACGCTCTCCGCGCTGGGGCGAGGGCGAGCGAGCGGCGGCTGTTTGCTTTTTTTTTTAAAACCTTTTCCGATCGGATCTGCAGCTTTACGTGAAGAAATAGCAGCACCAAACAAAGAAGAAGATGACGATCAATCTGGGACCAAACGAGATCTAAACTCGAAACTAAGATACAGAAAAGATCGGTGAACCTAGACTCCTACAAATTGGAACAAAAGATACGCGAAAAGACGATCAGCTACTAAAACCAGTACCTCGATGCAATCTAGGCTATGGCAAGAACTAAGAACCCTAATTTTTTGTGTGGCTTTTTCTGTATAGGACAAAAACAAAAACGAATCTACTGGGATGGATTTGTGGATGCTCACCGAGGAAACGCTGGAATCTGATACCAAGATGATAAGGGGTTGCCCGATCTTCTCAGTGAGCCGATGTAGATGGATGATAACTTGGTAGATAATCTGTGAGACGCACACGAACTCTCCGGCTGTTCCCCGTTGCCAATGCAACAGATCTTCAACCCTATGGATATTCGAGACACCACACACCTGCGCACGTAGCCGCCGACTACGAAGCGGTTCTGCAATCTCCTAATTCCCAATGGAACAGCAGATCACACTTGAATTCTCAGTAGCAAACTCCAGATCGAAACAAACTTGGAGTGGGGTAGATATTCCGAGCGAAACACAGAGGAATATATGATTTCAGAGGAAAGCTTACAAGCAATTTCGTTCTGATGTTTGGGGGTAATCTAAACGTAGTCTCCTCCTCGTGCAATGCTTGTGTTATCAACAAACCTAATCATACATAGATGCATAGACTTAGGTAGTATAAAGCTCTCATTAAATAAAACACCAGGTTCAATTAAGAGTGAGTTCACCTGTTGTTCCAATAGCTTTGCACGTGCTCTTGTAATTGGTCCAATCCTAATCTCGTTGGACTTCTTCGCAGCAACATCTTCATCATCAATAGGAGCAGGAGATAATGGTGGTGTAATAGGGATGTCCTCATCACGTCCTGCACGCCTTCCTGGGCCGGCCCAACAGGCTCAGCCTCACTCGCCCACGATCGCCAGAACCTCGCCCAGCCTCGCTTGTCGATTCCTCTCGCTGGCTGGCTCGTCGATCGCAGTGAAACAAAAAAAAACAGAGGATCGCTACCGCCGGACCCCAGACGATCTCTCCTCTCGAGCGAGGGCTGCAGCGCGCACCGTCCGGAGGCAGCCTCGGTCTGAGCGGGCATCGCCCGCGTCCCGTCGGCACCCCCGCGCTCGCCCGTGGGCTGGCCCAGCTGGGCGCTCTCACGCACGCGCCTACGGTCTGGGACTGGGATCGAGGCGGCCGTAATCGCCGCGCCTGCCTCGCCTCGAAGCCTCGCCTCGACCCGCTCACGTGCATGCTTGACCCCAGACGGCCTCTGTGGTCAGGCGCCGGATTGCTTCCCAGTTTTGTTGCTTTTTGTCAGTTCAGTTTCCTAGTTTTGACTGCACTTTTGACAGATACTGCTCAATACCAATAGCTGCAGGGAACAGTATAGGTAAACTTGATCTGCATTTGTTTTGTGCTATTTGGACACAATGGTGAATTCTGTTGACGGAGAGAATTCCGTTGCTGCTGGAGAGAAGAAAGAGGAGCTTGTTCCACCTGTTTTTGCTACAGATTTGGCTCCTAATATTCGGGCTGGTTTTGATAGCACGTGCGACTTTATTCTTCGGAGTCATGCCGCATTGGCAACACAAATTGCACAGCTAGCTACTCAGATTGATGCAATGGGCGATGCTACCGCCCGTGCACCCGTGCAGCCCCCTCCTGCTGCACACCCTCGCGACGTGGTTCCACGCCGCCCTGCTGAGATTCATGATCATCGACCCGTGGCACCCGCTTATGAAGGAGAACTTGCCGATGACGCTGTTTATGCACCACAACAACGACAGTTTGCTGCTCGTCCTGCAGGTGCTCATCGTGTACAGCCACATGATCGTGACTGTGTTGGCCATGCTGGTCGTGTTCAACTAGATGATGGTGGTCTTGGACACATCAAATTGTCCATACCTCCTTTTTCTGGTGACCGTGGACCTGACGATTATTTGGAGTGGGAGATGCGCATGGATCAGATTTTTGCTACTCATTATTACACTAAGGAGAAGAGACTTCAACTTGCTGCTGTTGAATTCACCGGTTATGTGCTGATTTGGTGGAACCAAATTCTGCGTATGCGTACTCGCCCAACATCATGGACCGGTATGAAAGATCTTATGCGACATCGTTTTGTTCCTGAACACTACAAGAGAGACATGTATAATAAGTTGCAGCAACTCACTCAAGGTACTAAATCTGTGGATGAGTATTATAAAGAGATGGAGTTGTTGATGATACGTACAGGGACAAGGGAGGACATAGAGGCCACGATGTCTCGGTTTTTGAATGGACTGAATTTTGAGGTGCGTGATCGTGTGGAGATGGTTTACTATCATGATCTTCAGGATCTTGTGCACCAAGCTGAGCGTGCGGAGCAACAAATCAAACGACGCCAAGCTGCCACACCTACAAAATCATGGCCTCGTTCTCATACCGAGGCTGCTGGTCCTAGTGTTCAGACGACACCTTCTACACGCTCTAATAGTGTTTCTCATAGCGTGGCACCCAAATCTGGGGTGTCCAAAACTGCATCTACACAGTCCACAGCAAACATCGAGTGTTTTACTTGTGGTGGACGAGGACACATGAAGCGTGATTGCCCTAATAGAAAAAGGGTGATGCTCACACATGATGGCTATGTTTCTGCTAGTGATGAAGAGAAAGCTGATGCGTCATCAAGTGAGGAATCTGAGGACACTCCTGAAGTGACCGTGGATGGGTATGAACTTGCTGCAAATTTAAAGAATCTAATGGTGCAACGTGTACCAGAAGATCGCATACACGACCAAGGGCAGCGCTGGAATATATTTCAGACCCAATGCATCGTCAAGGACACCACTTGCAAACTGATTATTGATGGTGGCAGCTACACAAATATTGTTAGCAAGAGTTTGGTGGATTCTCTATCATTGCCTACATGGAAGCACCCGCAGCCACATTGTGTTGAGTGGTTGTATAATTCAGGGAAGCTGAAGGTCACACATAAGGTGCGCCTGAAATTTTCAGTAGGTAATTATGAGGACACAGTGGTCTGTGATGTTTTGCCTATGGATGCATGTCATGTGCTGCTAGGAAGACCGTGGCAATTTGATAGGCGTTCCACTCATGAAGGCAGGTCCAATGTTTATTCCTTGTGGCATAAGGGGAAGCGTCATGTGTTGCAGCCTATGCTTGATAAGGATATCAAAGTTGATGTACTTGCTGCTCAGAAAAAGGTCCAACACATTCAGGCGAAACCGAGGACGGTTTCCTTTCAAGTTGGGGGGGATGATAAGGGGAGCATAGCTACTACTCCTACTATTTTACCACCTCCTTATGTTCTGAAGCTTGGACAATTCTGCTTTGAAGTGCCTCCACAAGATGATGTGAAGCCCAACTTTCGTACACCTCCAATGGAGTTTCATATTCGCCGAGGTGCTGCAGCGAAGGATATTTAGTTGTTCTATTTTAATTAAGTTCGCGTCATGTTTTTATTTAAGTTTGGTTTTATTTATGTGTGATGGTTTTGGGCCTGTCCAAAATCAAGTGTGTTTTGGCCATTTGGGCTTTTAGTTTGGTTTGGGGCCTAGCCCGGCCAAGGTAGCGTTCAGAGTCACCCATATAGGGTTATGGCAGCCGCCTTGTATCGAGGAGACTTGTATTTTCGAGCTAAGAGAGAGACCAGAAAAGTCCCAATGTTTGGGGGCGCATATCAGTGTGTTTGATTGCTGATCTTCGAGATCTGATGTTATGCCATGCGTGGGAGTTGATTTCGGTCAGTTTCAGCGCGAGGAATTGAAGAGAGATCAGTTTGATCTATTTCAGATTGAGTTCTCTTTCGCTATCTTGCTGTTCGTTTGATCGCCGTGAAAGATTGGGCCAAACCCCCTTCGGATCACGTTGATCCGTATCAAGTTCTTCGCACACACATTCTTTACTTTGTTATTTGTTTTGCTTTACTTTACTTTATTTTACCTGCATTGCTTTTTATATCAAAAACCCAAAAAAATTAGAATCCTTGGTAGTTGTTATTTCTTTACTTTTAGTTTATTATGTCTAGTTCAGTTGCTACTACTATGTCCCCCGAGGACATGATCTTTACTTTTAAGCAAAAAGATGAGGAAAGCTTTAAAGAAGCTTGGTCTAGAATTTATGATTGGCATGGAAAAACTGAACCTAAAATGACTTTGAGTTTGCTTCTTAGTAGCTTTTACTTTGGACTTTCTCTTCATTATAGATATGCTTTGGATGCTACTGCAGAAGGAGATTTCCTTCATTGTGATGGAGATCAAGCCTTCAATATTATTAAAAAATTGATTACAATTTATAGCATGCCAACCTATTTTGATTCCTCTCTTGTGTGCATTTTTAATAGACTTAATACTCTTGAGACTCAAACTGCTAGTTTGAATTCTTGCTACAATACTTTGCGCCAGCATTTTGATTATGTGCCAACAAATACTGAACCTTCGAGTTGGTATCCTACAATAAAAATCACCATTAGTGGTGAAACTTTTCATGCTCGCTGTGATATTATGTCTGAATTTTGTCTCATGCCAAAGGATGTTTATGAATCTTTGAGCCTTTGGAAGCTTTCTGAGGGAGGAGAAGAAATTTCTCTTACTAACAATGCCACCATATTTCCCCTTGGAATAGCTGAAGGAGTCTTTACAAAAATCCTAGGAAGAATGATATCTACTGATTATCTTGTTATTGAATGTGTAGGAAAAGGACAAATCACACTTGGAAGATCCATTCTGAAGCTCCTGGGCGCCGTTATCGATGTGGGAAAAGGCAATATAACATTTACTTCTCCACCTTGCAATAACCATGTCTTTCCTAGAGTCAAGAGCAAAGGTAAGAAAGGTAGACGTAAGGCACGTGCTGATCCTAGCACTTCATCACTTGATAATACTTGATTCGCAATTTTCTGCGCCTAGCTCAAAGGCGTTAAAGAAAAGCACTCTTGGGAGATAACCCAATGTTTTCTTTTCAGTACTTTTTCTTTTATTTGAGTCTCGGAAGTCATTACTACTTTAATGACCACTCCTTATCTTGTTTATTTCGTTTTTGTGCCAAGAGAAGCCTCTAATTTGAGTGAGGTAAAGATTTGGGGATGTTGCTGTCCTGAAACTGTTTTCGGTGCTGCACCGTAAAAATTCGTGAAAATTCTCTGTATATCTTTTGGACCTGAGATTTCTTGTGCATATGCCCCAGGTTATATACAAACTTTTCTTAGTTGAACACTTTTTGATTTGAGCAACAGAAAATGCCTCAAAAATTCGACCTTTGTCAGCTGTTCAGTTTTGACAGATTTCTGCCAATATTTGTGTTTGCCACTTTATCGCTTTCTTTTGAGTTCTTTTGATCATGGAACTTTTGGGGAGGTTGGTACAGTAGTATATGCTATATATGTGGTGGTTTTGAGTTGAGACCTGAAGCTAAAAGAGATTGAATATATTTTATGCTTACACTAATGTTGCTAATAGATTTGTGTTTAGTTTTGTATGAAGGAAGTTTTCAAGTGTAGGGATTGGAGAATGATGAGATGAGTTGAAGAATGGACAAAAGCTCAAGCTTGGGGATGCCCATGCATCACCCCAAGAAATATCCAAGAAGTACAAGCGTCAAAGCTTGGGGATGCCCCCGAGGCACCCCTTCTTCATCGGCAAAAATCAGGTCACCTTTCAAGACACTATATTTTTATTGCTTCATGCACTATGTGTTTTTCTTGGAGCGTCAGTTGTTTTAGTTTTCTTAGTTGGTTTAGTTTGTTTGTTTGCTGCAATAAATGGTTGGACCCCAACAAATTTTCTTTGAAGGAGATGTACTCGTTTTCATTTGCAAAGAACGCTCTAGTTTTCACTCTTATTAAAAAATCGAGTGTTCTACTTTTTCTGCTACTGCTTTTGGTTTTCGTTTTCGCCTTGATTTGCGTTCAGATCTTGTTATATCTTTTCATCAAGGTGTATTTTTGCCTCTGATCTTCATTGGTTTTCATCAAAAGCGGTGTTTATAAAAATTTCAAATGGTGTTGGAAAAGAGAAAAAGCTTTGTGCAAAATAGTGGTACAAGAAGGAGCTTGTGTAGACTGCGGCTTAGGCTTTTTCATGTCATGCTTGATGTCTTTTTGATAGTATGCTTAGTGGTTTTGCTGTAGCATGACTTGTCTCAAATAACTGAGATTGCTTAATGAGCCTTTGAAAAAAATCATGCGTTGTTTTTATTGTATGGAAGCATTATTTTGGTTTTCTCCTTGATGCTTTATTTGGGTTGACTTGGCGCATGCTCACACATGTTAGACTCTTACAAAGTCGCCAATAGCCTTCATGATCATTTAGTTTTTGACTTTTGATGCCATCTTATGCTTCTTTTAATGTCGCTTTGTCGCTTTGCATGATTATGGCCATTATTGCTCTCTTAGTTGGTCGCTCCCAGTCTTTTGCTAGCCCTCGCCTTGTACTAAGTATGAGCTCTACTCGTGCATCCAACTCCTAAAAGCCAAAGTTTTCCAAAGTGTCCACCATACATACCTACTAGCAATTTGCTATTCCAAGTAAATTTGACTTGCTTTTATTTTCTCTTCAAATTAAACTCTTACCAGTGTTATGCAAAATTCGGTTAGTAAAGCTCTCACGAACCGGAAGGCACACTTTACTTTTTCCTGTTCTTAAAAATTTGACATTGTGGTCTCTTATGTTGAGTTGTTATGCTTGCAAGTTGTAAGTTGGATTCTAGCCCAGCCATGCTGTCATGGGCAAGCTTTCAACATTGCACTTCTTATTTGAGTTGATATCGTGATCTTTTGTTTATGGATGCCCGCGGTGTGAAATGAATTGGGAATCTTGTAGGGATCATGGAGTTTGTATATGTGTTAGGGAAACGCCGGGCCGCCAATCTAAGCCATGCATAATTCATGGTGGAAATTTGCAGCATACCCATGGTGAGCATTCGACGACACATCTCATAATAAAAAGCTAAACAATATAGCAAATAAAAGAGATGTCGAGGTGTTCATTGTCTGCTTGTCCTGTCATTTTGGTGTGGGCTTGTTCCATGTCATCGGGCACGGAGGTACCCCATTGGCGGTTCTCAATGATATGCATATACTTACAATGACAAGAGCCTTGCTAGGGACTCTAAGTAAAGTAGCATGAGGTTTGGGTACTCGTATTCACGGGGCACGAGGTTTTCAACTTATGATTTGTCAAGCATATGCATCATAATTGTTCTCGCATTAACTTTAACCATTCAAGATGCTTATGATGGGGGCAATGAGAGCTCAAAGCCGGTAAGTACCATAATTTTTGAAGGTTATAAAACTTGCAATCACTGCTTCCCTCTGCGAAGGGCCTTTCTTTTACTTTTATGTTGAGTCACCACCTTCTTTCTTTATGCACCATTAAGAGAGCATAGTTGTCATTCTTAGTGTGATATGCATTGTCCCAAAGTTCATTGATTGACTCATATTGTTGGTTTCACTTGTTCTTAAATTATTTGTATCAAGTCGCCCTCTTAAACTTGAAGGTGTCCTATGCATTTATGTTTTGCTCTCTTTGAAGGACAAGCTGAAAACCTTTTGTATGTTTTTCCTTATGATTTGAACACACGTTTGACTTTCATTGTTTCATTATCATGATCTTTTGTTTGTGTTCATTTGCATGTTTACAACATGGTTGCTAAGTTCTTATTGTCATGATTATATCTTCATACCCATGTTTAAAGTTCTATTGATCCCAGCTCACCAATGCTTACATATATGATCAAGATTGTGTAGGTGCATGTCACCTCAAAAATTATTCTTTTGTTATCACTTACCTACTCGAGGACGAGCAGGAGTTAAGCTTGGGGATGCTTGATACGTCTCAAACGTATCTATAATTTTTTGATGCTCCATGCTTGTTTTTACACCATTTGACTATTGTTTCATTACACTTAGTGGCATTTTTATACATTTTTCGGAACTAACCTATTAACGAAGTGCCACAGTGCCAGTTTCCTGTTTTCTGCTGTTTTTGTGTTTCAGAAGTGATACACAGGAAATATTCTCAGAATTGGACGAAACAAGTTTCCGAAGTCTTATTTTACCCGGAAGCTTCCAGAGATCCGAAGGAGAGTAGGAGGTGGAGGACCAGGGGCCCACACACAGGGGTGGCACGGCCAGCCCCTGGTCCGCGCCACCACCTTGTGAGGCCGCCTAGTCCCTCTTCTGACGATGCCCCTTCGCCTATAAATACCCCCCGACGGGAAAAACCTAAGGGCCCAATTAGATTTCCAGAATACATCGCGATATGCCGCCGCCGTCGACCCGAAGATCGGGAGGGTCCAGAAGCTCTTCCCGGCACCCTGCCGGAGAGGGGAATCGCCACCGGAGGTCTTCTTCATCGCCATGCTTGCCTCCGGAGTGATGAGTGAGTAGTCTACCTTGGACTATGGGTCCATAGCAGTAGCTAGATGGTTGTCTCCTCCACCATGTGCTTCATGTTTAGATCTCATGAGCTGCCCTACATGATTGAGATCACCGTTATGTAATTCTACATGTTTGGTTTGTTGGGATCCGATGAATATTGGTGTTTATGATTAAGTTGCTATACTGAATTATATCTTTTGTTATCTCTATGTTGTTTATGATCTTGCATGCTCTCCATTGTTAGTAGCTATCTTGGCCGAGTAGTTCCTAGTGACTCCAAGAGGGGGTATTTATGCTCGATAGTGGGTTCATGTCTCTATTTCACCTGGGGGAGTGACAGAAACCTCTAAGGTGGTAGATGTGCTGTTGCTACTAGGGAGAAAACAACATTCATATGCTCAAGGGCATATGCTTTGTTTACATTACACACTTTGCTTAATGCAATTATCTGTTGTTCGCAACTTAATACTTCTAGGGTGTTCAGTTTGATATCCCCGGGGGTGGATTATTAGTCATAGATGCAGTTGGATGGCGGTCTATGTATTTTGTTGTAATGCCCAGAGTAAATCTCATAGTGATCTTCTTGACATATCACGTTATCTTTATTCTATCAATTGCCCAACTGTAATTTGTTTACCCAGCATGTGCTATTTTATCTATGGAGAGACACCACTAGTGAACTGTGGACCCCGATCCTATTTCCATCATATTGCTATCACCTATTTACTTTTCTCGTACTGTTTACTTTACTCGCATACTATATTGTTTTCCACTCGATACACTCATAACCTTTGTTTCAAGCAAACCGGTGAGATTGACAACCTCATCGCAAGTTGGGAACAAAGTATTTGTTTGTGTGTGTGCAGGTTCCACAAACACCTTCAGTCGTCATTGTCTCTCTTCTCCTGTTCGATAAACCTTGGTTTCTTAACTGAGGGAAAACTTGCCGCTACACTCATCATACCTTCCTCTTGGGGTTCCCAACGGGCTGGTCATTCACCACACACAAGGACTTACTGCTCCCACGTCAACTACACGCCACCAGCTCTTTTCTGGCGCCACCACCACACGAGTAGCAGGGGGTCTTTATAGGCGAAGGGGCGTTGTCAGAGGAGGGGCCAGGTGCCCTCACGCCAGAGTGGCGCGGCCTAGGCCCTGGCCGCGCCAGCCCTGCGTGTGGGGCCCTGGTGGCCCCCCTCCTACTCTCCTTCAGATCTCTGGAAGCTTCCGGGTAAAATAAGACTTCATGAACTTGTTTCGTCCAATTCTGAGAATATTTCCTGTGTATCACTTCTGAAACACAAAAACAGCAGAAAACAGGGAGCTGGCACTGTGGCAACTCGTTAATAGGTTAGTTCCGGAAAATGCATAAAAGTGCCATGAAGTGTAACGAAACATTAGGCAAATGGTGTAAAAACAAGCATGGAGCATAAAAAATTATAGATACGTTGGAGACGTATCAATCACCCAAAAGTTTGGGAAACTAATATTATACTTGCATTTGTCCTTAAGAGCTATAGTAGTTTCATCATGAAAGATGTCATGATAGGACGAATGAAATGGTATCGGCTAAATTGTTTTGCTATACCAAAAGAATACTAAAGAATGGAATCGGGAAGAATACCAATCATATGATGATGGCGATCCACTTCAAAGTGCAAAATCCAAGGCTATTAGTATTTGACTAACATCCTTTGGACTATGTGTCAAATGATTGATGCCACTATTGATGTTGATAGATTCTTCTAAAAGGAGAGGAAATGCTAAATAGGATCTGCAAAAGTATTTGGTAGAAAAGGAAAAGACTGGAAATGTCTAGCACAGGTATATAAATGATATACATGTTATAGATGTATTCTTTGCTAGTACATAATGTAATTCTTGGGTATTGGATACTAGATTGTTGGTATGAAATGTCATACAAAGCAACAATACAAGAACTACGATGGCCTAAGTAACTAGCAAAAGAATGTGGTAACAATGCGCATCGAGAAACAAATAAATGTGTTATTGTGTTTTTCGTCGGCATAAAACCTAGCCTTCTAGATTTGTTAAGAACTTAATAATTATTATTTTGTTCTGGTATTATGAGAGCAATGGTTGTTCAAATTATTACCGTCTTCCATAATCGATGGTTAGATTATTATTATCTTGTTGGTGAAATAGACATTTATAACACTGATGCTAAAGGTTGCAAGACAAAATGAATTTCACTTATATATGACACCGCCGTTTAAGTCATATTGGAAACAAAACATGAAAGAGATTCTATATTGATAGATTTTCGAGTCAATTGATTTTGAAATGATTGACGCTTGTGAGACTTTTCCTAAAGATGATTAAACTCTGTTCATGGGCCATGGACAGAACAAGCGACTAACTAAATGGAGATCGTACATGTTGATGTATGTAGTCCATGGTGTGAAGTTGATCATGGTGTATTTTCTATTTCATCAATGACTCGAATAGATGTATGGTATATCTGCTTGATGAGATAGAAGTATGAAACAATTGAAACTGTTCAATTTATGAAGTGGAAATTGTTGTAACAAGAAAATTCAAGTTTTTATGATTGGATCATAAAGAAGAATATTTGAGTTACAAGTTTAGCAAACATCTAAGAGTTAGAGGAATTGTTCCACAAACTTGCATCGTGATAAACACCATAGGAGTATGGAGTTTTCGATGGATGTAATCAAACCTTGTTTGACATGGTTAGATCAATGATGAAATAAAACTACCAATATAATTTGTGGATTATGCTTTAGAGACTACCGCTTTTCACTGAATAGAGCACCATCATAATCCGCTGAAATGACACCGTACAAGTTATAGTCGTCTTTTCTTAAATTTTGGTATGCACGGCATATGTAAAATGTTTACAACCAAAATCGGATTAGTAAGTCTTTGTAGGGTTATCCCAAAGAATGTTGATGGGTGTTTCTTCTGCCATAAACCCAATTAAAAGTGATTATCACTGAAAGAAGTGAACTTCTTATGAAGGAGTTTTTCGTGAAAGGTTGAAGTGGGAGGAAGATAGAACTTGATGAGGTTATTGAATCTGAGCAAGATGATCAGAGTAGCGCAGCACCAGAAAATGTTCTGGAAGCGACAACTGCATTCATAGCTCACGCGTCTATAATATGTTGTAGTCACGACATCGAAGTTCCTATTTAACCAAGTTGATCGTAATCAAATAGTAAGATTTGAGGATGAGATATTATTAGATAATAGTAACCAACAATATACAAAGAAGCGGTGATGGGCCCTGACTTCGTCATATGAATTATTCTAGCAACAATTACATATTGAGATATGATAGTTGAATAAACAAAACAACGTTCCTCTACCGGAATGCACACCAAGGACGTGTACCTGACACGACCCAATGGGTTTTGTTGATTCAAAGGTTGCTAGATATGTATGCAAACTTCTATGGTAGAAGTAAGCATAGCGAAGTTGGAATCTTCAATGATGAAAATGTTAAAGTGTTAATTTCATCAAGATATTTGAAGATGCTTGTATTACAAGAAAGTAAGTGGGAGCGCTCAGACATATTTCTAATACTTTATGTGGACGACATATCGTTTATTGGAAATAATGTGTTTTTCTTGATATTGTTAATTTTTTCATTAAAATTGGATTTTTGATGAAAGACTTAGGCAAAACCAGAATATTGAGCATCAATGTCTATGCAGATAGATTGAGGCACTAATATATTTTTGCCAGAGTACATAGATGAAATATTGAATTTGTTCAATATGGAAACAATAAGAATGGTTCTTGTTGCATGGAAGAGGTTGGAGCAAGAATCAATTGTGTTGACACTTGATGAGTGAAACCGCAAGAATGATTTTATCAAATCTTGTATACCATGATATGTAGATCCAGATATGTCCGATGCTCTAAAAGGTTACGAGCATTCATATGATGATCGTTGGACAATAGTAAGAATATTCTTATGTACTTTCGAAGAACTAAGAATATATTCTGTATGCAAAAGTGATAAATGGTTCATTGCAATGTGTTACATTGGCTTTGTCACACATACAGGTAAAATTTTATCTCAATTTTAAGCTATTTGTTTTGAGTTAGAGGGTGGCACAATAAGATGGAAGAAAGTTCCATGATGACTTGGATGAGTTCCAATGTTAACATTGTGGCGGACACTGCAACAAGGACTAAGTATATAATCAGTTTAGAAGCGGCATAAAAGATGCAAAGTAGATAGTGATAATCCAACTTATTTGTGGCACTGTCGTCCAGGTCATATTGGCGTAAAACGCATGAAGAAACTCCATTTTGATGGACTTTTGGAGTCTCTTGATTTTGAATCGTTTGACACGTGCGAGCCATGCCTCATGGGCAAGATGATCAAAACCTCGTTCTCCGGAATAATGGAACGAGCAACAGACTTATTGGAAATCATACATACCGATGTGTGCGGACCAATGAGTATTTCGACGTACGGTGGATATCGCTATTTCTCACTTTTTCTGATGAGTTAAGTAGATATGGGTATGTCTATTTAATGAAACATAAATCTGAAATGTTTGAAAAGTTCAAAGAATTTCAGAATGAAGTGTAAAACCATCGTAACAGGAAAATTATATTTCTGCGATTCAATCGTGGAGGTGTAGTTTCAAGTGTGCTATTACTATGTAGTTCTATTATATGACAATAGTGACAACATAGTTTTGGCAAAGAAACAAAGGTTTCATCAGAAGACCAAGTTTATACGATGCCATCTCATACAAGATGAGTAATGCGTGCTGACGCAAAAGGAATATGCAAATACAAACGGACCTAAAAGTGTCAGACCCGTAGATAAGGTTTACCACGTGCAATGCATATGAATAACACCGGAATGCCATAGGTGTTAATGGCGCAAGTATGACTCGATTATTGACTCTAGTGCAAGTGGGAGACTGAAGGAAATATGCCCTAGAGGCAATAATAATATTGTTATTATCATATTTCTTGTTCATGATAATGTTTATACTCCATGCTATAATTGTATTAAGCAGAAACATTAATACTTGTGTGGTTTATGAACAACACCGTGTCCCTAGTACGCCTCTACTAGACTAGCTCATTGATTAATGATGGTTAAGGTTTCTGATACGTCTCAAACGTATCTATAATTTTTGATGCTCCATGCTTGTTTTTACACCATTTGCCTATTGTTTCGTTACACTTAGTGGCATTTTTATACATTTTCCGGAACTAACCTATTAACGAAGTGCCACAGTGCCAGTTTCCAGTTTTCTGCTGTTTTTGTGTTTCAGAAGTGATACACACGAAATATTCTCGGAATTGGACGAAACAAGTTCCTGAAGTCATATTTTACGGGGAAGCTCCCAAACATCCGAAGACCTGACGGAGGGGGGCCACGTGCCCCCCACACACAAGGGCGGCGCGGCCACCCCCCTAGCCGCGCCGGGCCCACGTGAGGGGCCGTGGTCTCTCCTCTGACATCGCCCCTTCGCCTATATATACCCCCCGACGAGAAAAACCTAAGGGCCCGATCAGTTTTCCAGAATACATCGCGATCCGCCGCCGCCGTCGACCCGAAGATCGGGAGGGTCCAGAAGCTCTTCCCGGCACCCTGTCGGAGAGGGGAATCACCACCGGAGGTCTTCTTCATCGCCATGCTTGCCTACGGAGCGATGAGTGAGTAGTCTACCTTGGACTATGGGTCCATAGCAGTAGCTAGATGGTTGTCTTCTCCACCATGTGCTTCATGTTTAGATCTCATGAGCTGCCCTACATGATTGAGATCACCGTTATGTAATTCTATGATGTTGGTTTGTTGGGATCCGATGAATATTGGTGTTTATGATTAAGTTGCTGTACTAAATTATATCTTTTGTTATCTCTATGTTGTTTATGATCTTGCATGCTCTCCGTTGTTAGTAGCTATCTTGGCCGAGTAGTTGCTAGTGACTCCAAGAGGGGGTATTTATGCTCGATAGTGGGTTCATGTCTCTATTTCACCTGGGGGAGTGACATAAACCTCTAAGGTGGTAGATGTGCTGTTGCTACTAGGGAGAAAACAACATTCATATGCTCAAGGGCATATGCTTTGTTTACATTACACACTTTTCTTAATGCAATTATCTATTGTTCGCAACATAATACTTCTAGGGTGTTCGGATGATATCCCCGGGGGTGGATTATTAGTCATAGATGCAGTTGGATGGCGGTCTATGTATTTTGTTGTAATGCCCAGAGTAAATCTCATAGTGATCTTCTTGACATATCACGTTATCTTTATTCTATCAATTGCCCAACTGTAATTTGTTTACCCAGCATGTTATTTTATCTATGGAGAGACACCACTAGTGAACTGTGTACCCCGGTCCTATTTTAATCATATTGCAATCACCTATTTACTTTTCCCGCACTGTTTACTTTACTCGCATATTACTACTGTTTTCCACTCGATACACTCATAACCTTTGTTTCAAGCAAACCGGTGAGATTGACAACCTCATCGCAAGTTGGGAACAAAGTATTTGTTTGTGTGTGTGCAGGTTCCACAACACCTTCAGTTGTCATCGTCTCCCTTCTCCTGTTCGATAAACCTTGGTTTCTTAACTGAGGGAAAACTTGCTGCTGCACTCATCATACCTTCCTCTTGGGGTTCCCAACGGGCTGGTCTTTCACCACGCACAAGGACTGTCTGTTGCCACATTCACCTGAAGCATTAGCTACTTTTCTGGCGCCGTTGCCGGGGAAGAGAGAAGACTTCTGCGAGGGGAGTTCTTCGCACACACATTCTTTACTTTATTATTTGTTTTGCTTTACTTTATTTTATTTTACCTGCATTGCTTTTTATATCAAAAACCCAAAAAAATTAGAATCCTTGGTAGTTGTTATTTCTTTACTTTAGTTTATCATGTTGTTCCCTGAGTTCGTTCTGGAGGACCTCTCTGTAGGGAGTGGTTCGATTATTGGCAAAAGTAACATTGAGGAGTTCTTTAATCACATTAGTATGCATAAGGAAGTTGAGGAAAAGTCTTTGGTTGAGTTAGCTCCTAGTTATGAAGTTGCTTCTGCTCATTTAGTTCACATATTGGAAACTAGGTTTGCTAGTCTTAATCCTTTTATGCAATACATGTTCCTTAAGCTTCATGAAATTGAGGACCCCGAAAAGAAAGCTTTTATCTTGGAAACTTTGCGTTTAGAATTTAAGGATGTCGTTATTGAAGCTAGGAAGGTTCTTAAACGTTTTAATAAACTCGGTTCACCTATAACGGTTATTGATACACATGATGGGGAGGCCGAGATACCTATACCTTGCAAGCTTTTGGGATTGAATGATGCTTTCGAAAACAATTTTGCCTGGATTTGTCCTAAAAATCTTTTTGATGAGAATAGTGTACCAAAGCATGATCACCAAGGGTCTTCAAAAACTTATGTGGATGAAATACAATGCCTTATTGACAAGACCTCTTCTGTTGATCTTAATGCTTCTTCTGAAGGTACTTGATTCGCAATTTTCTGCGCCTAGCTCAAAGGCGTTAAAGAAAAACACTCTTGGGAGATAACCCATTGTTTACTTTTCAGTACTTTTTCTTTTATTTGAGTCTTGGAAGTCATTACTACTGTAATGACCGCTCCTTATCTTGTTTATTTCGTTTTTGTGCCAAGAGAAGCCTCTATTTTGAGTGAGGTAAAGATTTGGGGTTATTGCTGTCCTGAAACTGTTTTCGGTGCTGCACCGTAAAAATTCGTGAAAATTCTCTGTTTATCTTTTGGACCTGCGATTTCTTGTGCATATGCCCCAGGTTATATCCAAACTTTTCTTAGTTGAACACTTTTTGATTTGAGCAACATAAAATCCCTCAAAAATTCGTCCATTATCAGCTGTCCAGTTTTGACAGATTTCTGCCAATATTTGTTTTTGCCACTTTATCGCTTTCTTTTGAGTTCTTTTTGATCATGGAACTCTTGTGGAAGTTGCTACAGTAGTATATACTTTATATGTGGTGGTTTTGGGTTGAAACCTGAAGCTAAAAGAGGTTGAATATATTTTATGCTTGCACTAATGTTGCTAATAGAATTGTGTTTAGTTTTGTATGAAGGAAGTTTTCAAGTGTAGGGATTGGAGAATGATGAGATGAGTTGAAGAATGGACAAAAGCTCAAGCTTGGGGATGCCCATGCATCACCCCAAGAAATATCCAAGAAGTACAAGCGTCAAAGCTTGGGGATGCCCCCGAGGCACCCCTTCTTCATCGGCAAAAATCAGGTCACCTTTCAAAACACTATATTTTTATTGCTTCATGCACTATGTGTTTTTCTTGGAGCGTCAGTTGTTTTAGTTTTCTTAGTTGGTTTAGTTTGTTTGTTTGCTGCAATAAATGGTTGGACCCCAACAAATTTCCTTTGGAGGAGATGTACTCGTTTTCATTTGCAAAGAATGCTCTAGTTTTCACTCTTATTAAAAATCGAGCATTCTACTTTTTCTGCTACTGCTTTTGGTTTTCGATTTCGCCTTGATATGCGTTCAGATCTTGTCATATCTTTTCATCAAGGTGTATTTTTGCCTCTGATATTCATTGGTTTTCATCAAAAGAGGTGTTTATAAAAAATTCAAATGGTGTTGGAAAAGAGAAAAAGCTTTGTGCAAAATAGTGGTACAAGAAGGAGCTTGTGTAGACTGCGGCTTAGGCTTTTTCATGTCATGCTTGATGTCTTTTTGATAGTATGCTTAGTGGTTTTGCTGTAGCATGACTTGTCTCAAATAACTGAGATTGCTTAATGAGCCTTTGAAAAAATCATGCGTTGTTTTTATTGTATGGAAGCATTATTTTGGTTTTCTCCTTGATGCTTTATTTGGGTTGACTTGGCGCATGCTCACACATGTTAGACTCTTCCAAAGTCGCCATTAGCCTTCATGATCATTTAGTTTTTGACTTTTTGATGCCATCGTATGCTTCTTTTAATGTCGCTTTGTCGCTTTGCATGATTATGGCCATTATTGCTCTCTTAGTTGGTCGCTCCCAGTCTTTTGCTAGCCCTCGCCTTGTACTGAGTATGAGCTCTACTCGTGCATCCAACTCCTAAAAGCCAAGTTTGCCATTGTGTCCACTATAAATTCCTATGCATGGTATTTGTAAGCCATTCCAAAGTAAAATTTTCGTGTGCTACCTTTCAAAAAACCTTCAAAACACTTCTCGTTTTGTGACACTGTTTTCAGCTCATGGGGACGTAGTGGTCGGATTTGCTATCTTCCATATTGTTTATTCCAAAAAGAAAAAAAAGGAAAAAAGAAAGAAAAAAAGGCACTCCTCCAAAGAATGTGAATGTTGGTGGGCACCCGATGGAATCGGTTAGCCATGGTATGTGAAAGGAAAAGGTGGGGAGGAGTGCCAAGTTTTATAAAAAGAGCACAAGAGTGCCAATCTCTCTCTCAAAAACTTGCTTTATTTTTGTATGGAAGATAGTAAGAACCCCATTGCCAGTCGTTGACAAAGACAACCACCTCTCAAAATCAAGTTTTATCTCTGTTTTACAAATGAAAAGCTCTAGCACATGTTTAAATCACTGCTTCCCTCTGCGAAGGGCCTTTCTTTTACTTTTATGTTGAGTCACCACCTTCTTTCTTTATGCACCATTAAGAGAGCATAGTTGTCATTCTTAGTGTGATATGCATTGTCCCAAAGTTCATTGATTGACTCATATTGTTGGTTTCACTTGTTCTTAAATTATTTGTATCTAGTCGCCCTCTTAAACTTTGAGGTGTCCTATGCATTTATGTTTTGCTCTCTTTGAAGGACAAGCTGAAAACCTTTTGTATGTCTTTCCTTATGATTTGAACACACGTTTGACTTTCATTGTTTCATTTTCATGATCTTTTGTTTGTGTTCATTTGCATGTTTACAACATGGTTGCTAAGTTCTTATTGTCATGATTATATCTTTCATGCCCATGTTTTAAGTTCTATTGATCCCAGCTCACCAATGCTTACATATATGATCAAGATTGTGTAGGTGCATGTCACCTCAAAAATTATTCTTTTGTTATCACTTACCTACTCGAGGACGAGCAGGAGTTAAGCTTGGGGATGCTTGATACGTCTCAAACGTATCTATAATTTTTGATGCTCCATGCTTGTTTTTACACCATTTGCCTATTGTTTCATTACACTTAGTGGCATTTTTATACATTTTCCGGAACTAACCTATTAACGAAGTGCCACAGTGCCAGTTTCCTGTTTTCTGCTGTTTTTGTGTTTCAGAAGTGATACACAGGAAATATTCTCGGAATTGGACGAAACAAGTTCCTGAAGTCATATTTTACGGGGAAGCTCCCAAACATCCGAAGACCTGACGGAGGGGGGCCACGTGGCCCCCACACACAGGGGCGGCGCGGCCACCCCCCTGGCCGCGCCGGGCCCACGTGAGGGGCCGTGGTCTCTCCTCTGACATCGCCCCTTCGCCTATATATATGCCCCGACGAGAAAAACCTAAGGGCCCGATCAGTTTTCCAGAATACATCGCGATCCGCCGCCGCCGTCGACCCGAAGATTGGGAGGGTCCAGAAGCTCTTCCCGGCACCCTGCCGGAGAGGGGAATCGCCACCGGAGGTCTTCTTCATCGCCATGCTTGCCTCCAGAGCGATGAGTGAGTAGTCTACCTTGGACTATGGGTCCATAGCAGTAGCTAGATGGTTGTCTTCTCCACCATATGCTTCATGTTTAGATCTCATGAGCTGCCCTACATGATTGAGATCACCGTTATGTAATTCTATGATGTTGGTTTGTTGGGATCCGATGAATATTGGTGTTTATGATTAAGTTGCTATACTAAATTATATCTTTTGTTATCTCTATGTTGTTTATGATCTTGCATGCTCTCCGTTGTTAGTAGCTATCTTGGCCGAGTAGTTGCTAGTGACTCCAAGAGGGGGTATTTATGCTCGATAGTGGGTTCATGTCTCTATTTCACCTGGGGGAGTGACAGAAACCTCTAAGGTGGTAGATGTGCTGTTGCTACTAGGGAGAAAACAACATTCATATGCTCAAGTGCATATGCTTTGTTTACATTACACACTTTTCTTAATGCAATTATCTGTTGTTCGCAACTTAATACTTCTAGGGTGTTCGGATGATATCCCCGGGGGTGGATTATTAGTCATAGATGCAGTTGGATGGCGGTCTATGTATTTTGTTGTAATGCCCAGAGTAAATCTCATAGTGATCTTCTTGACATACACGTTATCTTTATTCTATCAATTGCCCAACTGTAATTTGTTTACCCAGCATGTTATTTTATCTATGGAGAGACACCACTAGTGAACTGTGGACCCCGGTCCTATTTTAATCATATTGCAATCACCTGTTTACTTTTCTCGCACTGTTTACTTTACTCGCATATTACTACTGTTTTCCACTCGATACACTCATAACCTTTGTTTCAAGCAAACCGGTGAGATTGACAACCTCATCGCAAGTTGGGAACAAAGTATTTGTTTGTGTGTGTGCAGGTTCCACAACACCTTCAGTTGTCATCGTCTCCCTTCTCCTGTTCGATAAACCTTGGTTTCTTAACTGAGGGAAAACTTGCTGCTGCACTCATCATACCTTCCTCTTGGGGTTCCCAACGGGCTGGTCTTTCACCACGCACAAGGACTGTCTGTTGCCACATTCACCTGAAGCATCAGTTTCCTAACCATAGATATGAGTTGTCGATTAATAATGAGGTCATGTCATTAGGAGAATGATGTGATGGACAGACCCAAATAAAGCAGAGCAATTAGATCGTGTCATTGTGTTCATCTTTGCGAAGCTTTTTCCTATGTCAAGTATTGTATTCCTTAGACCATGAGATAATACAACTCCCTGGTATCGGAAGAAAGCTTTGAGGTCATCAAACGTCATCCTATGAGAGTGTGATCATAAAGGTGTCTCTCAGGTGATCGGAAAGTACTTGTTGGGTTGTATGTATCGAGATGGAATTTGTCCCTCCCAAGTCGGAGAGATATACTTCGGGCCCACTCGGTAATCGATATCAACACCGCTTGCAAGCACGTGGTTAAGGAGTTAATCACAAAGTGATATCGGATTATAGAATGAGTAAAGTACTTGCTGTGAACAAGATTGAACTTGGTATAGCGATACCGACGATCGAATCTCGGGCAAGTAAAATATCGCGTGACGAAGGGAATACATATATGGGATTAATTGAATCCTGGCATCGTGGTTCATCCAATATGATCATCGATGAATATGTGGGAGTCAATATGGGTTTCCAGATCCCGCTATTGATTATTAATAGAAGATCATGTCTGCATATTCTCGAACCCGTAGGCTCACACACTTAATGTGCATCGACGCTAGGATAGAATGGATATTTGGTTATTGAGTTTTTTGTTCGGAGTCTTGGATGAGATCCCGGACATCACGAGAGGTTCTGGAATGGTTCGGAGAATAAGATTCATATAATGGAAAGCAGTTTTTGGGTTTCAGAAAAGTTCTAGACTTTTTTCGGTAGAGTACCGGAATGTTCTAGAAAGTTCCAGAGGCCTCCATGGTGGGGCCCACATGCCCTAAAGGTTCCACATGGGCCAAAGGGTGATGCCTACATGGGCCTGGTCGTCCATGCCCACTTGTCCTATGAGGCCAAGGGCAAAACCCTAGGGCTTTCTTATGGGCCAAGGCAAAGGAAACTTAGGGGGCAAGTTTTCTCCGTGGGGCCACTGGCTTGACTTGGAGGCCAAGGCAAAGGAAACTTAAGGGGCAAGTTTTCTCCCTGGGGCCACCGGCTTGACTTGGAGGCCAAGGCAAAGGAAACTTAGGGGGCAAGTTTTCTCCCTGGGGCCACCGACTTTCTTATGGGCCAAGGCAAAGGAAACTTAGGGGGCAAGTTTTCTCCCTGGGGCCACCGGCTTGACTTGGAGGCTAAGACAGCCCCGTTGGCCGCCCCCCTTGACCTATTTAATGGGGAGGGGAGGGTTGGGGCGTGCTCACCTAAAAAAAACCCTAGCCACCGGCCCAACTGCTGCCCTCCAATCTCTCTCTCTCTCGCGACTGCACGTAGGCGAAGCCCTGCTGCAGAAACTCTCCACCATAAGCACCACGCCGTCGTGCTGCAGATCCAATCTATCTCTCCACCATACTTGCTGGACCAAGGAAGGAGGAGACGTCGTTGCACCGTACGTGTGCATCTGTCGGAGGCGCCGCCACTTGCGGCGTAGGATCGGATCGGATCGTGGGGAGGAGACAGCTAGTACGACTACATCATCCACGTTCTGTTGAACGTTTCCGCTGTGCGATTTCTTCAAGGGTATGAAGATCTCATCTACCTCTCTCGTTGATTACATCTCCTAGATTAGATCTTGGCTTTCTTGTTTGCTTCCGTAGGAATTTTTTTGATTTACTATGCTGCGAAACCCTTCAGAGAGATCGGTGGATTGCAAGAACATAAACAGATGGGAGATCAATATATATATATATATATATATATATATAAATAACAGAATACTGAATCTAGTTACTCTTACTTGTGCATCGCTATCATATGGCCACGAGGATTCGTCGGTGTGGAGCAGGCCCGACGCACAAGCGGTAGATTCGGGGTCCCTCGAATGGCACGACGCATGCCAACCATGCCGACAGCAAGGCGAGCAGCGCTTAAGATGTCGACCCACTCGACTATGTTCTCAACTGATGGGTAGTGGAGATTACCCCACCCCATGAATTCGTGGTAACGATCAGCAATGGGCTCTTTTAGAATCAGACGCTGACGCTTCCCCCCCGGGGGTTCGTCCCACCTAGACCCAGACATGACCTGTGCCGGCAAATGCGGGTGGCAGCGACGTGATGGAAACGAGAAGCGGCGATGTGATGGAATGGAAACGAGAGGGCGCAGCGGTCGTGTGGAGAAGATGGGGAATGAGGCGATGAACTGCCTAGCGCAGGGTAATAAGTGGAAGTTGGCATTGGGAAGGGGAGGGAGGGCGACGGCGGTTCACTGTACAAGGAGTGGAAATAATATTTTATCTCCGCCGTGGGCCCGCATTGCAGCAGGCTTCCTGCCCACCAGTGCAACCCCCCGTACAAGGCACGCACGCAGTTCAAAATAAGTTTGACGTCCATCTTTCTCCAACAAATTATGCCATGAAATTTGTATTTTAAGGTTTCAAAATTTTTTGAAACAAAATTCTTGTGATAGGCATTATTGAATGCTATAAACCGATACAAATCTCAATATGAAATACTTTATATTCTATTTTACACAAAAAAGACAAAATCTGACATATTATATAGTGAATAGTACATGATTGAACACTATATAATTTTATTAGATTTTACATTTTTGAATTTCATATTGAAATTAGTACCGGTTTGTAGCATTCAATATTGCCTATCACAAAAAAAAGACAAATTCCTAAGAAAAAGTTGTACTTTCTTACTACTATTTTAATACTATTAACATTCACAAATTTATCTTCTTATATCTTCCAAAATACAACATATTTTTTAACGGGACTTTTTGCATACACATATTATGTATATATATTTCTATGTATTTAATGCCAATTTTTTTGAATACATAGAAGTTTGAGATTTTGAACTTTTAATTTTTTTGAAAGTGTATGGAGCATCGGTGCGCATTTGCACCAAATCCCTTGTCGAATCAAATGATACAACTTTTATGAACTTTTCAAAATTCTAAAAGTGTTGGGAGTATATTATTTTACAAGGTGCACACGACGGGCCCGTGCGGATTCTCTGACTTGCCAAGCGTGACTTGAGAGTCATTGACAGGTGGGCCCCCCATGTGATGGGGCCCACGTGCAGTGAGGGCAAGTCAGAGACAAGTTAGAGAGGGCAAGTCAGGGCCTCGCTCTGGGCATCTCCGGCAGAGCGCGCATAGAGCGCGCTCCGGACATCAACGGAAGGCATGTGCGCGCTCTGGGCATCTCCGGCCCCTTATACAGATACACTTTAGTACATAGGGAAACACACTTACTAAATTATATATAAGGATGATCCTCGGACACTTACATAGGTGGAACAAACAGTACATGAATCTAGTATGGCATTATGAGGTTCTCCCTCAATGGTGGCCGGTTTGGAGGGAAAGGAGTCAGGCATCTTCTCATGATACTAATGCTACAATACATGGCGTAGCATACATATGCATCCTTTGCTGCATAGTGGATCTGCTCTGGCCTCAGTTCCCTATGATGCCAGGTGTCGTGCAGTTTCTTCTTGCAGAATTCCTCCTTGAAGTCTTTGTAGGTGGGGTCGATGATTAGAGCCGCCATGTTGGCCGCGCCGGTCTGGCCTTGGGGGGTGCCTGGGATGTTGAAGTGATCTTGTAAGTACACGTGGTTTGGTATGCGGGCGCCCAGGGCTTAAAGCTTGCTGGTGTCTTGGTGCTTGTCCACAGTGGCGAAGGAAATGTCGGGGCGGTTGAGGAAGTGTATGAGCTGAGGACAGTACCTTGTTGCCAAGGATGCGTGCCAGATTAGGCAGTGATTGCGCATGCACAGTTGCAGGAGGGCGGCGCGGGCAGGCTTGGTGTTGGTGTACTCGAGGTCGAGACCGACGATCGGCAATTGGTCCCACTCGCCGAGCCAACGCTCAAACATGGCGATGAACTTGGCCGCCTCTCTCGGGTCAGTTGTGTGCATCACCGTGAGGATGATGGCACCATGAGCAGGGACCTTGTGGTAGTCGGTGAAGGCATTGCCATAGAATTCCATGACGGCAGCGGCGCAAGGAGTGGGAGGGGAGGAGGGAGGGGGTTATCTCTGGAGAAGAGAAAGTTGGGGATCCAATTGTTTTCCAGGCCGAGAGATCGTGGGATAAATAGTGCGTGACTGGTCGCTCGCACGCCGCGTAAGTAAATGCAAGTCTAGCGCTTTGGAAGTTGAACCCCCCACGCGAGCCCCCGTCGCTTCGTTTATGAGAGAAGAGGAAGTTGGGGATCCAATTGTTTTGCAGGCACGCCGCGGTAAATGCAAGTCTAGCGCTTTGGAAATTGAACCAGTCGCTTCGTTTCGTTTCTAAGAGAGCGCTAGACCGACGTGTCACCACGGGCCCCGGTATTCCGGCCTACTTGTTAGTGAGAGGCTGCTATCGTGGGTAAGGATGTACGTACGTTTACCGCCAGGCAGCAATTAAAGAGTCTCGTTGTTGGGTCCCCTCATTGTTTGACTACAGGCAGCAGAGCGACAGTCTGAAAAAGGAGATAGCGTGCAAGGGGGGAATAAATCCGCTCTCGTCTGGCATGAGAAAGGAATAGAGAATAAAATCTTACCATTGAAATGCTTCTCATCGAGGTCCCCTGCTCCATGAGACAAACGAGTGAGACAAACTAGTTCAGGTTTAGCATCCGAAGCGTGTGGGGACCCACTTGTTTGGGTAAGGTTTGGTCCGACGTGTGTTTGGGGCCCCACTTGTCAGTAGTGTTCCGGGCCTACGTGGGGCCACATGTCATAAGGGTTAGGATTCGTGGCCAGTGGAAAAAACCCAAGCAACAGACGTGTGGTAGCAAGTTGTGCATAGCAGCCGGATGAGATTTGACAGGGCAGCGGGATTTGACAGGGCAAGTAAATTGACGAGACACGTCGCAGTCTGACTAGGCCTGCTCAAGAGATCTCAGTTGCATCATCATCGCTCACTCTACTCTGGCGACTAGTTTAGTAGCCATAGATGGAGGAGTTCCCTTCCATTGATAAACAAATAAATAAATGGCACATAGCACTTGCAATTCATCATTGCGACTCATTGGTTATAATAGGTAACATTAAACAATAGGTTCATGCTAATTGCATCGAGCAAATAGCAGATAGCAAATAGTTCTTAGCTACTGTAATCTCGTGATACCTCAACTGATGATCAGTTCATCTCAACATCTAACTCAGCATCATTTAGTGATTCTTCGAAGAATGGCTCAGCAATGATTGCCTTGATCCTTTTCACCTTGTCGGTTTGGGCGTTCCATCCCGCTCTGTTCAACATCCGTACAACATCATGTGCACGCGTTAGCACCCGCTGCAACTTCCTTTTTTTCTCCATTTCATCCACATTTTTCTTCAACATTTCCAAATTGTCCTTTAGCTGACCAGCTTCTTCCATCAGCACAGCCTTCTCGGCGCATAGAGCGGAATTCCTCTTCTCTAGCTCAGCTAGTTTAATTTTGTCAGCACTTCTTGCAGTATTGCTAGAATGGTACAATCCCCATAGTCGTGATAGTGCATTCTTTAGTGTGTCTGGCCACTCTTGATCTACCCAAGAAACAAACCCACAGTTGTTCTCTTCCTATAGAAAAAGAAATGAAAAATGCTCATGCCATTACATAACATAAGATAGGACTCAATGCAGCAAGTAATTCATATGCAAGTACACATGAAAGAACTAAGTGCAGCAAGATAATACTAAGTGTGCATCAATTTAGTCATGCGCATCAATTATTTAATTACTTGCAGCAAGTTAGTCATGTGCATCCAATTGCTTTTAATTACTATACCAAACAATAAACTAAAGAATCGAAGGGGAAATTGCAGCTTTCACCCTGCCCCTACGTAACACAAGATAATACTCAGTGAAGCAAGTAATTTATACGCAAATACACATGAAAGATAGTACTAAGTGGCAAGATAGTAATCAGTGAAGCAAGTAATTCGTAAGCAACCTACACACGAGTAGTAATAGAAGACGACAAAGATCGTACAAAGGGTAACTATAATATTATGTATAACTGAAAGAAATAATGGAATTACATGCCCACAAAATTGCAGTTAGAAGTTTGAAGATAAAATCTCAAGCACATAATCTTATCTGAACAAGGCAATAGATCAACTTAAACAAGGCAATATTATCTCCAACTGAACTAAACTTTGATGCTTTTCCACTGCTAACATGCACATAGAAGGACTCACATTCTACAGTGAGCACTTGTAGAATTTTTGCCCCATATCAGTCCCCACGAAGGTGACGCACTTGAGCGGCTCAAGTTTGTGGACGCAGCAAAGTTCTTCACAGTTCGACGCTAAACCACGAAATGTAGGGTCTTTGCAGGTTCGCGGGGCATGATCCGCTTCCCTGGGGTCCTACACGTCCACGAGTTCTAGAGAAAATCAACGTTAACTTACGTAAAGCGACCGAATCGGATAGAAAATGGCCATTCACAGATCTGAAACCAAACACATAGCTTGAGGCAGTGTAGCTTACCCCGAGGGTCATGGCGACCAAGGCGGTGGCTCAAACAAACCTTGGCGAGGGCGGCAGCAGCGGACCAGGAAGAGGGGTAGATCCAGATCCTCCTCAGTGGGGGGTGGGGGCTGAGAAAGGGGGGAGAAGAGGATAGGGAAGGGAAGCGACTGCAGTCAATGATACTTGTGCATTTTCCATTGTCTGAGTGGCTAAAAGGGGCATCTTGACAGCATCATGTGCATCTGTCACCAGCTTGGATGTGAATTATCTCGGCCTGCTGCCATATAATGAATTATTTTTGCCCTAAATTCATTTTAATCCAATTTTGCACTGGGGCTACAAGAAATGCACACCAAAAAAATTGGGGGAAAATACATGGAGGTCCCCTGGGGGTGTGGGACCCTAGAACCAAGACCAAACCATGGTTCCCACCCCACATGGCAGATATCGATGGCACTGCGAGTTTGACCTAGATCTGGAAGGGGGGCCTAGGGAATTCAGAAAAAATCAAAAAATAGAAAACACTACATGGATTCATGGTGAGTGATGCATCACCTAGGAAAAATACCAAACATGCCATCCCAAGGGTTCACAGGTGGACTCTTTCACAAAGAGGTGCTTCCAGGCATGAGTTCTCTTGGTCTTCCTTGCCAGGTGACCATGGTTTGTGCAAGTTCCACAGCAAACTATGGAACCATGGTCCCATTTTTGGTGACGATGTGCATCTTTGCATTCCCAACAACTTTTGCAACTAGTGATTTTTCAGTTTCCACATAAAAAATGCATTTCCCATTTTTCAGGTGGCCGGAGGGGTCAAAACAGGTGTTTTTTTGTGAAGGGGCCACCAAGGGCAGTGTGCAAAACATCACCACTCTAATTTTCATGGGTGGGGGACCTACTAGGGGTGCCACATCTAGGAGGTTAGGAATTATCTTGGCCTGCTGCCATATAATAAATTATTTTTGCCCTAAATCCATTTTAATCCAATTTTGCACTGGAGCTACAAGAAATGCACACCAGAAAAATTGGGGAAAAATACATGGAGGTCCCCTGGGGTGTGGGACCCTAGAACCAAGACCAAACCATGGTTCCCACCCCACATGGCAGACATTGATGGCACCGCGAGTTTGACCTAGATCTGGAACGAGGCCTAGGGAATTCAAAAAAATCAGAAAAAATGGAAAAACACTGCATGGAGTCATAGTGAGTGATGCATCACCTAGGAAAAATACCAAACATGGCATCCCAAGAGTTCACAGGTGGACTCTTTCACAAAGAGGTGCTTCCAGGCAGGAGTTCTCTTGGTCTTCCTTGCTAGGTGACCATGGTTTGTGCAAGTTCCACAGCAAACTATGGAACCATAGTCCCATTTTTGGTGGAGATGTGCATCTTTGCATTCCCAACAACCTTTGCAACTAGTGTTTTTTTAGTTTCCACATAAAAAAAATGCATTTCCCATTTTTCAGGTGGCCAGAGGGGTCAAAACAGGTGCTTTTTTGTGAAAGGGCCACCAAGGGCATTGTGCAAAACATCACCACTCTAATTTTCATAGGTGGGGGACCTATTAGGGGTGCCACATCCAGGAGGTTAGGAATTATCTCGGCCTGCTGCCATATAATGAATTATTTTTGCCCTAAATCCATTGCACTGGGGCTGCAAGAAATGCACACCAGAAAAATTGGGAAAAAAATACATGGAGGTCCCCTGGGGGTGTGGGACCCTAGAACCAAGACCAAACCATTGTTCCCACCCCACATGGCAGACATCGATGGCACCGTGAGTTTGACCTAGATTTGGAAGGGGGGCCTAGGGAATTCAGAAAAAATCAAAAAAAAAGGAAAAACACTGCATGGAGTCATGGTGAGTGATGCATCACCTAGGAAAAATACCAAACATGCCATCCCAAGGGTTCACAGGTGGACTCTTTCACAAAGAGTTGCTTCCAAACATTGCATAACATGGTTTCATAACAGTTCATAACATAATAAACACATAGTACTTCCATGTGTTCAGTTCATTACATAATTTTATTGCGAAAGCACGCTACATCAGGGTTCAAGCCGGGCGCGTAGCTGCTCGTTTTCCTTCTGAAGAGACGCCATGAGTTGGCAGCTTGTGAGGTATTTCATTTTGGAATCCATGAGCTCCCTGAGTGTTTTCTCGTTTTCAGCCAGCAGGTTCATGCATGTGATCTCCAGGGTGACAGTACTGTTTGTTAGCTTCAAATTTTCCTCCAATAGATCTTTGATCCTGGCTATATTCTTCTATGCCGAGGCTCTGGCTTCCTTGTGCAGTTCTGACCACTTTAGATTCTCCTTTTCAAGCTGCTTGCGCTCATGAGCCAGGCACTTGGCAACTAAGAGGACTTTAGCCATATCCACTTCCTGGGTAAATTTTTTCTCCCTTTGTTTGGCTATCCGTTCATTAAGCCAGGACGCCATATCTGGGTTCAGCCCCACCTTCTTTTGCTGTATAAAATAAAAACAGGGTTATTTCTACCAAGGATGCCAACTATGTGGCAGTGCGGTCCTCGCAAAAACCCCATTATAGGTAAACCACTCTACACTCACCTAAGTCAGAATCGCAAGAACCCCAATGCATGTCAACACAATTAGAGAGTGCTTACCTCGCCGAGCCGGGGAAATGTGGGCAACGGGTTCTGGATCGCCGCCGCCATTTTTTGGGAGAGAGGCACACCCTGCAAAACCATCATGGCTCCGCCGGCTCTAGAACATTTTATTCCACGGTAATGAGTTATAGAGGAGGAAGAAGAAGATGAACAAAAAGATGATGATGAAGAAGAATAATTCGTCCCAGTACCCGGATGTGATATGGGCACGAAGGAGGACGTGAAGCCCAATTTCAGGACTCCACCAAGATGAGGGAAGCTCGTTGCTGATTGGCACGCCAGGATGACCTACGATATGAAATAATTTAGTCTAAGGTTGTGTCAGCAATTTACATATCTGCTTATGTTATTCCGTGTGCTAGGTCATGTTATGGGCCACTTAGAATTATTTGTGTTTCGGTTTGGGCCTGTCCAAGCCCAATAGTTTTCTGGCCATCTATATAAGGAGGCCAGTCGTCTAGGGTTTAGGGAGTTCAGTTGTTTAGTCGAAAACTATCGTGTGCTCCACCGTGTATCATCCCTTCGGGGAAACGGCGCTGCCGTGTTATCAAATAAAGATTGCTGCGAGGGTTCTTGTGTTCATCAAGAATTATCAGGCTCAGGTTTGAGGCTTGGTGATCTTCATCATGTTGCTTGCTAGATTCGTCCCTCTTCTTCAGGTGACGTTCTTCGCATTATTGGAAGATTATTTATCCGGGTTGACTCACTGTGAAAGATCGGGACAAAACTCAAGGATCACCAGCGTGATCCTTATCATCTTGGTATCAAAGTACCAGGTTGGTCACGGTGCAAGTTCTTCATCAGAGGTTTTTAGATCAGCGAGCTGATTTTTTATGCGGTGGATTTTCTTGATCTTGATGAGTTGTTGGTGGTGAGCTGCTGTAGATCGTGATTTGTTTGGTCTTCAAGGGCGACGCATTAGTTTGCACAGTCTTCCATCAGTCCGGAATTGCACCGATCAGTTTGCAGCAGAGAAAAGCAAAAGAGTAGATTTCGAGATTTGTTTTCATCAGGCGGCGCTCCAGATCCAATCGCTTTAGGAAAAAAAATTGGCTGAGGCACCGCGCGCTGAACCGCAGACGTCCTCCGTGGTCGAGCAAGGCCAACCACGGTCGTCCCACGCCGGATCGCGTCTCGCTCGCTCCGCCTAGATCGAGCCCTGCCTGGCAGTCTCTAGTGGGTCGGCCCATGTCATGGGATCGCCTGTGCATGGGAGTCTCCAAGTTACCTGGCCGATCGCGGCTGGGATCGCGATGATCATGTTGTGTGGAGTCCGGGTAGGAAGGGAAAAGAGCAAATTCTATTTTGATATGAAATTTCGGATCTGTTTGGTGCATGTGACGTCTAGGCTATCAGGTTAAGGAGTTTTGCATTTACGTGCATCGGGAATTTTGGATCAGTTTGGCTAGAAAGGAAAGGAAAGCGCTAATTTTTTGGTTTCGTTGGTACATGAGTTTTCTTCAGGTCAGATTTTGCTGAATGGAAATTGTTACAGCAAAAGGAAGATAAAATTGAGACACTGTTTTGGTTCGTAGTTTTAGGAGGAGGCAGCTATGTTCATTTGGATCCATGGCATGCAGAAGTTTGTTATGTTTGTTTTGGGTGATGTGCTTGGTTTGCTACCAAAATTCAGTTTGCGTCTACAGGTATATTCAGCTCATTTGGACCCTCAGTGTGCAGGAGTATGTCCTGTCCGTTTTGGGTGATCTTCTCATGTGCTTCGAGACTGCATTCTGATGATCGTTTGTGTCTCAATCAAGTTGGTGGTGCCAACAACAAGAGAGTGGCGCCAATGGCAAGTTAAGCTAGCCGAGAGGGAGGTGTGGTGTGGCAGGCTGGAAAGACTTGAATACGGAGAGTGGTGATATTGCAGATTTGACGCCACGTGCTAGAGAAGACCCTCCGGCGTTGAGGACAACGCCTTTCTAAGAAGGGGAGGATGATGAGGATATTGGCATGTCAGGACGACCTACGATATGTGATAATTAAGTCTAAGGTTGTGTCATTAATTTGTATCTATGTTCATGTTATTTCTTAGCCTGGTCACATTGTGGGCCACTTAGGTTTTATTTTATGTTTTGGGTTTGGGCCTATCCAAGCCCAATAGTTTTTTGGCTACCTATATAAGGAGGCCGGGCGGCTAGGGTTTAGGGAGGCTAAAAATTATGTAGAACTTTTAGTTCAAGTTATCACCGTCCCACTGGGATCGGCGTGTGTGACGGCGTCTCGGACGTTTGTCTAGTTATCTATCAATAAAGACAAGAGAGTTCTTGAATTGTCAAGAGTAATCCTATGTGCACGAAGGTCCTTGAATCTGTCAAGGGTTGTCGAGCTGTTGGCGTGTTGATTCAGCGTGAGGTTCGTCGTTCATCGTCGAGTTGCTCGCAGGATTGGTGTTCCCCAATCTTCAGGTCGCGTGTTCCGCTCACGTGATTGGGAGGTCTATCAGATCAGGAGGTGCATCGTGAAAGATCGGGCAAACAATCAATTTCGATAGATACTAATCAATACCAATAGTTGTAAGGAAAAGCACAGGTGAAATTGTTTTGTATTGAGAAATCAGTGAAGGCTGGGTTTGGTACACACGTTATTTCAGATTTTGGTGTGACGGACCAAGAGGCACAAGATGGATTATTTTCCGGGTGATTCTTATGGCTACAAGTGTCACAGTGGCAAGAAATCTAGCGATATTTTCAATGATTTTCTTGACCTACTGGATGGTGTTTTAACATATGATGAATATGAGATCAATTGGCACCTGACCTACGATGCAACAACTGAAGAGTTTGAGTCATGGGAACGTCATATGCTACAGGGTTTCTACAGATGTGCTACCTATGATCAAAACATGAATGATTCTACCCGTTTGGCTCTTGCAGACCAACGCGTGGATGACAAGCTATACAGTTGGTGGCATAAAGCGTTGCGGGAGAAGAGCATTACCTCTGCAACTTGGGTGAATTTTAGGAAATTTCTACGAGAGTGCTTTATACCTTCTAGTACCATGGTGGTACCTATGGAAGTAATTAAGCAGCCACCAAAGGTTATGCATCGGCTCACGGATGTTGGCAAGAGCATAGCTCCTATACCAAAGGTCGTGACAGCTGTGACTACTCATGAGAAGTTGATAGCTACTCCATTGCCGACAGTTAGCAAGGTGGCAGCCACGAATTCTGAATTGTCAGCGGTTGATGTTGTCAAGGCTGATGTTGTAAAGGATATCGTGGAGGAGGTTGTACCATTGAGTGGGCTAAATATGCAACTCAAAAGAGTACATGATGAGACTTGCATGACAGCGGATAGAGGCCAGCGATGGAATTTATTTCAGGCGCAGTGCATAATCAAAGGCAAAGCATGCAAGTTGATGATTGACAGTGGTAGTTACTGTAATGGCATTAGCAAGGCGGTTGTGGAGGCTTTGGGTTTATCCACATGGCGTATTCCAGAACCGAGGCATGTTGAGTGGGTTAATAGCTGCGGTATGCTGAAGATTACTCACAAGGTGCGTGTGCCATTTACAGTTGATGACTATGTTGATGAGGTGGAATGCGATGTGTTTCCATTGGAGGTATGTGGGCTGTTACTTGGATGTCCCTGGCAGTATGATCTCAATGCTATGCATGCTGGGAGAGCAAATACATATTCTTTCGTGCATGATGGCAAACAGCGGACTTTGAAGCCTATGAGAGATGATCAAATCAAGTCTGATGTTGTGTTGGTGGTTCGCAAGGAGAAGTTGCATAAAGCTAAGCCACAACCAAGGCTAGCTAAGGTGTAGCATGAGGAGCATGATGCGAAAAGCATCGATTGTGATAATGTTTCAGCCAAGCCTGTAGATGACAAGCCAGTTGTTCTTGTTAGTGACAAGCCGATTGAAGTCAAGCCTCTTATTGATGAAGGGAAGGATATGTCAGCATGTGTTCCATGTGTTCCACTTCCAGTTCGTGTTGACATGGGTGTTCAGACCGATGATGGTGGTGCTGATCTTGTTCGGGTGCATATGGTGCCGCGGGTAGTCAGCCACAGTTTTGTGAAAACACCTCGGAAACGTTTTGTTGGAGCAGCAGTACATGTGCACAAAGGCAAGGATGGACGTGTTCGTCAGTTGTGTGGCCTAGGCATTACTACTTTGCAGGGTCGTGCTAAGCAAGTTCATGTTCAGCAACACAAGGTTCCAGCAAGGATTGAGAGGAAGAAGGTGGAGGCGCCTAAGTACAAGCTTATTTGGCGAAGAAAAGAGGTGCAACCACCTAGAGCTGTATCAAGTCAAGCAGGCCAAGAGGGAGGATGTGGTGCAGAAGGCAAGCAAGACTTGAAGACGGCGAATATGCATGGTGCTATTGTTGATATTCTGCCACCCTTTCGAGCAGACCCTCACGCGTTGGGGACAACGCTTTTTGAAAGGGGAGGATGATATGGGCATGAAGGAGGAGGTGAAGCCCAATTTCAGGACTCCACCAAGATGAGGGAAGCTCGTTGCTGATTGGCACACCAGGACGACCTACGATATGAAATAATTTAGTCTAAGGTTGTGTCAGCAATTTACATATCTGCTTATGTTATTCCGTGTGCTAGGTCATGCTATGGGCCACCTAGAATTATTTCTGTTTTGGGTTTGGGCCTGTCCAAGCCCAATAGTTTTCTGGCCGTCTATATAAGGAGGCCAGCCGTCTAGGGTTTAGGGAGTTCAGTTGTTTAGTCGAAAACTATCATGTGCTCCACCGTGTATCATCCCTCTGGGGAAACGGCGCTGCCGTGTTATCAAATAAAGATTGATGCGAGGGTTCTTGTGTTCATCAATAATTATCAGGCTCAGGTTTGAGGCATGGTGATCTTCATCATGTTGCTTGCTGGATTCGTTCCTCTTCTTCAGGTGACGTTCTTCACGTTATTGGAAGATTATTTATCTGGGTTGACTCGCTATGAAAGATTGGGACAAAACTCAAGGATCACCGGCGTGATCCTTATCAGGATGAGCCCTCGCCTGATTAAAGTTTTCCCTTCTCCATCGGGGAGAGCAAAGATTGCGCCTCTATGTGAGGGCTTTCTCTAATGGATGAAGGAAGTTCCTTCCGGCGGCAAGCTCTCTCCATTCTCTCCGCTTCCCGAGTCGTCAAGGGGTGGTTTCTCTTTGGAGGCATGGCTAGACAGAGTGGATGGCCGGGCAGGAGGAAGGAGAAGGAAGTAGGTGAATGAATAATATGGCAAGATAGTCAAACAGCCCAGCCCGTGGTCCAACCACTGCTCTCTGTCTTCTCGCCTTCTCATGCAAGCTATATCCACCGTAAATGAAAAATAGAGCCCCCGTCCTACACGCGGGTGGATACGTGGCGCCGATTAACTGACGCTCACTGCCCCGTCCCATCGTGCCAGTGCCAGGGTCCTGGCTAGACCCTTCGACGAGAAGGAACCTGATGAGGACATCCCTACTATTGTTCCATCTCCACTTCGTAATGATGACAAGCAAGTTGCTGCAAAGAAGAAGTCCAATGATGAAATCAGAATTGGACCTATCACAAGAGCTCGTGCAAAGTTAATAGAACAACAGGTGAATTTGCTCCTAATAGAATCTGATTATTTTGTTAATGAGAATTGTTTACTGCCTAAGTCTTTGTGTGTTTGCATACTCAGGTTCATGGGAGAATAAGACATAGCACGAGGGAGCGAGGAGCTGGAGCAAGACGTGATGATCATGCACATGGACGCGAGGGAGGAGAGGGAGGCCGGCGACCAGCATGAGGAGGAGGAGGACATCACGCAGGAGGTTGCATATGGCGCACCACCAAGTGTATGTGCGCCATACACATAAGGCCTGCGCGCCTAGTTGGCTGCACCCAACCTTTGGGTCAGTTTGTATCACGTCAGGTTGAGTCGAACCGTGTTAGAGGACCAGGTCAGGTCGGTTGCCCTTGGGCCAGCCGCACCCCCCTTATATTGTGTGCCTATGCGCCATAGAGAGGTTAGACCACGTTTTAGATAAACCCTAGTTCTTGAGACTGCTGCAAGCATTCATCTGGAATTCTTGTCTCCAATTCGTTTCGATCTGGAGATTATATACTGCAAGTTAAGTGTGATCTGCTGTTCCATTGGGAATTAGTGAATTGCAATTATACCGTTTCGTGGTCGACGGCTGCGTTGCGCAAGTGTGTGAAGTCGTGAATATCCGAAGGGTAGAGAGCTGTTGCATTGGCATCAGGGATCTAGCGAGGAGAGATCATCGGCGACACCAAGTTATCTATCACCATCATCACCATTACCGCAAGCTTACTGAGAAGATCGGGCCACCCCATATCAGAACCGGTCCGCATACACGACAAGGCATGCCAGGACACGCCGGAAGATTAAATGCATTATATTTTATATATTAACTAAAAATGGAAGGGTCAAATCTTACGGAAGATAAATTGCATTAAACAGAAAATGCTAGCTAATATGCATGCCATTTGCATTTTCTTCATAGATTACTAACTTAACCACTAGCTAAACCCAGTACATGACATCGTCGGAGTCGTAAGAGTCGACCTCCATTGGGGCCTTGTCCTTGCCCTCTGCTTCATCCTCCATCGTGGTTGCCTTGCCCTTCCCCCTGCCCTGGGGTTCTAATGACCTGGTCATGGCCGTCTTCATGTCTCGCGCAAACTTTGCGTCGGTGGATCTTGGCTGCTCAGCGTTGGTGCCGCCGTCCTCATCGTCCGATTCAAGATTGATGAACGGAACAGGTTTGAGGGCGGTCTTGAATCAGCCTACACTGCGAGGCCTGCTAGAGCCACTGCGAGACCTGCTCGAGGTCGAAGAAGTAGGAGTTGGAGTAGATGCATTGCTGCTCGGTTCAAGCCACCATGGCCATCTGATGTGGCGTCGGCTTGACCTGCCGCGCTGTGCATGACCGGGCGTGGAGTTCCCACTGTGGTAGTACGTACCGCCGCCGTGGCTGAGGCCTGGGGTGGCATGGCTGAGGCTTGGGGTGGAGCTTCCGCGTCGTGCGCGGGAGGTGTTGTAGCGGCCGGTGCAAGGCATCTGAACTACGGGGAGGGCTCGCTCGTGTGAAGAACAGGAGGCGGAGGCTAGTGATCGTGGTGTCTGCCAAGAGGGAAACAGATCTTTTTGACGCGGTAGCTCTCCATGGAAGCACATGGCCCCAACGACTGTGCATTGGTTCCACGATCACTAAACAATACATTTTCTTTGTGTCCCATGATGGCAATTTCATTGGTGGTATAGTTGCGTTGCATGATCCCACCTGTCATACTCAAACGGTCATATTCTAGGGGGCACGCGGGTATAACTGCCGGATGCAAGAGCATCATCTTCACTCCGATTCTTCCTTCTTCCCCTCTCACCCTTGCACCTACGATTCTTTTCTGGCTAGCTCACATCTGCTGTTCTAGTTCCCCACCAAGTTCCTCTGCTGTGCTCTCCCTTGGGTGCAAGGCAATGGTTCGCAGCTATTGCAGTTCTTCGCGGGCGAAATCAGGGTCGGCTCGCCGACGCCCCCTATCCCGTACCGGAGTAAGCCCTACGACTACTCGCCAAACAAAATCTGTGACTGTGGAGTAAAGATGCCGAGATGGATTGCGTGGACGGATGAAAACGCTGGGAGAAGATTCTACAACTGCGGCATCCGCACGGTATTATTGTAAACTAATTAAATTTGTTTGGCAGTTTAGTTATTTGAATTCTTACATCTTTCCTCTTCCTTTACTTTGTTTTTGGCAGGAAGGCAAGGGCTGAGGCTGTGAGAAGTATGAGTGGATGGACGACCCGCTGCCAGTTTTCTAGAGAGAGCTTGTTCGTGATCTTTGTGATGCTATATGGGAGAAGATGGAGGAGAACCGTGTGCTGCTTGATGAAAACAAGGAGCTTCTGGACCAACTTCGAAAGCTCGAGCAGAGTGGTGGTGTGCATGCTCAGTTGCAGAAGCAAGCAGCTAAAATAGAACAGATCAAGGTTAGGGTAGATCGTGTTAGCAATCTGCTTTTCATATGGAAATGTTCCATGGCATTTGCAGTTTATGTTGGCATTATGATGTCTAGCACCTGAAAAGCACAATTGTAAGGACCCAAATATTGTGTAATGTGAAATGTTATCCTATGCCATTTATTCTGCCTTCTATGACTGTCCCTCTGAACATTATCACCAAAAAAGAACATATGCATAATGTCAAACAAGGCTTATTAAAAATGAGTACATAGTTTACAAATTACAAATTTCATAACAAATACAGTTCTAACAGAATTTCGGGCAGTTCTAGGGCCCCTATTTTACACTGCAGACAAACACACATGTTCCGAAAAAATAGTTTTCACAATTTTGCTGTATTACAGAGACGGAGCACTTAGAAAAAAGACTGAATTAGTCATGCTCCGCCCTAGCTGTCTTCTTCCTCTTTGGGGACAGTTTTCTCGCCTTCTTGTATGTTGGATCAGAAGGTTCTGGAATGTCCGGCCAATCTGAATCAGATCCCGTGTCATCATCACTCCACTCAACTTCCTCGTGAAGGACATACACAGCATCAGCAGTCTTGCACCTTGTCTTGCGCTTCCTGACAAATGTTAGAAAGCAGGTAAGCATAGATATTACCTAATTATAAATAAAGATCATACACGCAAACACTTCATACCTAGGCTTTGGTCCATTCAAAGGACACCCCGCTACTTTATGTCCAATACATTTGCATTGCTTACATCTGTTTTTGCCTTTCTTGCTACCACTAAAAGGCATGCCCTGCTTCTCCATGAAATTCTTGAACCTACTCTTCTGAGGTCTTCCTTTGCTGATTTAACCCATAAAATAAGGTGACGCAGCACCATATAAAGCCTTGGACGAATTTTATGATTGAGTAACTTGTGAATTTTGTCCAAGCATCCTTGCAGCATTATGGTGGCACCAAAGTTCTGAAATCTTCACTTGCAGCGTCATCCTGAATCCTCACATGATTGCTGCCATCATCTCCATGCACGATCATGCTCCAATGCTTGTCCCTCTCATCCGTGCTAGGCCCATCATTCCTAAGTAACATAAACACATCTGATTTAGGCAGCATCATATTCTCATGAATATTAGGAATAGTTCCTAGAAACGAAAGTACCTGATAATTTAGTTGGCGTGCACGAGCTCTTGTAAGAGGTCCCTGGAATTGTGGAATATGAGGAAGTGTGGCTGTAGGTACAACGGTTGTATCAACCGTAGGGATGTCCTCATCATCCTCCCCTTCTTGAATTGAAGTCGTCCTCGACGCAATCTCATCTTCTTCTCCAAAGTATGGCTTCAAATCTGCAATGTTAAATGAAGGACTTACCGTGCCCATCTCTGCAGGAAGCTCAAGTTTATATGCATTATCATTCATTTTCTCTAACACTTTAAAAGGACCAGCGGCACGTGGCATTAATTTAGACTTGCGCAAATCAGGAAAACGATCTTTGCGTAAATGCAACCAAACTAGATCTCCCACATCAAACACAATATGCTTTCGTCCTTTATCACCAGCAACTTTATATTTAGCATTCATACGTTCTATATTTTCCTTAGTAATCCTATGCAACGTAAGAATCTGTTCAGCACGTTGTGTAGCATCAAAATTATGTTGCACCGAAGATGGAATAGGTAATAAATCAATAGGTGCACGAGGAACAAAACCATACACAATCTCAAAAGGACATAACTTAGTTGTAGAATGCACGGAACGATTGTAAGCAAATTCAATATGAGGTAAACAATCTTCCCACATTTTTAAGTTCTTCTTTAAAACAGCCCTTAACATGGTAGATAAAGTTCTATTTACTACTTTAGTTTGTCCATCAGTTTGGGGATGACAGGTAGTACTAAACAACAATTTAGTCCCCAACCTAGCCCATAAACATCTCCAAAAATGGCTAAGAAATTTAGTATCATGATCTGAAACAATAGTATTAGGCACACCATGCAAGCGAACAGCATCGGAAAGAATAATTCAGCAACATGAGCACCATCATTACTCTTATGACAAGGAATAAAGTGTGCCATCTTAGAAAATCTATCCACAACCACAAAAATACTATCCCTCCCCTTCTGTGTTCGAGGTAATCCTAACACAAAGTCCATAGAAATATCCTCCCAAGGTACACTAGGAACAGGAAGAGGCATATATAAACCATGTGGATTAAGGCGGGACTTAGCTTTTTGACATGTTGTGCAGCGAGCAACAAACCTCTCAACATCCCTTCTCATGCGTGGCCAAAAGAAGTGTGTAGCAAGTACGTCTTCTGTCTTCTTTACTCCAAAGTGACCCATTAATCCTCCTCCATGCGCCTCCTGCAACAACAAAAGATGAACGGAACCTTCTGGAATGCATAGTTTGTTAGCACGGAACACAAACCCATCATTGAGGATGAATTTGTTCTAGGTTCTACCCTCTAAACAATGCTGCAAAACATCTTTAAAATCCACATCGTTGACATATTGTTCTTTGATAGTTTCCAATCCAAAGATTTTGAAGTCAAGTTGAGATAACATGGCATAACGACGTGACAAAGCATCAACAATAATATTATCTTTACCCTTTTTGTGTTTAATAACATAAGGAAAAGATTCAATGAATTCAACCCACTTTGCATGACGTTTATTCAACTTAGCTTGACTACGAATATGCTTCAAAGATTCATGATCAGAATGTATAACAAATTCTTTAGGCCATAAATAATGTTGCCAAGTTTCTAATGTTCGAACAAGAGCATATAATTCCTTATCATAAGTAGAATAGTTCAAACTAGCTCCACTCAATTTCTCACTGAAATATGCAACAGGTTTACCCTCTTGTAACAACACTCCTTCTAAACCAATTCCACTAGCATCACATTCCAACTCAAAAGTCTTATTAAAATCAGAAAGTTGGAGTAAGGGAGTATGTGTAAGCTTATCTTTGAGTAACATGAAGGCATCTTGTTGTGCATGGCCCCAAACAAAGGGCACATCTTTCTGAGTAAGCTCGTTCAGTGGCGCTGCAATGGAACCAAAATCTTTGACAAAGCGCCTATAAAATCCAGCGAGGCCAAGGAAGCTCCTCACTTGTGTGACTGTTTTGGGTTGTGGCCAACTCGAAATTGCTTCAATCTTGGCAGGATCAACTTCAATACCCTGTGCTATAACAACATAGCCAAGAAAAGCAACTCTATTCATGCAAAAGGTGCACTTTGCAATGTTACCAAACAAACGTGCAGCACGTAAAGCATAAAAAACAGCACGTAAATGTTCCAAATGTTCTTCTACAGATTTGCTATATATCAATATATCATCAAAATATACCACCACAAAATGTCCAATAAAAGCACGTAAAACTTCATTCATTAATCTCATGAAAGTGCTGGGAGCATTAGTTAAACCAAAAGGCATCACTAACCACTCATATAGGCCAAATTTAGTTTTAAATGCAGTTTTCCATTCATCTCCTAACTTCATACGAATTTGGTGGTAACCACTACGCAAATCAACCTTAGAAAACATGGTAGAGCCACTCAATTCATCAAGCATGTCCTCTAAATGAGGAATAGGATGACGATAGCGAATAGTAATATTATTGATTGCTCTACAATCAGTACACATGCGCGAAGAACCATCTTTCCTCGGCACCAAAATAATAGGAACAGCATAAGGACTAAGAGACTCACGAATATGACCCTTGTCAAGAAGTTCTTGAATTTGTCACTGAATCTCTTTCGTCTCCTCCGGATTGGTACGATATGGCGCACGGTTGGGCAAAGATGCCCCAGGAATCAAATCAATTTGGTGCTCAATTCCACGAATAGGTGGCAGTCCTGGAGGTACATCTTGTGGAAAAATATCCGCATACTCCTGCAAAATGTTAGCAATAGCAGGTGGCAAAGAAGAAGGCATCTCCTCAGCTGAAAACAACACTTCTTTGCAAATGATAGCATAACATGCAGTAATACTCACATCCATTTCAGAAATATCAGATTTGCTAGCTAGCAAACAAGTACTTTTCAAACGAATTTCGTTAGCATGTTTTGGAGCAGATTTAGAAGTACTTGTAGAAGGCATAAGTTCCTTAGCAACAATCTGATTTTCGCTCAACTTTTTCCCCTCATTATGTGCTCTATTAGCTCTAGCAAGATCATCTTTTAAAATACTTTCAGAAGACATGGGAAGTAACACAATTTTCTTATCATTATGAACAAGAGAATACTGATTTGTGCTACCATAGTGTATAGAATTTGTATCAAATTGCCATGGTCTACCAAGTAAAAGAGCACATGCTTGCATAGGAACAACATCACACTCAACATAATCAGCATATGCAGCAATTGTAAAATGCACACAAACTGTACATGTTACCTTAACCTTGCCACTATTATTAAACCATTGAATGTGATATGGACGAGGATGGGGTCATGTTGTAAGAGCAAGCTTTTCAACCATCTCCATGCTCGCCAAGTTGTTGCAGCTCCCGCCATCAATAATAATGCGAATACAACGATCTTTAACCACGCCCTTGGTATGGAACAGATTATGGCGCTGGTCGGGCTCGGCCTTGGTAATTTGTGCACTCAAGACTCGCTGTGCAGCTAAACTCGGGTATTACTCCGCATGTTCTGCGGCCATATATTCAGAATCTTGCTCCGTGGGTGCGGCAGCACATTGCTCATCAGATGCAATAAGAGCCAAAGTATCTTCATCATAATCACTAGCGGAGTCGTATCCACCATCCTCAAGAGCAATCATCACGCGGGAGGAGGCACAATCACGTGCAAAGTGACCAAGTCCACCACATTTGCGGCACTGAATTTGGCTGGACTTGCCCGTAGATGCCATGGAGGACGCAGCGCTTGGGGCTGGTCCTGTAGTAGTCTTCCGTGCAGCAAACGGAGGTGGTATAGATGCTGCAGATCGCTTGGATGTGGTCGCTGGAGGTGTAGGTGCAGCAGCCCGTGACGCCGAATTCGGGTCACCTCGCGTCACCTCGCGTCACCTCGCGTCGATCCTGCACTTCACATTCAGCATTGCAAGCAAGATGGAACAAACGGGTAATAGTGTGATAAGATTTATATCTAAGAATGGTCTAAATTTCCTTATTTAACCCGCCAACAAAACGTGCCATTAATGCTTCATTATCCTCCTCTATACCACAACGTAGCATGCCAGTTTGCAACTCCTGATAATAATCCTCTACAGAATTTTTGCCTTGATCTAGACGTGCTAATTTTGTAAGCATGGAACGCTGATAATATGGTGGAACAAAATGAATACGCATAGCATGTTTTAAAGCATCCCATGTAGTGATTGGATTAGCATGATTAGCACGACAATATTCAGACCACCATATGGAAGCAAAACTAGTGAACTCACAAGTAGCAGCACTGACATGTCTATCCTCGGGATAATTTAAGCATGCAAAACGCTGGTCTAATTCTAATTCCCAAGAAAGGTATGCATCAGGATTATAGCGACCATCAAACGTAGGAACATTTAATTTCAGTTTAGCAACCTGGTCATCATCACGTACCAACGGACGAGGAGGTGGACGGCGAATATAGGGCCGAGGACGACCAGGTGGCTGATCAACTGTGAAGTCGTCCGCGTACTCGCCCTCGTACTCATCTTCCCCATAATAATCATCCAACGGTGCATCACAGGCCTGTGTAACACCCGTAGCTCCTGCAACGCCAGCAGCCGTAGTGCCCGCAGTAGCAGCCGTAGCCGAAGTTTGTGCCGGTTGATGGAGAATGCGCTGTGCATGTCCCAAAAAGGTCAGTGGAGGAGCCACGTGAGTCGGCTGGGGAGGAGGCGCATGAGCTGGCGGTGGAGGTGGTAAGCGTGTTAGCACCTCCTGGAATTTAGCGTCGAGTTTGGCGGTGAAGGTAGTCTCGAGTCCCTCGAGTTGCTCCATTGTGTCACTAAAACGCTTGTCCACATCCTGCATATGATCAGACAAAAGTTTGGTGACGTGAGCCTGCAAGGCTTCACCCTCCAGTGGCTGTGGCTCGGTGTTGTCTAGTGGCATGATTAGTACGCAAAAGCACAGTTATAGAGATGCAATAGGAACAGGGATGGAAAACGCTTAATCTATCAAGCAGACCAATACTCTTACCCGTTCTTACCCTGCAGCAGGTGGCGATCAGCAACCGTCATGATCAAACTTCAGGAAGATTGAATAGAGCGATTGTCAGTGGTGTCAACGCACGGTGTAGGAATATGTGGAGCTCTGGGTGGCTGCAATATCTGTAGCAAAAATTCAAGACAACAATGCAAGGTTGAATAACAGCTCAATGACGGTACTGTGCTGGTCCTAGACTAGCCCAAGCTAGAGACGCGAGCCTAGAACACCACGAACCACGCCGCGACACCGAAACGCAATAGGCAGCAGTGCTCTGAACAGCACGTGAATGAGGCGAAAATCACTATGATGGAAAGTGTCTCAAAACGACCAGCAAGGTGAAATATCAGGATAGGAACAAGATTTTTTTTGAAATTTCTGAAAACTGCACGAAACTGCTCCAGAAAGCGTGCAGACGCCAATTTTTTTCCACTATAATGGTGTATAGCTCAAAACGATCCCAGAAGCCTAAAAACAGTATAGGCCAAAAAAAATTCCGGAAAAGTTTCCAAACTTTTTTTTTTGCTCTCCTCTCCTTTCCTTCTGGCCGAAACTTTCTAGAACTCGGATCAACTCACAACTCGGATCGGATCTGCAAAGATGGGAAACAAGAGTAGGAAAACGAAAGGGTGTATGGCGGTGGGGATAGTAGAATCGGTGGTGGCGGTGGTGGCGGTGGTGATGGCGGAATCGGTGGTGGCGGTGGTGATAGCGAAATCGGTGGTGGCGGTGGTGATGGCTATGACCAGAACTCGAAACTCCAAAGAATTAGACGTAAAACTAGCACTGGACACGACGATGCAGACTAGAATTCAACAATGCAAATACTGAAAAGAAAAGATGCAAAGGCTCGAACTGTTTCTAGGAAAAGATCTAATCCTAATATTTGTGGCTTTTTCATGGATTCTAGATATGAAGATGCAATTTAAACTACAAAAACAGTAAATCTCACCGATCAACCTGAAATCTGATACCACTTGATAGGGTAAAGGTGCCCGATCTTTCGATGAGATGATAAATATCGATTATGGTGGAGGTCGACGTTGACGATCCGACTACAAACGTGCGAGACGTTGCGCCTTAGCAATCGATACACCAACTTCCGAGGCTATTGATCACGCCGGAGCTAGATCAATCTGATCACGAGGATCAATCCCTGCAAGCAATCGAAGAACCAGCAAGAATTATAGTTGCAATCAAGATATTGCGGATATAGATGAAGGCTTTATTGAAGAGGTGGGATTCTGTCTGTGCGTAGTACAAAAGGTCGATTTGACACTTGTGCCTATGGCGAAGAGTAGCTCGTGGCTAAGTCTTTAACTAAACAAAATCCAAGTTCTAATGGCGGCTAGGAGGAGGTATATATGAGGGAAAGGGCAGGGATTTTCGTATAGCCCTAATGGGCCATCCGAAAATAACCCTAGATGGGCCGATTTCCACTCAAACAGCCTCCAGAAAATCCTTAAAATACCTATGACGAAAATATATGGGTTTAACCCATAAAATAAGGTGACGCAGCACCATATAAAGCCTTGGACGAATTTTATGATTGAGTAACTTGTGAATTTCGTCCAAGCATCCTTGCAGCATTATGGTGGCTTCAAAGTTCTGAAATCTTCACTTGCAGCGTCATCCTGAATCCTCACACGATTGCTGCCATCATCTCCATGCACGATCATGCTCCAATGCTTGTCCCTCTCATCCATGCTAGGCCCATCATTCCTAAGTAACATAAACACATCTGATTTAGGCAGCATCATATTCTCATGAATATTAGGAATAGTTCCTAGAAACGAAAGTACCTGATAATTTAGTTGGCGTGCACGAGCTCTTGTAAGAGGTCCTTGGAATTGTGGAATGTGAGGAAGTGTGGCTGTAGGTACAACTGTTGTATCAACCGTAGGGATGTCCTCATCATCTTCTTTGTGGTTGACTTATTGGGGGTGGTTTCCTCGGTGGTCTTCTTTGTGGTTGACTTATTGGGGGTGGTTTCCTCGGTGGTCTTCTTTGTGGTTGACTTATTGGGGGTGGTTTCCTCGGTGGTCTTTTTTGTGGTTAAGGGGGTGTTCTCCTCGGTGGTCTTTTTTGTGGTTGACTGGGTGTTCTCCTCGGCGGTCTTCTTTCTGGTTGACTTCTTGAGGGTGTTCTCCCCCTTGGTGGTCATCAACCACTCTGCCCTAGACTGCGCGGAGGCGTTCTTTCTGGGGGAGGTCTTCTTGCATAGGAGCTTGCAGTCCCGCTTCAGAGTATCTGTTAGAGTAACCTTTGCAGTATTCTTTGGACATTCCGTTTGAGTATCAACCTTACTAGGGCTGATCCAATCCCATATGGAACTAGAAATGTTCCCGTTACCTTCAGTTAAACCATACTCTGGATCAACACGGGTGGTTACGTTACCGAGAAACAGTATATGGTTGCCCGTTCCATATTTATCTAATGCCACATCTAAATTAGGTTGACTTTTAATGCCAATCTCAATGTAATCTCGGATCCTTCTATTATACCACATATATTTTGCTTTTTGGTGAGATCCCATCAGCAAGTTCTCACTAAACTTTCCAATCAGTTCAGCTACTTGTATCCCCTTCTGGCGATCGACGTAGACATCAACATCGTGTCGTCTAACAAGAACATATGAGCCATCATCAAGTTCTGCAGTGTAGTTGTCAAATGTGGCCACCATTCTCAAAGGAGGAGGAGGTTCAGCAGCAGCAGGTTTTTCAGCATCAGCAACAACAGATTTTTCAACACCAGCAGGAGGTTCAGTAGCTGGATGATGTTTACCAGCAGCAGGTTTACTAATAGCAGCAGATTTACTGCTAGCATGTGTAGCAGCTTGAGCACCAGCAGCAGATTTTCTTAGATTACCAGCATGACGAACAATATCAGCAGGATATTTCTTGGATGCCAGGGCAACAACACCATTTCGTGTTCCACCAAAAAATTTAGCATGCAAAATGTGGCCAGGAGAGTCTGCAAACCTTTCCAATTGATCTTCAATCATTTGCATGTCCACAGGTGTAACAACCCCCCGCGGTGATACCCATTCGAATTCTGCAGTGTGCGGAGCCCATTGGAACAATTCCATGAACAAGTTCAACCATCCCAGATATAGACTTCAAGCTTCTTTCTGGAGCGGTCAAGTTTACCGTACGACCCTCCACAACTAGGGAGTGGCCATTGTCAAACATAGCAACGTACTGATGAATTTGTAGAAGGAGGCTGTAATCTTTCCGAATCCTACTCGACACAAAGTTGTGGAAATAAGAAATGCTTGTTAGTGTTCGACTAAAAAACATTTCTTGCTAAAATATATCTTGATTTCCTACATCCAGCTAGCAGATACCGATGAAGAAGGGTAAAATACATAAGAGAAGACAAGCTCACCTCCTCCGGCTGCTCAGGGTGAGACATGATTCCTGAGTTGCGGGCCCTTCCATCCTCTGTGCTGCTCAGCTCATCTCCCGGCGATGGCGATCTATCTCCGCGCAATGGCTCGCTCGACATTTGGCATCACCGCGGGCCGTCGGGCACGGGCACGCGAGCTTTAAGCAACACTATCTGTCTATGTCACCGCCGCCGCCTCCGCCGTCCTAGGGTTCATGCAAGGTTAAGGGTGGAGGAACGAACTAAATCTTGACCGTACACCGCTGCGGAGTGACCCCATTACATCGAATTGCCACGCAGATTGACATGCTGGAACTAACATGAAATGGAGAAATACTGACATGCGGGACCGCAATGGACCCAGAATGGGAGAAGTCACAGCAATATTTGGTTTGGCCTACATTCGTTCAAAATGGGCCCTCTGAGGAATTACCTATCCAACTTTTCAAATGGCGTCTATTACATTCAACAAAGGCACCTGTGAGCCTGTGGCAAGGAACTCGGTGACCGCAAACAAAATCGCCCTAAAAAAACACATCTAGTTGGCCTTCTTAAAGCTAACTAGCAAAGATGCCCGTGCGTTGCAACGGGAGCGATTTTTTCAGACACACAAACTAATTTTTCGTTGCTACAGCTACAACATGTGCATAAACCAACCAGCTTCACCACACCCACGATGACGTCATGGTCTATAGTGCCACCACGGCCTACTCTCCCCATCGTCTAGGAAAATTTTTAGTAG